>LUCM01005202.1:0-170963 GCA_008360955.1 Fasciolopsis buskii | reverse complement strand
TATATATATAAGGGGGAATTAGTATCTGGATGGGCAAACAAAATTTAGCCGGGAGCACACGACCGGTTTGGCGGTTATTGTCGCTCGTCAGGTATGCGTATCCGATGCTCTCTTGTCCAAACATCCACATACTTGTACACTCCGAATGGATTGATATTTCTCACCAGAATCGAATCTGTAGCATCAGGAGTGTGCATGGAAGCTGTTCGTCGAAGAGTCCACAGAGGAATGAGAACTGTGATTGGTTGATAATCGTTTGTCAGTTGGGCTGAGCGAACCTTAGGAACGAGGGCAGAATGCGCCAGAATATACGTATGTATATATAGAAGCAGGAAGTAGTATCTGGATGCGTGAACAAAATTTGCCATATATATATGAGTGAGTAGTATCCGGTTTGGCGGTTATTGTTGCTCGTCAGGTGTGCGTGCCAGGTACTCTCTTGTCATAACATCGTTCCAAATATATATATACATATATATATAGAGAGAGAGAAAGAGCGAATTTGGAATAAATTGACACAAATGTTAACCTTTTTGACTCATTTCTTCCCGAATAGACAACCTGTGACAGTCCTCAACTCTTGATCCTCGATGACAAGTAGGACAACAGAAGCCAGTCGTGAAGCTGACTTTAAACCTCCTAGTCAATCCAAAGCACTCTCGGCTCACTCTTTCCTTCACATTTACCCAACGAGCACGGAAGAGAAAAGGAGGAATAAATGCTGGTCATTCGTAAGCAAAACTGCTTGCACCATCTATGACAGCACAAAATGGAAAGCTCACCCAGAATGCAACTATCGGCAATCACCACACGGTAACACATTGTTTTGTTATTCAGTCATTATTCCAGCCAGATTGGAACAAGGCTTCAGAAATCCAGACCGACGCAGAACACACCCAAAGCAGGCAAACCAGGGCTTAAAGTCATAGGTTTGAGTTTCACGAACCAAGTTATTTAAAAGTCCACTTATGAAAAAAGCTAGGTATTACAGCGAGGTGAAATGTGCTGTGGGTTCAAGGAAGCCAATAAGCTTTTCTTAATTCGAAATTTGCTTCCCCTAAACACAAATCTGGTTGTAATCGAGCTGTTAAGATACTTAAGGTTATCGATTACATCTGGCCACCACAAAGGGTCAGTATGGATGCAAGCTGCTGCTACGGCTTAGAGAGGTACCTCAAGCTTCGAAGGTCCGAAAAGCATGCTGCATGTGAATACTTTAATCACCATGCGGTCCATGGTTTGTTGAATCTCATGTGCATTGCCGACCAGTCAGACAAGATCATCAACATATTACAGATGCAAAGTTGCTCCCTCGGAGATGTTTTATCTAGGAAAGCATTTCGTAAAAATGGGGATATATAATAGTTCAATCGCTTAGCACTGGACATTACTAAGTGAGCCAAAAGCCAGTCGGAATTGAACATAAGGTTTAATACCACAGCTCTGTGAGGAGCGACGCACATGTACACTGTTCCTCGTAAAAAAAGCGTAGATCAACTGATGTAGTTGAAGATTGCGCAAAAATTCAAGAAGAGTGATTACTGGCTTACAAAATACATGACAGTGTGCTAACAAATGCTGACGGATGAATGCTACATCGATACATCCGTGACGCTTTTGAATCGAATCCTTTTGCTCGCGAATCTGCTTTTTAAAGTTGTTATACTATCGGTGGTGGACTCTAAAACTTTGAAGTCACTGAGACAGGGCTCATATTCAGACGATAGTGTTTGACCCCTCATAGAGGGGGTAACCGTTGACTCACCATACCAGCACTAGTGTGATCAGGGTAACGAATCCTCGCTAACAATACTTTTGGAAACAGAATAACAGGTTTAACTTAGTAACAAGTCTGGCCATAAACTTTTAGGATTTTTAACATGTGCCTAATTATATCTTGTCCTACAACACACCTAGCTCCATTTTCTCATATCTCTCCTTGAATTTATTGTTCTTCTTGTTCTCCTAGTGGTTTATGGTAATCAGACACAGGAGCGTAAATTGACAGATGTTTCTCCTTCATGGGTAGTGCAGAAAACTGTCCGAGGTAATTCGAACTGACAATCCGACTCAGTGAACTGAAAGCGAATCAGTCCAGTCTCGCTCAGCCTAGCAAGTCATTTTACTAACAGAGTATTAAAATGAGTTCAATACCCAAATGAGTCCAGTTTACAGAACTCACTACCACTTGAGGCTTCTCATAGAGCACGTGCGATTCATAATGTAGTCCACGATCTCCTGGAGGACTAAGTGGTCTTATGAAGTACATGACCCTGCTGTTATACACACCGACTACCACACGGAAAGTGATGAGTTCACTCGAATGTGCCCTTCCAGTATGCTGTCACCATCAGCTTGGGATGACTCGTGCAGGACGAAACACCGATCCCTGTTAGGAGGAATGACAGCACAACAATGTGCACCGAGGTGAGTGGGATCACCAATGTTCTCCTTCTATTTTTTTGCGCGTTTAGACAATAACCAAAGGAATTTGATATTAAATGGAACTTTGGTATCTGTTCTGACATTGCATCCTCCCTGGTTTGAGAAGCGTGAATATATTTTTCTTTGAGTGACTGCATTTGAAATGTTTATGCAATGTCAAAATTCTCCAGTTTGGCTTTATGGAACATTTGTTGAACCTTAAGAGATGGATCACATATGTAAGCTTCGTATTATGACCGACGTCAAATAAACAAAAGCTAAACTGGATAAAACAAACTGGACAAATTTTTCGGGAAAAAGCGATCCGAATCACAATAGCTCTGACCATTTACATTGTCGTGTGCATGGCTTTTAGTCATGTAACCAAACGACGCAACTCCGATGCAAAGGAACATCTGGAAAGTTCATCTGGTCGCATTAACATTAAGCTAACCGGCTTCTTCGCATTTTCTCTCGAGTTTGTTAATTTCTTCTCCATTCCAGGTGTTGACCCCAAAAACCTACTCCTATTAGTCCGCTAATTTACTCGGTTAAGGGTCGATTAACGAGTCTGAAGTACATCACCTTACAATAAGTAGGTCAACTAATTTAACACAACAGGCAGTTTCAGAAAAATTGAGGCTAACTGGTGTGATTAAGTATAAATACAATTGCCCTAAATGTGTATTCGCTTGATGACGAGACATGATCTATTGCCAATGTGTTTCGTTTGCATGGTACCATCCGCGATTTCTTGGCTTATTCTGGCTCCTAGCCCAGGCCGTCTCCGCCTATCACTTAGGTAAGTTGGTTTGTAAAAATGCATCATTTTAGCGCCTAATCTGGATACAGTTCAGTTAATCGACAGAAGGAGCTCAGTTCATATCGCCTTGCACCTTTTTCGGAATCAGGTCAAATTACTCAGATTTATGTCAACGCTGTTCGGAATCCGGTAAAAACATTTTTGTTTCGAAAGATTTTTCAAGGTTACATCCGTTGGCCGACCGTACACTAATGGATATGTAACTAGTGCACTTCACAGTACCTACGCACAAATGTGCCTATGTAGGATCAATTACTTTCCAGGTCTACGCAAAAGAGACCTCAAAAGTCAGCTGAATAAGATTCCCGAGTAGTTTTTGGCATAATTCTGAATAACTTTAAAGCAGTAAGAAAGTCTGTGAAAGGTGGTACAATAGAAAGTATCGAACGTGATAAAAAGAAAAGTGTGATTGACTGTTGTCTATTTTAAAGTAATTGATTTGCTGTTGATGATCAAGGTAACATTGTCAAGGAAACTGAAACTATGGGATAATGGACCTAGAAAAACAGATTTAGACGTGGGATCAGCTCCACTATTACCAATCGCCGTGTTTCGTCTTGGGCATTGTTGTTTATCTCAGCCTGTAAAATACCCAGATAAATTCATAAACAGGAAATTTTATTTACGACAAAATTTTTCGTTTGCATCAATTTCGGTTTCCTAGACAGCATCCCAAACATCAAACCTGTCCCAAAAGGGAACTATAAGTTTCGAAAAACCGAATAGGATACTAGCAAGGGTTTTGTGATATAAAAAGTTGTTTGATTAGCGCTATAGTCCTAGGGTTCTGGAGCTTGCAGCGTTGAACCTGCTTAATCGTGAAATCAGACATAGAATAGGGAATGAATTTCAAACAAATAAATTAAGACCATCAGGTCACTTGTAATGAATATGTGGAAAGCTCCACAATGTTAAACTCTAGTGAATATCTCCTGAAGTAAGAGATCCCAATTCTGTGCCTTAGGGAATCGTTCATTCGAATGAACACCTGGTTATTTTTATCCAAGTCAAATCCGGTTGGCATATCAGCTTATGAATGTCAACAAGCACCGCACTGTAGATGGTCGGACTGGGATGAACACGATGGAATTTGTTCCACAATAATGCTGACTGATTTGATGTATCCACACCTAGCTCCTTGCTAATCTGAGGCTCTTATTGCACATCAGTTCCCATTGCTGGTTCTCAAGTAGGCATTTGGAACAATAAAAAGAATAAACTATGAAGGCGCAGCCTGGATGCTTACTGGAAAGAAAACTGATGGTGATGGTGATAGTGATGAACAAAGCCAGTTTTCGACATAGGGTTTATTGCAGATACTAAACAGTTAAAGGTTCTATGAAAAAGTGTGTGCCCTTTGCTATAAAAGAACTCGTGAAAGTTTAAAGGATTACCTGCGATTGAGAGCCAAAAATATCACATACGCGGGACAGTTTACAGGCTCGCAAATAAAATGGTAGAAAAGAGCAAAAGCCAAGTGACTAGTCTAATGAAGACCAACTATTCATTGCCCATCGTTTTACTGTGATCTATATTGGTTGTTATGTATCCGAACGCACTGAACTAAGTTTACTTTGAACCGAGCGATCGAATAGCAAAAAATCCCAAACAGGAACCACTGACGATTGTGGAGAGCCGCTTGTCCGCGGCGGACTTTTCAGTTAGTCTGGGTCCTTCTTATTCACAGCTATCCACTACTGTTAGTGGTTATTCCAATACCAGCAACCCAAAGACGTGCTGGGTGTCCCGGCTGGGACCCATACCGATGGAATGTTGAAATTCTGCCAGTTATTGGCTGGATCTGAGATCATAAAGTTTTATCATCTCAGATAGGGGGACTGAACTTTGATAACCTTAGGCGATGCTGTTTGAATTTAATGCCTTGTGCATGCGTGTAAAAATGATTAACCATATTCCGAAAATAACATGAGCGGTCCCGAATGTCTGTTTCTGAGACACTTGACTACCATAATCTACTTAACAATTTGATGAAAAGGCGTACAAAATCCTCCAGTTGGTCTCTTTAAAACTTGTGTCTCCTCCCAAATTCTTTCTGTTCATTGTTATGGGATTTCCCCCGATTGCGATGTTTTCATGTCACTGTGGAATTCGAGGAATACCAGCTTTTATCGGATTTGCATTCTTCTATTCGCAGTTAACTAATCTACTTGTATCTTCCCCTTGTTTGGATGCACGTTTCGCGGGCTTGATAATCACAAGCGCAACATTTGATGCTATTCCTCAGCATTCTGCACGACCCGATGGGTTTATTCAGATTCTATCCGGATACACGTGACGTAAACTTATCGGTCTCATCATGAACAAATCATCTGCAAAATTTTCCGACGTTTTCAACAAGAGTTACGTCAATTACGTTTATGCTTAGGCTTTGGTTAACATATTCTACTCTGGTTTTTAGTAGTTGTATAAAAAGCAGCTTGTTTAGCCGGTACACAGTTTCAAGTTTTCGACTCTTCCGAAATAATTATTCATATGCTATTAGCTTCCAAATCACCAATGAAATTTACGAACGAAGGTTTATCCGCTTCGGTCTTCATCAACACTGTGTATCCGCTTTGACCTAATCGGCACTTGGGTACGGTCGGTAATCCAACTCTGAGTCAGACACGTCAACGGCCAACCCATCTGAGGCTGGCTGTCAACAGACTAGCTAGATTGAACACCACATGCCATCTCACATTTAATCAATGGTTTTTGAATGAAAACTGGGAAATACTAACCCAGCGGCCGACTGATGAATGCAAGGAGGCTTCTTAGGAAATAAACATCAGTTCAGTTCTTCTCGCAACCATCCTACTTCGGTGCCCTAGATTAGGCTATTGTATTGTGTCACATGGTAATCAATAAAGATTAGTAAAAGAGAAACAATAAAGCAGAAAGTGAAACAGTTATGTAGAAAACAAGGAATTCCTCACGCAAGAATACTAAGGACTGAAACTGTTCGTGGTTGCCTCCACAGATGGCGCCACCATCCCATGGACTCAAACATTGCAGCCTATCTGGGTCTGCTCGTATCCGTCTATCATTTCCCAGTCTTCGTCACTCTCTTCCACCCACTGTCTGATTTGAAGAACGGCATACACCGGGAAAGGTATTCTGCAAACAAGCAGAAAATGCAACCCTATCACTTCAACGTGTTTAAATACAGTTTAGTTCCAAAGAGTGAACCTCAAAACAAAATAGGTTGCTCCTAACACCTAAGGCCCAAAGAATATCCTACCACCATGTTTAATGGTACTGCATACTGCATACATTTATTTAGTTGTACAGATCTTATCGTTGTAGTGCACGGTCGAACTTTTATCGTCAACACGATGTCGCACAGTTCCACGGATGCTTTAAGCAATGAAATCCAATCGAGCCTTCCCTAGGCGTGTTGATGATGCACGATTGCTTGGTGAGATACAACTATCCAGATGAGCAAACTTACCATCGCTTAGCATTTTCTTGTGAGAACAAGGTCCGAGTTCAACCCAATCCTGTCCTGGGATAGTTTTTATGCTTTGAAGATGTAAAACTCAACAGGAGTACAGCTACACTGTCGCTAAGGCGGTCTAGAAGTATTAAAACTTATCCGGGATATTATTCACACGCAGAAAATCGTCCGTATGTTCTAAGTCACGAAGTTCAAGAATCGTGCACGAATCGCTGACTCAGTTCTCACATAAAGACAAGAGTGCCTTCATAATCATCCCAACTGCAAAACTGAAAAGAAAGCGTCAGAGAGAACAATCCAGATGGGAGCCAGTTTTCATGGTCATCTAGCGGGACAGAGAGTAAAGTGGGGTTCGGCTGTTTGCACGCAAGGAGTGCAAAAGAGAAAGGAATTTTTTTAGTAGTAGGAGATTGAATGTTTACATGAAATAATTCACCATGTGATATCATCACTCAACTCACAATTAAGAAACCATGGAAGCACTGTACAGCTGTTTCATCCTTGTTAGGAATCATCAGCAGTGCATATCCACCGCGCCCCAACTGGCACGCGAACCCGGGACGAACGATTGTGAGTCGAACGCCTTAGCCATTACGCTACCGGGCAGGCTGTGAACGGTTTGTTCAACTTCACCACCTGATGTTGCACCTATCCGTCACTGATTTGCACGGTTACTGTCCGTTAGCTCACAGCGATCGACCCCTACTGATAGATGACTTCTCTGCAGGTAGCCTAAGTACGACCAAGGCTTTGGATATGACCTACAGAGCTTGATTACTTGATACATTTTAGTAGTAGGAGATTGAATGTTTACATGAAATAATTCACCATGTGATATCATCGCTCAACTGACCATAAAGAAACGATGGAAGCACTGTACAGCTGTTTCATCCAGCTTGTTAGGAATCATGAGCAGTGCATATGGACCGCGCCCGAACTGGGACACGCGAACCCGAACAAGGACGAACGATTGTGAGTCGAGTCGAACGCCTTAGCCATTACGCTACCGGGCAGGCTGTGAACGGTTTGTTGAACTTGACCACATGATGTTGCACATATCCGTCACTGATTTGCACGGTTACTGTCCGTTAGCTCACAGCGATCGANTGTACTTAGGCTACCTGCAGGGAAGTCATCTATCAATCGTTTTCGATCGCTTTGCGCTGACGGTCAGTAACCGTGCAAATCAGTGACGGATAGGTGCAACATCATGTGGTGAAGTTCAACAAACCGTTCAGAGCCTGCCCGGTAGCGTAATGGCTATGGCGTTCGACTCAGAATCGTTCGTCCCGGGTTCGCGTGCCAGTTGGGGCGCGGTGGATATGCACTGCTGATGATTCCTAGAAGGGAATTTCTTCGACAAAGTTTAGTGACAGACAGCAACACAGATCTGGTAGGTCGGCTCAGCGGACACCAATTTCAGATCGAGAAAGAATATATCATAGATCAATGCAGATGTATCGATGCTGAGAAATTCGTTAGCGAGTAAAATATTGACCAATAGGGCCCGTATCAGGAAGTTACCAGGATTTATGCTCAAACGTGCGCTTTTTCCATTGTCAGATAGTCGTTAGGGAATAATATAACAACAGTTTGAATCATACGGAAACCAAACCAACTTTTCCTCGATTCTTACAGGGAGAAGTGTCACCTTCCTTGTACACACGTACAATCGCCTATCCACGCGAGTCCTCCTGGATCTGATCCTTCCCTCAAATCGACTCCTGGAGTTTTGTTAACGCTGGTAAAGCTCCATCATTATTGCTAAAAATGAACGGAAAGAGCCAATTCTTTCCAGCAGCCTTATATATTTTTAGACAAATTTACCTTTCAACAACCAGCACTTCTAATGTTGGGGTGATAGACATTTAAGTTATCGAATTTGGCGCTACAGTTTGAAGATCCATTGTCGAATTGCTCATCGGAAAGCTCCTGAGTTTGAATTAGCAATACCTCATGCCATCTGATCTCCTTCCAATGTTCTCCCCGTTTTTGCCTATTTGGTACTCTCTACAACAGAGTCGAAACTTCGTTCCCGAACTTAATTCTCTCACTATCACAGAAATTGGTGCAAACATGGGACAAAATCGAAAAAAGTAACCTCAGGACATGTGGTCGAAATCCACACTTTTGGACCAGAACGCCTGATGATCTCCTTTTAATTCGTGTCACTGCTGAGCATTGGCAATTTGGTCAGTTCAAGTCCAACTTTGAGAAGGCAATAGAAGGGGTCAGATGAGCTAATAAAGCTTTTTATAACAAAAGGATTCCGTCCGACAAAAACAGTCTGTTGGAAACAAACCTAAATGAGACAGTCTTAGTGGATAACTTTATCTAATGAGATGATGAATGAATTTTCGATGTGCCTTTTTGACTTTGCTAAACTGTCCATTTTGTTGTTGAATTTATCAGCGTCGAACTCATCGTCCGTCGAATGCACACCACGAATTAATGGCGACATGCTCTTCTCAACTCCAGAAGAGCTGACGTACAGCAAACAAAATTGAAGCTTCAGGGGATTGCCGCTGACATACCACGACCATTCTAAACTAAATGTACACGAACGATTTCGAACCGGGACCAAGTCTAACAGCGTATATTTAACTCTGATATGTGAGCTGATTCTGACGTCCCCCTGACGACAAGCACTACCGGACATGGAAATTGAAATCGTATGCGATGCTACGAATGCCAGTAACAGCATTTCGTGAGGCAGCATACATTTGCGTTAGAAGTTTCATGAGCTTCCGCTAGGGCATTCTGTTTCCCTACCAGTTGTAGTGCGCGAACGTATAATGTAGTTAAGTGATGCAAACATCTTGGTTGGAACAGCGCGTTCGATTTGTGTGCGGCTGTTCGGCTTATGCTACCGTCTGATGAATCTACTAAGCTGAAATTTTTCGTTCCACCGTACAGTAGCATGAAGTCCGGCCAGGAGAATTCAATAAGATGACTTCTAGAAAAAACAATGATTATATTTGTTTTCAGTGATAATTCACAGGTGACAAACCGTAAAAAGAATTTGGCCTTGTGAGACCCGGATGTAGTTTTCAACATGTTCCTCTGACCCACAGCTTAAAGCGGCACTACCCCAACACGCGACGGAGTGAAGCACCTGCGAGAAAGGTTGTTCAAATCTGTCCATTACAATCAATGAACCAGGCGGAATGCCAGCATCCACTGGGCTGGATGATGTCTAAATGAGACTGGAGATCGCCACTCACAGAAATGCGATGGGTTTTTTCTTCATCAATAGCCCCGGCATGCAACTCTCAAGTTCATCTAGTTGGGGCCTCCTGACCGGAAACTGGCTTTTGTCCACCTTTGTTTGTTGGAGCTGCATCTCCACGGTCAGGTTAGCTGGTCGTGCAAAGTCTGATGTAGCCTAATGAACTGATTTTCCCGGGTGATTAGTGTATATATTCTATCCGTGACCTGTCAAACAGATCTGCGTCTTCGCTAAGAAAAGCGCTTTTGCAAAAATGAATGAATCTCGGAAACATGGTCAAGCCGAAAAAAACTTCTCCACTACTTCGCATATTAAGAAGTAAACTATACAGTTCTGTTCTGTATATTGGGTCCAACATAATCTGTATTTTAGATTTTTACAGCATGCTAGTCTGTCCCGGGTTCACCTTGTATTCTGAGGCGTGCAATGGATGGTTATTTTTGTCCTAGAGTCAGGTAAGGATTGCCATTTTTACTCAGTCCTTTTCAGTCAATTGTATTGTATTTCTGTTCGCAGGAAAGCAATTCGTTCACTTTCGTTGAGTTGCTAGCAAAATTTTAGTCGCAAATCAAGATGCATTTTTTAGTAGTGGGCAGGGTAAATAAAATCAGGAAGGTATGTTCGGCCTGACTGACATTAAAGATCCACCAGTTCCGCAATATTTTTTATTCATAGTGGTTGGCAGTTCACCATATTTGGATTGAAATAGTAGGCACGTTGGGTTTCATTTAACCAAGGGTTGAAGAGTCCTTCATGAGTCACACTGGCAATAAGTGCTATACCGGTTGTTACTATTGCGCTTTACTATTCTCGACAGTTAGAAATAATTTCAAAGCTTTCATTGTCACTCGAGTTTGGTGAAAACCTTATAGGGATTTCCCACTATGTAAGTAACTAAGCCAATAACAGTACGTTCTGCATTCTTTTTAGCGCGAATTGCATTGTCCCTTTGAATTCCGGTGGACATTTCTGGATTGCGTTCTGGGTGATCATTGAAAGGGAACGAGGTAATCGGTACACGAGGTACAAGCAACCGGATTGGTCCATAATGAATCTTAAGTTGTTTCTTGACAGATGTACCAGTGTTACAGTACACTTAGGCTAAGTACTTAAAAAATTCCTAAATCTACTTGGTTCCCGCGCTTACCCTTTCCAACTAATAATTAGACATGCAATCTTCCATTCACCTAATTTTCTGAGGTGTAAGAGCCGCAGTACACGCATCCATCAATAGTACAGCAGTTTTCTATTCCCTCCTACCTGCTAATTCCTTTAATAATGAACTGACGAGAGCATTTTTGGGAAAACAGTCGCTGTCTACTGATGACTCCCTAGTAGGACACTGACCGGCAGCAGGATGATTTGAACCCGAAATCTCAAGAATGAAAAGTTGCAATGATGACCTCTTTAACAAATTCGTAAGCCCTTGATCGTTCAGTACGTTCTTTAGATCTTTCGTTGTTAGCTGAGACCAAATGGTTAGTAAGTCAGTGAATATCCGGACATCACCAGGATTAAGGAACAAAATATCTTTGAACTGGATACAAGGACTAGAATAATTTTAGTATCGTTAATAATAGATTCTGAAATCGATAGACGCTCGTTAAGACAGAGCTTAGTTTAATAGGGTCCCGTATGTTATCACTAATTCTCGACAATGAGCCTAATAACCAAAACATTCCAAGTTGAATTAATATAGATGACGCCAGACTGGAGAACTCGTGTGTGGTGTCCATAAAAATGAGAACTGATCAGAAAATGAATTGCATCATACACGATTAAACCATCATAAAAACAATTGTTTGGACCGTTTGCATCCGTGGAAGCACACACTGTGGAACGACTAAAATAGACAAGAGTAAATCAACACGATTGATTTGCTTCAAAACCTTTGCCAAATACGTGAAGACAACACCAGCTGATGAATAGCTTTATCGTACTAGTTTACGTTTAAGCAAATGGACCATTTACCAGCTAATTTCTCTGTAATAATGTGAATTACAAATCGGTGAAAACAAAATTCTTTAACTACTTGTTTTATCCAAAAGATCGATTTACTCGATGTACAATCACCCAACTAATCGTTAAGCAACCATGAAACCATTGTATAACTTTTTTCTCTTTGATAGGCAACACGAATAGTTGGAAAACGACTGCACCCGTAACGAGAAGGTGGGCTGGGGTTGATCAGCTGTGAGTACAAGTCATATCGATCAAGGTATACGGGTAGGCTTTTTATGGCTAATCAAAAATCAACAGTACGAGAAACAATGCCCGTAATCATGGGCATATTTTGTAGTCTGAAGATCATTATACACCAGGTCATAGACCAGAAAAGTGAGAAAACTTTCCCCATGGGAGCAAATGAATACTGGAGAAAACTTTCCGGAGCCCTGCTGCCTGATAGTCTTCAGTCTCGGCTGATCCCGACGTGAACGTGAACAACAGTGTTCTCCATGTCTACTTATCCATAATACGTGATGGTCAGACGGATAAGGTCGTGCCAGTTACGCAGGATGGTCATGGGCTCGACCCTTCCCACCACCGGTTAATTTTCCCACAGTGCAGATCCTCTCTCAGTCGCGCCCCTTTTCAGTGATGCATACTGATATTTCATTAATAGAAACAAAAGACAACATACATGCACAGAAGCTTTAGCCATCCCTCGTTCTTAGTCACCACTCATGGTTCTCCAACCCCTCAGCGCTCTGTTTACAAAGTGACTTAAGAAACAGCTTTAAAGTATTAAAAATCTTTTGTAAGTTCATTTTTGAAATACCTTTTATAAGTCCACTCCTGCGAGAGCACATTCAACAAACAAGACAGAATGGTGGTCACAAAATGCACAATGAGGAAAAGAAATGCTCCAAGATGGATTGTGGTAAATAGGCCCAAACAATTGTTATTCGTTGACTTTAATTGTCACCTTCAGACACACTTCATAAATCATCTCAACTATCCCTAGACGATTCTCGATAAGAAGCTTCAGTTCCGTGAAAGTCTAATTTATTGAGCTGTAGAAAAGGTTTGGTGGTGGTTGGTACAAAATCGAATGTTTTGGCTTAGGATTAGCCGTATTGGCTAAGAAACAGTTGGAATTGTCATCCATCACGATGCAGTCGATTTTTTAACATTCATCCAGCTCTCCCGTAATGAACGCGTTGTGAAATGGCAGACGATCGCAAAGTTTTGATTGATAAGCCAATCCACGTTGGCAGGTAGCAAATCACTAATGAGAGGCACCAACGGCAGGCGGACTTCTCCATCAATCCGACCGCATAATTCTGTCTTGTGCTGTCCTCGCGGTTGAGGTGAGTCAAAAGACCCTGAGAGATCGAAGAGATGAAACTATTCACCAATAGACCCTGCACAACAATTTGAAAACTTTAAATTACCAGTTGTTGACCCGATAAAACCGAAATTTGCGCTTCGGTGCGTTTAGTTTTGGCCACTTAGCACACGATTTATTACCAAAGCTGACCACATTGCGCGTTTCACAACTAGCCATTGATTAGTTCACTGAAATAACCACGAACCACGTTTTCGTGTTTGTTTTCCACTGTCCTAATTCATCCATCTAAAGCATGCTATATATGTTCACTTGCGAAACGCTATAACCAAGCTCACGTACTGCTTTATCTTCTCGTTTCTCAACTGGGCATTTCCCCAAAATCCAAAAGCGTAGAGGCTAAAATATCTTGCCCCATGGTTAAACACCCGAATTTTCTTTCCACTTGAGATAGTAATCAATGCCCATTTTAAACTCGGTACGAATTCTGACATATTTGGCAATGCCCTCTATCCCTTTTCAGTTGTTTTCACAAGGCCGGATGCAACGGATCTTCGCAAAGTGGTGGACTTAGCGCAACAAACTCTGACCGCAGATTACGGGCATTCGGTGACTATCACACATTTCTGCTTAAATAGCGGTCAGGGCATGGTTGCAGCTAACCTGAGTCAAGTCAGTAAGTTTGACTTGTAGATAACCCATGACGAAATCCGTTCGTGTTGGACACTGTTTTACCTTATCTGAAATATTCAGTTATCAGATAAATTGCCTGGTCTTTTTTGACCCGGACAACTTTTTCTGTGGCCTACTATGGTCTAATCATTTTCTGCCGTTTGGCTAACAACTATTAGATTACAGAATTCGGAAGTTTATTGTAACTTCCTAACTGGATCTTCTTCCACTGTCACCATCCAACTTGATACTGAAACCCACGAAATCAATAAACACTTGTTTCATTCAGCTTTTTAGGAAACGCCAGCAACATATATTTATGTTGTTGTTACTGAAACGCGAACCCGGAACGAACGAATGTTAGTCGGACTTTCTACCCATTGCACCAACATGGTTGACACTTAGAGGTTTACCAAAAAGTACTGTGTGATGCAGCAACCGCAGTAAACATGATAAAACAACCAATAGCTTCCACAGGCTAGAGACTGATCATAAGATGAGCAAGTCACAGATGAGGATGTGGGTGCTATATCGTGCAGCGTTAAAGTCTGATAAACCGTTGAGAATCATCCCGTCTGGTGCAGTGGCTAAAGAGTTCAACCCATAATCGTCCATCCCGAGTTCACGTCCCAGTTCCAGAGCGATAGATATGCACTGTTAAAGACTGTTATCTACAAATTTCCTCTAGCGCTGCCTGATAATTCTACCGGCAGAGCAGATAGGGTTCAGCTTGAGGAGTTACATCTGGAAATGAGTTCGAATCATTCAGAAGTCAGAAGCTTTTTATGTTCATATCAACTCTATAATCTTGTTTATCGAATATACAGAATACATCCAGGTGGATGAGACTCCGGACGTGTCACCCATTACATTCTGAAACTGTGGTTGGCAAGATTCACTCAACAAGTAGAATAGAGAAAAGTGAAGTCAACAACGAGATGCGATAAGTGGAAGGTGCATTTCGTGTTAATATAGTACGGATAATGCGATGCACGTGACAGTAAACGCAAGCAGAACTAGCTGAATCGAATGTGAAGCCTCTCAAAAGTACCAGAAGAACGTAACTGTTTAAATTTCATGTCCTATAGGCAAACGCGTCCAAACATGAGTAAGGAAGTCAAAAACAGTCCGTTCACTTCGATTAATTGTGAGGAGAAGTGCTTTGATCAACAAGTACTCATTGAAACTTGATGAGGACAGCTAAGAAGGTACCTTATATTCAAAGAGAAAAACTGGGGTAAATTCTTTTCGCAGTGAGTTTTCTTGGAACTTTTCGCTCAGGATTATCAGCTTGTTGGTCTTTTTTAGACCAGACCTTACTTAAACTGTCATTTTTTCCTTCGCGCAGTAATATTTTACCCATTGTCTAAGAATAGCACTCGTTCTGGTGACTACACTCGTATGTTTGACATTTATTGTCAGACATGGGACAACCAAAGTACTCCACCCCAACTGGACTTATCGTGGGGATAGAGACCACATGCTGATTATCCATCTTCTGTACAGCACATTTTGATTTTGCTCACATAATTTCACCTTTCTGGTTTTAATCTTGGTATTTTTGCTTATTCATGAAATTCGTCTGTGCTTACATTGTAACAAACGACCCCTTCATGCGTAACAGTCTGTCGACAGGTTCACATGGGTGTGCTTGCTCCACCGGACGTACTGGTCAATTTGATCCGATCCTCAGAAATTCAGTTTGTGTTGCACCGTCTAAGTCTTCAGCTGGGTACCGGATTTATTTCCTCGTATGTGCTATCTTATTCCGGACAAGATTTTGAATCTCCACATCGAGCGATTGCGGACGCACCAACTGTGAGCATCGGATTTGCACCGCAAACACCAATAACAGCAGCGACAATTTTCGCTCACAAATTGCACAATTTAACCAAGTGCGGTTCAGTTTCATTCATACCAGATGAAATGTGTGAGTCAAATTTGTGATCTGTTGAGTTTTACATTTAAAACAAAATGGGAAAACCGCGAAACCTTCTAGGATTTGGCAAATTTGCGATGCTATCGATCCAGACCAGTTTCGAAGTTTACTGAATTTACTCTAACAGCTGACTAGTAAATTATCAAACTGGAACTGAACTCAACTATTCATTTTGAGAACGGTAAGCCAGAAATATGGTGAGCATTTTTTTACCAGTACCAGCGGTGACTATGCGATTAGGACTGAGGTGAGTGAAAGTAATTGACCTGGATTCAAGTCTTCCCATCTTTGGCCACCCTCCTAATTGGCAGTCATGCATCCATCTTTTAACAATCCGAGAAGTGTAATTCGATTGCTGAGTGGTAAACTGGATTTCATCATAAAACCTTACTGCTCCGATTTTGTACCACTGAGGTCTGAACCGCAGTGTTCAAACAGTCAACCTCGTGACATTAGCAGGTATATTACACGGGTACGAATCCAAGTCACTGTTTTTCTGTGTCACATTCACATGCTTTTCATCCACCTTGACATAATGATAAATATCAATGAACCAAAAAGGACGTATAAGTTTATTACAAACCTCTGCTATGTACATTTAGATTAACTGCATCATGTTTTGTCTTTTAATCGATTTTGCTTGCAAATGCACCAGTTTTATGCTAACAACTCAGCCCGTTATAGCGTATCAATCACGCTACTCATGACCAAGGCTGCCCGAGGTAGACGAAAATGAATAACAAAAATAGGTGATTACAGTTAAGTGAATGCTTATATGGACGATTTAGACTCCAAAAATGATGAGCTTTTTTCAGTCTAAACTCCAAGATCAGTAACCAAGACTTCGAGGATATATTTACCTATTTTATGTTTTCCGAATATCTCATCGCCGTCAATCCTAACTGGCACTTGCATGGTAGGAAATTAAAATAAATTTCATGAAGTTTCCCTTAGATATTCAAAAAGTTTAAATTTCAACACTCACTTTGCTATTGGTTTGTGACATTGATAAATTTGGATAAGACTGTGCTTTCGCATAACTACTCACCAGGTTATATCAACGCTCAGATGATCATTAGGAACCTAAGCACTGTGCAGCTGTTTCGTCCTTGTTAGAAATCATCTGCGGTGCACATCCGCGCTCTCAAATTGAGACGTCAACTTGGGACGAACAACTGTGAGTAGAATGTCTTAGCCATTGTGCTTTCGGGCAGGATCTTAACGGCTCATGACAAATATTCTTAACGAGGGGAGAACAACAGTACAATGCATCTATGGTTTCTTAATAGTCAGTCATGCATTTTTATCACATGAATAATACCGTAAAGTTTGTAGTACCCAAATACAATGCCTGGTCGTAAAATCTACATTTTAAGAAAGACATCAGGTGATAGGAAAGTCAAACAAACTAGGCAGAGTACACGAAAGAATCGTCTTGTGATCAATAACAAAAAAGACGATGATTGTGCATTCCAGTTCTCAGTAACTCTGTTGTGAGGTTTATACTGGCGTTTTTTTATTTCTCTACTTCATGCCATGATAAGTCACCTGATTGCTATGCGAATGGAAAAAAAGCATTACTGCTTTTTACGAAATCACTGAAAATGCAGTTTGGCTTCGAATCGGCTCGAATGAATACAGAAATTGAATGTCTCTGTTTGGTCGAAGACATTTTTTAGATTGTCAGTATGCCGGCTGTTATTCGGCCAAGTACATAAGAACCTACAGTTTCTATGGGATCCTTTTACTTTACCAATTTAGCTCTGTCGTCATTGCGATTGTTGCCTGGGTCATAAATATGTACAATGATCATCAATTAAACCACCGTCACCGAAGCACTGTATACTGATTTCCGTAACATTGTCATCATCATCATCCTTATCACCATTGAAATCGTCATCGTAAGCATTCCAAAATCTAGACGATTAGTGCCGCAATCGTTTGAAACCTCGTCACTTTTCTACCCTATTATTTGGATTCTTCTTGGCATTGCCAAAGTCTCGTGACCGGTGGATGCAAGTCGGTGCATGTGCACATTTGGTTAGAATCGGAATCTGAGTTGATCAGGGGGACAGAAAAGTGAATGGCGATTACTGATAAATTCACTCAGAATAAGCTACTTTATTTGAATTAATAAAAGGCACATCTGACACATTTAATCGAAAGCGTTCCACGAATTGCTAGTCTCCGACTTTGGAGTTCATATCATGCACATTTCGTATGGCAGCATAATCTGTGGAAAATGCCAGCTTTAACAGGTAATATTGGCAAATTCCCCAGCCGGATGAAATTCCTCTCGGTCGGCTGTGGACACAGGAATAGACAACCCAGCTGGCTTTGCAGGTGAGTACATGTCCAGGTGACGCCAGTGAATGTATTCAAGCTTGCTCATCTCTGTCCATGTTAGACAGTTCGACCGCCGTCCGCTAGTGTCTGCAGTTAGTAGACTGACGTGATTCTCTCTGAATGAGAATGTGAAAAAAGAGTAATCAATAACGGCTAGTGATGTAAGTGTTTTAACAATTAGCATGATCGGAACTTTGGGGAAGCCCAAAATACGTTCGAGGTCATTTTTCGTGACCACGGACAGTTAACTCCCGCCAATCACTACCAATTACTTATTTTATTCTCATTTGTTTAGCTTACGATCAGACTCCTAGGAATCCGGAAGATTTGTCTCTCATCGAAAACCACGTAGTCTCCATATCAGAAAACACCAGTACAACACAGTTGCAGAACATAGCAAGCAAAATATTCTTTACCCCATCACCACACGTGTGGACATTCGCCCTACCGCGAGTTAGCACAGTTCGCTTGCTTAGCTCAATCCAGATTGTTTCCCGTAATCAATCCCTGGTGGATGGAATTTTTGTTGTGTTTGACACGGATGTAAACGCAAGTGATTGTCGCTCACTGTGTTTAGCAAGCGCGAACCAGACAGACATTTGCAATCCCATTAAACCGGGAAGTAAAACCTTCTGTATCAAACTGGATTTGAGCGCAGCCAATGTGACAACAACGAATCGAATACGACAGGTGTTGGCGACCGAGTGGAAACTGGACAAAACGGATCAGGTCAGTCTTCCAAGTGTCCTTGGTTATTTGTTCAATTATTCACAGAGCCATAAACGCAAGCAGTATTGTTAGAGCAGTACTGAGTCGTTCATTCAACAGCAAATCAGAAATTCTAAAATTATAGACGAACGAAAGTTTTAAGTGGATTCATTTTCAAGCTACGAAATTCGCAGTCATGTGAAAATTACTGCCGAGAGTTGTACAGGGAACCTAAATTTTCGAGAGGTCAAATTCACTCACAGTTAGCAGAAAAATGATGGGGATTGTAAATGAATTAGTTGCTGTGGCTAAACAAACGTTTAGGTAAATTGATTACGTCAATTTGTCAAGTAATTTCCAATCCCTGGCGTGACATGGTCGGCTGTCATTCAGGGAAATTGTAATGCTGGGACTAATTGCCGTTGTGAGCAGAGTCCGGACTTGGAGAACCGAATGATAACTACTTCTGCCGCTGCCAGTGTCTAGGGATTTTGACACTTGTTGTGGAACTCGGCACACAATTGAGGAGATAGACTGCGATTCGATCGAGGGACCGTGCGCGACCATTGAATTTGAGATGGTTTCTATCCCTTCCTGTTTAACCCAACGTGAATTGTGTTCTTTGACCTGTTTTGATAGCCACCTTGCCGTAAGACTTACGTAAGTGTCACCATAGATGCATAAGAATAGATAAATATTCACTGATGTGGTCAGCAAAGCTAGCTTATCCGAACCGAAGCTCGAGAAATGTAGCCAACAAACACTTGATTTTGGCGGCGCTGAATTTTGTTTCATTGTGGCGCTGAGGGTTGCACTGACTTTATCTGCTTTGGTATCCTCTTTTGGAACGGAGTCTAACGAAAAGCAGCTTCTCGTCAACCTGTGGTGTTATTATTAGTTTGGCCCTTTTAATCCAGTCCGTTTCGACATACAGATCATGATATATGTTGTGTTGATGGCTGCTGTATATGCAAAAGTGTGTGGCATAAATCTGTCTCGCTTTGTGCAAAAGACGGTATTAGTTTGTGTTTATGGCGGTGTAAAAGGAAGGTGTGAAAGTCGGTATATTGACCGTTCCACTTTTGTTTTGTGGTATCAATTGATCGAGAAAACCGATTAAACATGTGGCGAGATAAAGTGTAGACTTTCCTTTTACTAACACTAAGATGGGACCAATTACTGGATATATATCATTGAACTTGTCGGTAATAATCACCAAGCTTATCGACACTGCAGCTGATCCGGTTCACAAAGCGATTTCACGGGTTACGTAGGCTGGTAATTGTGCGCAGTGGTCGTGTTTCAAGTTTTGTCGATAGTCACTGACTCGTCCAGTTCTCATCCTTTTTCTGTTAACAGCGACTGAATTTGACATTTCAGAATTTTCATTTTCCTTCCCAATTGTTCTCAGTAATGGCCTTAATGAATATGTGAATGCATTGGCGTGAAAATTAATTAATTGAAAACAAGTTCGTCAACACCCTGCGTTCTGATTGCTATTGTGAACTTGTTTTGCCATCCAAAGTGGTCATAAACTGACGCGTCTTCGAAAGCTTGTGATTTTTGAGCACGCATTTACTCGGCAAACGATCCATCGTAGGCCCATACTGTTAGTATGTATGCGGTGGCCCGTGCTTTTCTGTCTATTTTAATTATGCCTATAGATCTTTGAACTCACCGTGAATTTACAGGAGTTTTGTGAACTAGTAAACCAGCGCTGAATTTGGTCGCTTACTTCTTAAACGATCAGTTTAACATTAACCTTTGTCTATGACCATCCTGCCGGAAAGACAAAAACAGGCGATCTCAGTGTGGATTTGTATGGAATTATAATTACAGTAATGGGTCACAAAAATCAGTCTACCCCAAGCCGAACACATCGGAAAAAAGGAATTTTGGGAAATTTTTCGCATCCATCCGATTTGAGTTGTGAACACACGAAGTAGTTTTTAAGAACACTTGCTGTATATGTTGCGTAGGCGGAGGTGGAGGAGTGTTAAACTATCATCCTGGTGAGCGTGGTAATCCATACGTGTTTGAGAAGCACGACGTACTGGGGGCATTGGATCGCTGCAACATACAGAGCCACCAAACCAGCCTGATCGGATTTCAATACTAGGATAACAACACATTAGAATCCCACCGCTAATTTTGTGCATTTTACAAATCTGTTTGAACTAGAGACACAAATGGGAAATAGTGCGAACCTTGGATGGTCACTCCAAGTTTTTGAGTGCGTTTTCTTCACGCACCTGACTATTGAAATTCATGGAAGGGCAGGGGTGGGCGGCAGGCTTTGACGCGCAAAAGTCTATTAAACCGATGGCAGCCTCACAGATGTGACCTTAAACTGAAGATCGGTCGTTCCGGGTTCCGGTTCATGTTAGGGCCCGATGGACGTATATCTTTGACGATCGATAACAGGAATGAAATAGATAATTGGTACTTGCATTATGCATAAGTGTGTATATCCCTTAACCGTTAAGGCCCACTACATGGGGGACATGGGGAACCGGCAACCATAACTTTGAAACTTGGATTGGAATAGAATCACTTGTGACTTCATCAATAGATCAGGCATGGTAACTAGCCGAGTGACATCGAATTACTATGATAGTAGCCAACGGATCTGGGAGTCGAACCTTTGACCACTTTGTGATAACAGTTGTTTAATCCACTTAGCCACAGCCCCGGGACTTGGCGAATTGCTGCTGTCGAAGGATAATTTGAGTGTATTCACCTCAAGGCGAATTCATTCAGCGAAAAATGATATTTCCTTCCACTTAAAAATTTGAACCCATTAAAATACTGGATGCAGTTTCAAACACCTATCTTCTTTCTTCGTTATTTTTTCGACTGAGCGTAAATATTGCTGAGCACTTCATTTCCAATGTAAAAACCCAGGTGATTCTGCGTCTATTATAATCAAAACATTTGTTTAAAATGTGCCGATCGATCTCCATCACCGCATGGGAGACAACAATTTAAAAATTTTATGCAGGAACGTATTCTTCTAGTCAAGTCCTTCGCATCTAATCAATCTGTTAAACAAAGCAATACACGTCATCTCGCTTACATATGAAGTTTGGCGAAACGTTTATTGGTTTAAAGCTGATTTGACATTCCATTCGGTTTTTTATTAATGACTGTTTGATTATCGAACTGCATCAGTGTACCAGATTAATTCCGTCAGAATAAAAGTCCCTTTCCCCGTACCGCGCTTTGGCCCTTAACGGTTATACGTGGATCTGACAAACGACGCGTCTCGTCTCCGGCCCTCTCTGAGCGCCAGTGTTTTTGGCCGAATTTTATTCTCACCTTACCTCCCGATAGCCCAGTCATTGACAATTTGCTGTTAGTAAACCGCTGGTCTTATAATTGCGAAATTTTGACGTTTCCTTTGGACTCTCACCGACTCCAACGGGAACCAATTAGAGCTTATTTGATCAGTTTTTCAGCTGACGGATAATTGCATTCTGAGGAGGCACAAGCGCTTGAGTAGAACAGTTGATTCGCTTTCTTCTCTTGTCTGTTTTAAATTTCGACATCGTGAACCAGGATCGAAACAACATCCCTCCGTAACTAATACAATGTAATGGTAGCTGCCCACGAACGTGAAAATGAATGCTGTATCATCCCACAGTCACAGCTGGCATCGGTTGGCAAGGGCACTTCAATGAATGAAACCAGGCTGTACTCTGGCCCACTCACAAGGGGAATGCCAGACATGATAAGGGTATAAGGAAAACAGAATTTTATTTGACTAATTCCTATTTCCGATGTGGCTGAAATTTACTGGTACAAGGTAAGCAGTTCCCGCACCTGCCACGTAATAGATAAACACTGCGCACCAACACCGGGATAAGGTTTTATGAAAGTGTCGCCCCAGGTATAAGTAAATTTCCTCATCCATGATTAGTATTTTTTATCAAATTAAGAAATCAGGATTCCAGTATGTAGGCAACGGAATGGAATTGAAAGATGTTCTTTCTACCCTCTGAGTAGTCGTTAGGCTGTCAGGAACTGCATTTAATAAAGCACAGTGCATGACATCCTGAAAAAGAGATGAATTGTCATCAGATTCGGTCACATTTAAGTTAGTGACATCGACCAGAACAAACGATTTTCCGCAATGATTACCACATTTCTGTCATTTTACTAGAAATGTTGGTTGAAGGACATTTACTGGGCGAGCTGTATCTATGGTACACCATTAAAATGTATACATACATTTGTAAGGACCAGATGAGTTAGGCAAAACATGGGCTCCGAAGGGATTGGTGGAGTTCCATACATAACTCCAAAACAGACGAATCTGTTGTGGCACTTGTGGTCTGATCTAAATTTTCCTTTAGAGTAGAAGGTGGCTCAGAAGAACCAAAGGGTAACCACAAATTGCTTTTGAGCTTACAGGCGGGGAGATAGTAATTAGATGGAGCGACGTATTCCAGTGCTTATCGGCCTGCATTGCTGACCCTGAACATTACTGAGGGCTCCATTTGCTTGTGTCACTTTTATTATGTGATTGTCCGGTGCTAGATAGGAGACGGATGGATTATTGGATGACTAAAATTGTCCCGGTGTCCAACTATGCGGACTGGCGCCTGGTAGAGTCTAGAGACTTACGGCGTTCAACAGGTGATTAACTACACAAATCGAGGTAGCAGCATCAGGTAAATTGTCTCTCAACCATAACGACCCTGTTAAACAGGATTCAAACAGGAATCGAATATTAACGATGAATAATGTCTCATTTGTCACGCTAGACAGTCGTTTTCGTGCAATCTGGTCAGCGTGCCACTCGTAAAAAGCAATATAATGGTTTTCTTTCTACCATGATGTAAGTGCGAATTGCCGACTCTGTTAGCACTATATTATCAACTAATTGACTTCGGTAACCATTTTTGATGACAGCTTTTTCCATCGTTTATAGTTCTGCACAATATTGTCTTCAGTGCATATTACCGTTTGCTCTGTTTCTAATGTATCGAATTAAGTGCCTTCTCACGGCGAAGGACTCAAAGCCGTAGAGTGACATCTAACATGTTTGAATTTTCGACATAATCGATGAGTTCAGTGGGCGTTTTTGATGCACTGTTTTCCCATTTTCCACTGAACTGGTCTTATCATTATTGTCAGTCACATGGCCCTAGCATAATACGGCCACTCATACCTGTCGAGACTGGGTCTCAGGTAGTTGATTTCCATGTCTTTGGTAATCTGTACCTACTAGAAATAGTCTCCTTTAGGCTGAATTTATTTAAATGTGGTGGCAGCCATTTCGTTCTCTTGTCACTAATTTATGATGCGAATCACGGAAAATGAGCTAGATCACTTACCTGTATCCTATTGTTGTTTTTCTCTTCATCCTCCAGACTGGCGTACTGCTTGCCTACGATACAGTTTTCACAGCAGGTTTTGCTATGGAAAGCTTGATTCGACAGGGTCAGTGGCCCACACAATCTTTCGGTAGCTCGGCAAAACAAACTGTGTGTGACGATGGAGACAATATGGAACTGGCAATCGCGAGGAACAAAGCATTCGTGGTGAAAGTAACGCAAGTACGCTTTGAATGAACACGGAAAACCAACTCGAAACTAGTTTATTATTCAGTCCTAAAGTGAAATGTCTGAATACCTTCGGCTTGTTGCCATGGCTCAGCTAGTAGGACACGCGCGATACGGATGCGGGGTCTCGTCCATGTGTGAGTGGGAATCTCGTCGGAGTGGGGGACTTCTCACAGTTAGGTAAATTCTACACTTGCCAAACCAAAATTCCTAGTCAATGTTCAGCAAATACCTGAAAATCGGTAAAACAACTGAAAATCAGGTTGTGGCACTTTCAGCTAAGCCACTTGCCAGAAAAGGAGTTTCGATTCGGTTCAGCTAGTCTGTTTGGTACTAATCATGCGTGCGTCTGGATGTTTATGCTGTCGATCAATATTTACTCGTTTTCAACAAGGCTTACGATTGCGAGGTGAAAAGGCATACAAACAAACTATTCCAGTAAAATTTGAACAGGACAAACAGTGTTAATCAGGATTTTGGAGGGACCGTATCGCTCTAAAACACCTTGCAACCGACACCTCTCTAACCGTCAAGCAAAGCGTTAATCAATACCTTTATTTTTATGCAACCAACTGAATATCAGGGTTTGTCACTTAAGCAGATGACTCTGTCACTGCTTTGAATTCCGTCCATCCGAAACATTCTGAAAAAAATAGGAAGAAGCTGTCTGTTTAGTTCATACCTATGAATTGTTCAATCTTTTGGTGATCCTACAGAACCTGACACAATTTCTTGGGCCTAAGAGAAACAGATTTAACGTAATCTACATCGATTGCACTACTCTGTTACCGCCATAGTGTCCATAATTAACATGAAATTGTCATTTTTCATCAACTGGGTGGGACATATTGACTTAACAAATATGCAACAGTAGTAGTAGGGAGCCTGTCCGGAATTCAGCGTTTTTCAAGTTTTCTTGAATTAGATGCAAATTTTGAATGAACTGGTAGCATCAAAAATCAAATTGATTGTGGACATGCGACTTTCTTCACACAATCAACAATTTTTACAATTCATTTCAAACTTGTTTTTCAAATCTCAAGCGCCCTCATTATGTGTAATTAAAAGAATTTCCAGTTATTTTTCAGTAGCACGAGCAGCCAAGTGCTATGTAAAATGAGAATGCCACTTGGGTACTATAAACCTAAAGATCTACTCATCTGGCTTCTCTTGCCACCTAAAAACAGTTGAAGATCAGTCAAAAACGACCTTTGAACCTTGGTCAGTTATAATGTTCGCTCTCATTTGAAAGTGACCGATTAGACAATTCCAGTAAATAAAACTAGGTTAGCTGTTGTGTCCTTTGGACTATTGGATCTCGGAACCCTGCTTGTTCACTTTGTAATTTGCGCTCGAGAGACGTATCCATCTGAAAGCTGCGGTGTCTGTTTGATTAGCGTCGTCCTTCGGATGCATAGTGCGCGAGTGGATTCATCATTCAAAAATTTAGATGCAAACGCACAACCCAATGGAGAATAAACAAAATTAGGAGAACCGCTCAGCAAAACATGCTCAAAACACAGTGCTCTTACTGCTTGATTCCTTACAACAGAAGCTTCTTCGTCAGAAATTCAATATTGCTGAGTTCATGTACATAACAGAAAGTATATTATGCATAATTGTTTACTGCCAGATTGCGCAACGCTATAAGCAGAAAAGTGAGTATAGTACAATATAGCCGGTAGTGGCGCGGTCCCAACCACCAGTCACTCCTTCCAGACGATGAGAGCAGGCAAGCGGATTCTTCTCATCTTCCAAAGAAAAATTCATTTAGCCAATTGAAAAATAATCGATGATATATCTCGCATAATTAAGGAAGCATAGCATGCTGCACAAACTGTCTGATGAGTTTGGTGAAAGTTTCCATCCAACCGACTCGGACCACACTTCCTCTTGCCCACGTGTTTGCCTCTGCATCTCACTTACCGTCAGCACACGGTATTTTTTACTCCGTGATCCGCAGTTCCTAGGCCTGCATTCAGATCTTTTGTTCAGTCCATATCCCAACTCCGTGTTTTCAGCCTCTCGCCTGTTCCATTGGCCTTTGTGGTACATGCTCAATTCTTCTTTTGGCATCTATCCATAACATTTCACTCATCCCAATCCAGGGTTATTCCAGCTGAGTGGACAGAACTTATCCACTGGACGTATCAGCTCCCATTACTTAAACATTTACCGCTCAGACCTATCGCGTTTCTGTTTATTATCATTCTTCCGCTAACGAGGATAATTTTCTCACAACACTAATTTGACTCATCTTCGCGTCGTCAGTAGTAATCACATCCTCTCCCGCTTCTGTTGTCACATGTTGTGTAATATGCCATCTTACGCTACTTAGGTTTCTCTTTGTTTTCGCATCCAGTGTTACTAACTTTCTTGATCTTTTAAAATTGCTGCAACTTTCTCTTCTTGTGTATGCATCGCTGCCCATTTCATGATCAATCATTCCCTGGCTGTCGCAGTCTTCTGACTACCTTCTTATTTCTTGACAGGTCCTATGCATGCTTCGTGGACTATAGTTCTGGAACTTTTTCCTTTCTGGACTTACAGTTTAAAAGCTGAATTTCTTCATTTTTCCTCTGGTTGGGTTGTTTTCGATCGTTTTGAAGCTGGATGAAACTTGCTCGTAGGTATCCTCTTTCCGGGAGCTTTGCTGCTACCTGTGGCCGAATTCGTTTGCGGTTTTGAGGTATGTAAATATATAAAATATGATTCGCCCTCTTGACAGTGTACGTTGAATATCAACATTGCGTCCTCCTTTCGGGATACCAAATGCGTGGTCATTGAGTTACTCCGTAACTGGGCAAGGTTCTGCTACATCAAGGAATACGACAGACATATGGGCTGGCACTTATCCTGTTTAAGAAACTAACAAATAAGCAAACCAGAATGGTTTTTTAACTGTTTATAAACTGGTCGGAGAAACCACTGAAACTGAGTACGATAAACATAAATTTTTATAGAATTACTTTCCTCCGTTCATCTAGTATCAAAAGTCCAACTGACCGCGGATGTTCACATACACACATACATGCACACAAGTACAGGCTTGTCCACTCATATATGTTCACTTGAAAATGTAAATTCATCCGATGGGATCCGAACACACCAGTTGAGCTAATTCTCACAGTTCACCAACGTGTTTTACCAACACAGTCAGTGAGCCACGTAAAAGTGACCCATGGATGTTTTACGACTACAGATTCCAAACTGTCCAGTTCTGGTAATGGGAACCAGGTAATATAGATACTTACACCTCTCGGTTATAAGTGAACTCCTATGGTGAACGTAAAAATAGTGTTTTCACGCTTAACAGGAACATATTCTCACTATTGTCGCGATAGCTGAGTGGTGAGTGGGAGGTAACTGGCTTTATCCTCAACTCGCAGTACCCACTTGTGGCTGAAAATGAGTAGCCTTACTTCATTGATTCCCCCCCAGCTTCAGTCTTATTCACATGAATTTCTCTTTTATTTCCTAATAGAGTGCATCTTGTCTGGTTTGTCTGGCGAAAGCATCTCATTAAATTTGTTGTAACCCGTTACCATAGGGCTAGTGAGCATGTGTCTTATCAGCGAGAAATTAATACACTTTATACTGGATTTTCTCAGCTACCTCCAAGAACCGGTGCCATTGGGATAATTCAGTTTGAAGGGAACACAGTTAATCGGAACATTCGATTTCGACTATATGATTGTTCTCAATCGGTGGAGAATTTGCCGGTCCACTGTCAGTCTCAGGCAAGTCGAATGAGCAAACTTTTTTCAGTCCGTCTGGTTGTAGCCATTCTGTACGTGACAGCCAACTATTGAAGTTCCCAAATTTTCCATACTTATCCCGTCGTGTCAAAGCCTTTATCGTATGACTTGATAGTTTTCTCGCCTGGTCAAGAAGCTTTATTACGAATAAATAAATACCTTAATCCACATGAGTTTCTTTGTTTTAGGAGTGAGGCCTTTTTCTGGATTAATTGTCATCCGCTAAAGTTCTCTCCCATCTATTAATGGCCGTGTTGCCGCTTGTAAAGCCCTCATAAGTAATGCAGTAAGCACGTGCACAAACAAAGCAAAATGATGCGGTTTCACAAGAGCTTTTGAATTATTTATTCACGTTTTTGATGATAAATCCACCGGTTTTTACTTCCGTTCACATTAGCTAAGCTTTTTGTTGAACAGTACGAATTAGATCGTAATGAATAGAAAATGGACTTCGTAAACCTTATGAGATAAGCAGGAAAAGATACCGTTTTTTCTTTAAACACGCTTCCTTTAAAGTAATCAGCAAATCGTGCGCTAGTCGACGATCTATAAGCTCGTGGCCTTCCCACAAAGTGGCTTTTACCTGGCTGCGGTAAAATTTGCCGGAGCGGAACTTGCAGACAAGTTAGAGGACCAAACATCCATGCTGGCTTCGACCTCCTTACTCGATCTGCATACATATTGGACTGCTTCTTTGCTGCGTTACCTTCGCGTTCCATAAGCGTCGTTGGTGACCACCTGTACTTCTGAACCTATCTATCTACCTAATCCCTAATTGGTATGAAGAGTTGAAAATCTTTGCTTCCTTAATTCGATGGCATGTCAGATGACCTTCACTTTCGGAAGTTAAAATAACGTATAACAACTTTGGTGCTCCTAAAGACCTAGTGATTTATGTTCGTCCGAAAGTAGACGGTAAGACGTAAAAATAGAACCGGATTTATCTGAACCGAATCGTGGGTGTTTAATATAAGATCGGGACCATATTTATGACCAAAGTGTGTGAGAACGGAATGTGGCGCTGCTCTGAGCTATTACAGCCGCGTCCAACGACCGTAGTAGCTTGGAGAAGGACAGATAATGATAAAACGAGCACAGTGCAGCCTAGGAGTGCAGAATCCTCGGATTCTACAAGTTATGCAGCCCCGATTCAAGAATCAGAACAGCGATGCAGCAGCGGATGAGAGTTACTTGAACAGATAGCAGCATTGGGACGATCAAAACTGGTTCTAAAAAAGCTACGGATTGGTAAAAGGCAAAACTAAACGCGCAATCATAATGAAAGCACTTTAGTATGTCAGTTACCAGGTGAACGGTAATGGATCAGCAAAAGCAAGAATAAAAGTTACCGCGCCTCGGTCCCAATTCAACGCAGATGATCAAGTGAACAAAGACACAGGCCATCGATTGTATACTTTTAACGGAACGGCAACGGTGCAACTAATCAGAATGAGGGTCACTAGATTATGGCTGGATGGATTAGCATATCAAACAGAAAAACCAAACGTCAACACGCAAACAGGCGGACTTGAAATCAATACCGTCTGCTCCAGATCCTCACTCAAACAGCACCTAGGCAGTAGGTCTGGTTACCGCTTTACATGTTTGTTTGCCCGTCTGTGTTGACGCCTTGTGTCGGGTGATCAGGCGCAAAATTGAGCGCGCACCTTTGCCTATCTGCCGTTGAAACCTGGGGGATTTAAAAAGTGTTCGGGGAGGAAATGGACCATGCACAGACTTTCAAAAAGACAAAAACTGGAAAAGTTTTAGATCAATCCCTCCTCAGCTTAGACCAAGATGAATTGTTCACTGAAAAATCTTGACTTTACCAATCGACAACTAGGGGGTCATGGTTGCCAACAGAATTTAGTGCAAGGCCCAATCAAGAGCTTAAGAGTTGTTGAATGAGACTCTGTATCAAAATCAAACACGGTATGGGTGTGGGACAGAGCCAGGTAGGAACCGATGAACTGACGGATCCGGAAGTTTAGTACCAGGCACTGCTCATCAGCTCTCAAAAAAAGATGGGCTTAAACAAAAGACAGCTTTACTTCATTATCCATTCCATTACTGAAATGCAAAGGCATGTCGTTTTCCACGATTAGGTTTTCGGCCAACTGAGGTGTTTCTAGTGGGGAAGTTTGCCGGCCGCGTGAGGGTTCGAGCTTACGGTCTTCAACCCGAAACGCCATAATGTTGACCTCTTGGTTATGGCCAGGAAAGTCGCCAGGTTTGGTTCAGACCATAGAAGTTACGGCCTTCGAAAATGAGGGAAAATAATACTTTCTGAAGATTGCTCAAGTTTTCTGCTTGCAAATTTTAAAGACAACGATGTCACATCCAGTGGAGTTTTGTGATTTCTTGTAAAATAATCGTTTACGAAACTGTAGTTAGTCATGTTTAGTGGGAAAGCTGAGGGTGGACGATTAATATGAATGGCCGCTAGTGTTAGCAGACTGTACGACTCACGGAACTATTCATCATCCAGGATCAATCATCGGCTCACCATTAGGAAATCATGGTATCATTGTACGCATGATGAAGCTTAATAAAAGTCAACCTGAAGTGTAAACACTTTGAGGTTCTCATGTGTGCGTGTCGTTGCGTGTTTCGAAGGTTATGTTCACGCTTAGCCCAAAGGTCAACATCTTGGGGTCGGACATAAATAAGGATGATTCACGTGACTCCATTGTCAATCATTTTTTCGTTTGGTAGCCGATCTGTGGTAGCCGTTTACTTCCTAAAGATAAAGCTTGTTGTATTGTTGATTAAAAAAATGAAAAAAATCAACAGTATTGAAATTAGGAGATTGGAGGACTAGAAATTTCAATCGCTTTGTCTAGAAAAAAACGCGTTCCTTAGAGATGGCAGAAATTGCCTTGATTCATTTTCGCAATGAGTGAATCAATCTGTCCGGTTTAACAAGCACATTGCGTAGTGGAACCGGTAATATGAAAGAGCAAAAATAAATATGACAACTTGACACCAACAAAAAAGTCATTGTGGTAACGTGGTGCATGTTTTTGACTGATGGCTGGCTATATTCAAGTAATCTCTGTTTGAAAGCAAATAAACAGGGGCACCGATACGTAAACCAGATGGTAGCAATTCATTGGAATTGCTAAATATGGTATTGTGAGCCCCTGAAGCCTTCTGCATAAGATCATCTTACGAAATTAGGATTCGAGGAAACAGTCTCTAAGTAATCGACTTATCAGTCAAAAAAATGCCTCGGTTTGGTCTGCCATCTAATGCAAACGGAAAAAGTCGAATGCAGTGATCACATGAGTAACGTGAATAGACTGCATGCATTTGCCCGCAGCAGTCAACCAAACTGGTCGATGTCCAGCGACGAGTATGTGCGGGCAACTTGTCGACACACGGCACACAGAGAAATGTTTACTCCTGAATAGCAAGATTACGCGGAACCATGTAGTCAGATCAGAATATTTTAATCTAGCATAGCTTACTCAGAACTGTTTTGGAAAATGTTTTCTGCTGCATGGGTGGAAACCATGTAATATCTTATGAAAATCAGAATGGTTTGATATTAGATTTCAGTAATAAATTCCGCTCCAACAACGAGTAAACACACGACAATCATGGTGGGGAGGGTCTCTAACGTTTATCTGGGACTAAGAAATCCGATCAAGTCTGTTCAACAGTAGCAAATAATAGTCACCGATGTTCCTCAGCCACAACCGAAACTGTCCCGTCGATACAACAAAAACGTATTTCGTTCGAAGAGGTGAATTTCTCTTTGATTAGGGATTTAGCATCATAGGAATTTTTATTTCCAATGGAAGATGAAGTGCGTTTATCCGAAAAACCAAGGGGATCATTCACTTATTTCAGCCAGTCAGTTGATTTTTTCATCAAGAAAGCATGATCATCGAATATGTGTTTGAAAACAAATTTTCAGAATAACTAAACTGAATGAAATGGAATAAATGTGACACGATGAAAGTAACGTGTATATTCAGTACCATTCTGGAGGCCCATCTAAGTCAGCTTTTTCAGTGATGAAAGCTATCCATAATTTCGGATCCGAACCATCCGGATACCATCGAACACAAGTGTTAACAAGATTGTTCAAAGATGAAAATACCCACATCCATTGTTTCCATTGTCACATTTGAGCTTTAAGTCTACCACGGGAACAGGATACTTTCATGGCTTTGCTCACGCTCAAGAATTTTTATATCATTTGAAGCAACTTCAACCCTATAAACTTTGATTTTGATCCGATGCTTCACACCTGTACACTGTTTTACTCCGTTTATGAGGGGAGTGTCTGTGCTCCATAACAGATAACCAGCTAGGTACTCATAACTTAATAGAACCAAGTCTGCACCCTATGCAGTATTCGACTTGGCAGTTTAGTTATAATAGATGGGTGTCGATGCTGTCAAATGAGTGCAATTAAATAATTTGCCATTTCTACCGTAGATTCATCACTTGCGTCAAGTGAAATGCGACGAAAAGTGAACCTGCCCAGTGAATTCATTTAATATTTTGTCATTTAACGAAAACAGAATTTAACCTTCTCTTACTGGAACCATCAAATGGAAGGACAAATTGTCAATCTCGGTACGGAAAGATTGGCGGATATACGCGTTCTACTCTTGCCGGTGAGTGTACTTGTAGGACTGATCATCAGGCAGGACCATCTGGTGTTCTGCGTAAATGATATTCACCATTACACCCGCCAAATGCTGCAGTTAACTGTTGCCATGCAAGAAGCGATTGGATGTACTTTTAATTCATTGATACCAGCTCATATCATGCTGATGTAGTGAGAACCGAGCATGTGACGGACTAGGCAGACAATTTAGTAATCAGATTGTCTTATTTCCGAACAGATTTGTATTTAACTAATTCTTCCAGAATCAATAAACAATGGCAAACTGTTTCGTTAGCGTAGTTTAACCGGTAGGAAATCGAATTCATGGAAAAGAGGAAATCTAAATGAATTTTTACCGAGTTTTGTGTTCTGCATCGATGGGTCACGAAATTCCTCAGATGGATGGCTAGTTTGTGATACAGGCTGAACTAGCCACCGGACGACTGTTATCGTTTGCAAATTGATTGAATATATTCACAAAAATATCATCCAACGGTATGTTTATCAAGCCCAGCGTACTTCCACGCTCATCTGCGTGCCCCGAATGCACGCATATGCATTTATCTAAATACACCAGCATAACGCCATGCATGCATACACACGTATATGTTCAGGCGCACATACACAAATGAATACCCAAGCACATAATTATCTAACTTTGCACACAAGAAAATACACACGTATACACCTATACACATATCTACACACATATTTGTACTTATATGCACACAACTTTACGTGCGTCGTTCTAGAGAATTTGGGGTTAATCAACTGGGCCTTATTTAGCTATTTTTTCAGATAGACTAATTGGGTAATTTATCCTACACAAACGGTGAGAATGTTGATAAATGGAAATTTTACTGATTTCTGGTCCTTATATGCAAAGATCTTTTTGAGTACTAAAATGGAATGTGACCCTGCAGTTTCTGCATTGGATACTCGTACTGCTTTTGTCCCACCGGTGTTTTGTTGTGCCCAAGTCACTAAACAGCCCCTCGTAGGAGATCACCGCCGGAACGACAGAACACGAGATGGAACGTGTATGGAAGAGAAGGTAGTACACGAAACACTAATTCTTGCTCAACTTCAATGATTCTTCCAGAATATCCTTTTACTTACTGATTGGAGCCCTATTTACTGAATATGTTTGAGGCGATACCTGCAACGCCCCGTTGTAAGCTATGGTGATAATTGCATTAAACTACCACTCGGAACAAAACCGGCAAGCAGATGCAAGGGTCAATACATGAGTTTCTAATATCGCTTACGTGTTAGATCGAACGGTGTTCCAGAACTCTTTTCTTTCCACAGCCTGAAAGAATGGCAATGGCAATGATAGTGAAAATTTTGCAATTTAAACTCCAATATAGGACGTTAATAGCAGACTGAAAACTGCAAAGTAATCCATATGCGAATTCAGTCATAATATTTTCAGACAGAATTCCGTCACACGGCTCGCTCTGCTATCCATCTTTGAAATCAGTAGATCTGAGATAGTTTGAGCTCCAGTGCGGGAAAAGTTAACCAGTTACCAAATATATCTCACAAACGAGTGATTTATTCCTCCCATTTGTAGCATCCACCATTTGTGATCAAAACGGAAACCGGATGGGATGGGTATTGTGTGGAAGTCTTCAAACTGGTGGCCAGCCACTTGAATCTAACCTATCGGTTTGTCGAGCAAAAGGATCAAAAATATGGTAATTTACTGCCCACTGGCTACTGGGACGGAATCATTGGATCGATTATCGAGAAAGTAGGTCAGATTTTCAATTTCATTTTTTCTTGTCAGTCCTTTAATTTGTAGCTTAGACGGCTTGCAATTGTATTAGTATTTCATCCAACTGGAACTTGTTTGAGCGTAGCTCAGATGCGTAGATCATGCGCATTTCCTAGCTCGCCGAGGAAGGCATCAGGGGTTGCACTTTTTCCCCTGGTTGAGAGTTAAATCCCACCATAAGTTATCGAAATTATAATGTTGTTATCAGCACTGTTCAATCAGTCAGTGTTCGCGGTTATTGTTGCTGACCAAGAGTGCATTCCAGGTGCTATCTTTTCTAAACACACACTTGTACACTCCAAATTGGTAGGTTCTACTATAATCTAAGTGGTGTTGTCAACGGTGTGCGAGAAAGCCTTCAGTTAAAAGGTCCACAGAAGAGTCGAAACTGTGACTCATTGTTAGTTGTTTGTCACTCTGAGCTACTTCAACCTTACGAACGAGAGCAGAAGGTGTCTGCAATTGATGCTGATATAATGGATGATCTTAAACGAGCTGATTTTGATCTCACCAACAAAACATCTTACTCCCAATCACTTACATACAACTTAATGCAACAATAGTGCTTTGAGTGGAGAAATGACAACACAGGAGATTCTGTAAGTGGGCAAAAAACTGCAATTCTTAAGCGCCAGGTTTTGTTGATTTCCCTAGTTTTGTTTACAGTGTGACTGTAAATACGAATGCACTTAAGTAGGGTTTGGTTTCATATGACTGCGCAATAAGACAGCAGCATCTGCATACCACGAAGGGTGTAATTCGCGGTAAAATCATCAGCTGTGACTGTTTACGGTTTTATTTTTTGTATCATTGAAAGCTAGTAGCGAATGATTTCCGGAAGCGAACTAGTGAACGGGGATGCAGTCGGCGATGTGATGATTCGACTCGGTGATATCCACTTCGAAAGCCTACGATGCTGGTCATCTGACCACTGTCCTGTTTGGAGGTGACTGAATGCGATCGGGATGTAAGGCTTCCAGATGTCCGGCAGTTTTCAGGCGGTCAGCATCATAAAGATCCAACCTGAAGGTAGCCGATTCGAATCGCCCCACATCCTGGTCAATTTCCCACTTGGCTCCTTTGTACTCCGGTGAGTGATACACGCGTCAAAGATCTGATAGGCTGCAAGCCAGAAGACAAACAAGGAATCGGCCAAGCGCTCGTTTTCCGATTGACTAAAAGTGGCACGACTTTCGTGGTACGTTCAGAAGTAAGCGAGGAATCGCTCGAAATGAAGACCAACCAACAGGCAATGAACTTGACAGACGGAGGGCAATCAGCCATTGAATGTTAACTTGAGCAGGTCTACATAAATCGTTTGGTTATTACAAATAAAAAGCGGTTTTTTAATCGGTCAGGGACTATTTGATTGTCCCCAGTTAAGCAGGGAATGATTCGGAATAGAGTCGAGATGACCGACTTAATCCATTAGAGTTGGCGACGATGATGACCGATTATTGAAATAACCCTCAAACGCAATCTTTCGTAAACTGTAAGTGTACAGTTCTCGAAGGCGGTCAAACAATTGCCTTCCAGTTAAGGAGATTTCGTCAGTTCCCCCCTGCTCCACAACCGATAAAACATTCGTTTTATTATTGCGCACTTCCTTGGCTGTAGTAATTTTTCCCCGGTCGGCCGATCTAATCTGTTGAGACTTAGTTACTGCATTATGCGAATTCTTTCATCTACATCAACGGCAGGCAACTAGGCATGGGCCTACAGGCGTTCGATCGATGCATGTAGAGAAAGTAACGGCCTGGCTGACGTAGACAATCACAGAAGTAGGACATAATAAGAAACAATAAAAAAGCAACCAGTATGCGGAATGGTCATTTGAATATCTGATTGTGATCGTCAAATAACTGATCACATTCGATATGGAAATGACGCAAGACGCAAGTTAGATAGTCCAACAAAAAGCCATGAAGTAGCAAAGCTCTGTAGCGTCTAAAATTCCATTAAATAAGCTACTCATCGTCAGCTTGCGAAGCACGGTAATGGATACGACCGTTACATCGAGCAATGCTGACTTTTTGATAAATCTTTAAGTGTCAGTCCCAGTAGTTTGATGGCAATATGATTGCGTCGCAATCTTTTGTTGGCCGTTCGCATTCTTTCAGTTCGATGTGTCTTTCTGCTGACTGCTAGCAATGACAAAACAGCTTCCATGATTGCTTAATGGGTCTCTGGTAGATTTTTCCCATGATAAATCAATTGACTGGTCAGTTTTTACACCACTTTTTATGTCGCCTGTCCACAAAATGGGTCCGATAAAAAGGAGCCGTTTTCAAAAAACTGCGTACGATGTATCAGTCGAAGACCGAGGTAGATTATCCGCCCGAGATAGTCGGCCCAGCGGGATAGTCCAACAGAAACAAAAACGTCCACAAAAGTGTATGGTACAATTTTAGTCGATGAAGTTTACAGAAATCGGCGATTGATTCACCTGCCAAGCGCAGATGGCCAAAACAAACTAAAGTCTGAAATGTATAATTCCAAGTATTTGTTAAGCAGCCGAATTCAGAGCTCCCACTGCCATGAACTGTTTTATTACCGGGGTCATTTCAAACAGACATCCGATGTGAACAATCAGCACTGTTTACTTATTTGTTAAAAATTTCAAAGAATTCCTTCATGAGCACAATGTGTAAGCCTAACAGCTAACGAGTGAGCTCCATATGGCTAAAAAGCTGATGAAACGAATACCTTATCCAACGTATGTATAAAAATCGACCACGGAAAACCTAGATTCTGAGATAACAAACCACCTAATGGCATTTAAATTCCAAATTACCCTTGTCAAATAGGCGAAATTTTTTTGTGCAGCCTCAACGTGATATCACTGGACTACTTTGAACTCGCATCGATCAATGGTGCAGAATCATTAATAAATGCACAAAAATCTCCGATTCGTTATGTGTTTCTGTCCTGGTATTCGTTGTTCATCTTTCTCTAGAATCGTTCCTGGTTCCCAATGAGGACATACGAACAGAGCTAACTTGATAATTCTGCATGTGTTGGACTAAAGACAGTGAGACATATCGCACAAGCCCACCAAGTAAAGATCTCATTTCCAGATCTTGGGTTTGGAGATATCCAAAACGTAATCACCCGGGGGCAAATACTGAATTTGTCGATAGTAGTATCACTTGCTGTGACTTAAATCCGTTTAACGTGATCTAACATTTCACAGGGTTGTGGAAGACGGTGGCATAAAAGTTGTTGAGAGCATTTGTGTGTGGGCTTGTAATGAGTTCATGATTAACTATTTCAATGTCTATTATCAGTGAAGCCGTGTGCAGATAAGCCTATCCACACGGCCAAACATTTTCCATGGTCTCCTCCAAATGCTCCTGGCCGTTAAATGTCGAGAACTCGTCGCATTCATATTTTAATGCCTTATCTTTATTAATACAGGCAAAATTTTGATAGTTTGATGTCTTTGGCCCCGGAAGAGTGCTGCCCACTTCGTCGTTTTTATTCCAAAACACTGGGGAAGTAACGATCAGTCCGGATGTCCTTTCTTTCCACGGGAATTAGGCAAACTGTGTGATATGCATCTATCCGTGTGTGAAAAATTTGCACTGAACATTCTTTCGGACCCGTCCCGTCCCCTATACAATGATTCTTTCAAATGTCCTTCTCACTCCAGGGCACGCTCTACCTTCCGCTCCATAACCTCCCGTACAAACAGCTATAGGAACTCAACTGTTCTTTATTTAGCTTGAATTCTCACCAAACAGGAGCATGGCGCCCGTGACTTTCTACTCGGGCTTTCTTAACTTCTCATGTTTTTGCTCCGAATTTTTCCAACTCAGTGTACTTCTTATGTGGTAACGAATATCCTTTTTCGACTGAAATGTGGAAACCTCTTTATGTAAGAGTCCACGCAAACCCAAATACAGATACAAAAGATTTCACCAGAAGGAAGGGATTTAGTGAGAGAAAACACTAAAATCATGCAAATTAACCGTATCCCTATGACTTCTAATATTGTCCAGACAACGCTGTCTCCTGCGCAGCTTTCGATCAATCCAAGGGGTGAAAGTTTATTAATTAGTCGTGGGATAATTCAGTTACGAAACAAGACAATTGGTTAAGTGGAACCTTTTGGAGTTGCTTGCAACCCAGGAGTTGAACCGATCTCTTAGTATGGCGGAGACAATGGTTACTGTTACGTTCACAGAACTCCATGCTGTCAGTTTCAAAAGGTCTATTCATATATGGAATAGTAAGTATCTCGCAGAAACCACAAGCCGGTCTACGAAGACGGGACAACAAAAGCGAGAACCGGGACAAACTCTATCCTTGGAGAGTTCAGACGGCAGAGCCTAATTCCACTCTGTATTTGTGCACGTAAACGAAGTTAATTCTTGACCGAGTTCAAGTGCTCAGTTTGCTCCCGGGCCTGAAGTCAGCCAGCGCTACAGGAGATCGATAATAATGAACCGATTCACAATGCTTGACAGCGACGACTTCGGTCATTCCAGGGCGTGTTAAAAAATGCACACGGTCACCACTTTGCGTGCAGTCGAGGCAAGATTAATTACAGATAGAATCAAAACTGGCAATGGTTTGGGTAGGTGGGACTTTCTCCCAATGGAGACCACTGATGCCGGGAGTCCAATATATGAGTGATTTACGGCTTTTCCCATTTCGCTTTTCTTTCACGAAACCAACGAGGAATCTATCGGATCTTTGGTTTGAAACTGGGAAACCAGAACGACGGAGAGCAAAGCCAATTGACCCAGTGATATTACCACCCGTGTTGATGTAAAGCCAATATTCTTGCAGCGATGAAGCACTTAGGTATAGTATGTCAAATCCGCCACACTTCCCAGCGCTGATTGACTATTGGAGTACAGAATTAGTGGCAAGCCACAGCTCGCTTCCGTAGTTCCGTTTTCCATCCAGTGAGATTCTTTTGGTTGGGATTGTTCAGCTTTCTGAAAATTGTATTCGACTTATTTCTAACCGACCTGCAAATAGTGGTTTCCATACGAATTCACTCGCACAGGATAGAAGGGGCAGCGTATTAATCTGATTGCAGAACACTGCTATCACAATGTCACACGGTAGCAATATAGAGAATTGTTTTAAAAAGAACAGTGTGTCAAGACTAAATATGAGAATCAATGCATTGTGTAAATACCGGGACCGAATGACTTAAGGAGTGTATGGAAAAATCGATGCGCCATGTACTGGTTTTCATTGTAAATGATATAACGTTAGCAACACAGCAAACTGCATCTACCAGCAACGCTGTTATTAGTATTATATTATTTACAATCCCGCTGTATTAAGCTTTTTGCGATTGCCCATAAGTTTGCGAAATTCTCCATCTACCAGTTAGAAGTTCCGAGGAATATTACTGAGTGACAAACGCTTACGTAATTTAGGCCAGTATTCCAAGATCCGTGAATGAAACGCTAAAGCAATATCCCGTATCGTGGCTCACCATTTTAGAAACACATGGTACCAGAAGACGGGTGGCTTTTATAATTGGGTTCAAAATTAGTCAAGGGTGATGACTTCATCCACTTTCGGTATATATGTATGCAGTATACACATACGTATATATATATATATATATATGTACTGAATATGAATATCTAATTCTCACTGAAGCGTTGCCATCAGGATCTTTTTTAATAGCAGTAAACCATCAACATGAAAACAGATTGTCCTCAAGTTCTGGTTCCCATTTCCAGCCAGACGATGATGCACGAATGAAACTGAATGTTCTGTTCAGTTTTTTCTCACTGACAAATGACGGCATGTTTCAATTTCCACCGTTTTCACAGAATCGGACTCATTTATTGGAAACTGAGAAGTTGTTTTGCTTTCTGAAAAGCAGGATCAGCAACTGCCCGTTCGATGGAACGAATGTGACTTTGTTGGAGGAAGCGATCATTTTTTGTAGCCTTCCTGCTAAAAGTTCGTCCGTGCCTCCATCCGACCATTTGTTTGTAACGCTCAGACATCAACCATGTGCCCTCGAGCACTGCAGAATGTTAGCCATTACCATTTGTTTAAAGTTAGTCCTCCATTTTAACCCACTGGTCATTCTAAATACAGTAGGATAAAATTACATTTTTCGTGTCTCTTTTGGGTTCCACTCAATCCAAAATTATTTCGCTACCTTTAGCGAGCAATTTGTTCCCCAAATTGATTTATAGAAAGCAAAAGTCGGTATTGGCCCGGTAATAATCAACACAGAAGCGAACAAACTGGTCGATTTCACTCAAGCCTATTTGCCCTCTTCCGGGATTATTATTCTGATGCGTCAGACAAAGGAGAATATGGTAGCCCCGTTATTTTTTGTCTACTTGTTCACGGGGTGAGTGCTATTTTGCCGTATGCCCCTCAGTGCTCCGAAAAAGCATGCCATTTATTGAATCAAAACTAATTACCGGTCCCATTAAAATGAGGTTAACATTAAAAAGATACCATGCACTCTGAAGAACTAATCACACAAATCCTGCCTTCGTACGTAATCACCTTGCAGACCTACAGATAAGGCGGCCTTATCAAAACTTGAGCGCGATTCAGCCATCGCTCTGCATGCCATAGCAGAAGGGCATAACATAGATTATGAAAACGCAAAAATACTTCAACGTGGATTCAGAACCTGCACTGAGCGTAAGGTTGCCGAGGCTCTGGCGATAAGCCCCCACCCCACATGCATAAATCGGAACGACGGAGCAGAGATCTCGGAGATATGGACAGCCCTAACATCATTAAGAAACAAGCATACCAAAGGTCACCGCGCTAGTTGACCCCACCACCACGGTGACGCATGACGTGGAAGACAACTAATCACTCACCTGACCCACATTTCAAAGCACACACATACACGAACACAACTAAACATCAGTTGGCATGTGAACGTTCCCTCAGTCATTTGATTGTAAAACTTGCCTTGAGAAAGACTACCCACGGTAGTCGAAACGTTGGCGCTATCAGTTACTATTTTAGAGATCCAAACCTATGAGCAAATCGGAACCCGAAGCAGGCTGTTCCTACATACCTTAGAAAGATCGATACGTATATGGTGCTTTAAAAACTTGCCTGCTAGTCATTCCGGGAAAATATTACCGTGTGGTGTGCGGAAATCTGTTGCAGCCTGTACAATATCTGCGGTGTAGCCAGGCCTGATCAACCCATTAGATGACGTACGGACATCGCCAACAATGGGAATCACGAGCCCCATAGAATGAGAAATCCACTGGCATAGGTAACGCTGGATTCTGGGTTAGCTGGTTATCACGGAAATCTCGCATTGTTTACTCCATCAGCCGTTTTCGGAATGTGTTGCTTGTTTTTCTGTGTTCCTAAAGGGTCTCCACATTTGAATGTTTTGATCACCAGACTAAAGTCATGTAACTGTCAGTGCGTTTTGTATATGCGGTTGGAAAGTGTGAAACAAAAACGATGACTCGTCCTGTTGTGTCTGCATTCCACCTCGATAAGAGAGTCTCGCACCTTAAACTGCCACTTTAGATCGGTAATACAGCAGTCTTTTTTTTGTATTTTGATTGCTCGCTTTTTCTCCTTTGAGTAAAAGGCACTATGAGAGAGCAGCCATAACCAAAGCATCTTGGTCTGAGGTCAAAGGTTGTAAAAACTGAACTGAACGGCCCCTTCGTTTTTGCCTCCCCAGTTGTCCACAAAGTTGCGTCTGAGAATTGACTGATGCATAAAAAGCGCACCTAGCCCCAAAAAAATCCCGATGGGAGAGTACGGTAGTGTACCAGACGAGATGTCAGACATTTGGGATAAAGCATCGACGATTGTGGACACCCTGGATAAGGTGACCGGAGGAATTCTCTGAAGTCTGCTTTATATCAGAACGATAGGACGTACTTAAAATAATAAATTTGGAATAAGTTCACGGAACGGAGGTAGTTCAAGTATGGTTCAAGATATTTCTACTTTTCTTGTTTTGGAAAGCTCTCTTTGCAAGCCCAGAAAAACCGAAAATATTTGGCCCAACAAATAGATGCTTCGTCGCGATGGCGACCATCGAAAGTAAGGCGTATCGGTAGCCAAATATCAACTGTTTGTATACCGACCATTCTGGTAGCACATCAATCAATCTGGCATTAGTTATTAAATGGATTTGAAAATTTGTGTTGGTCCTAGCGCTGGTCGTTGGTTTTTAGACACTGGTGATGAAACGCATGCTACCTAAATGACAGGCTCAGGAATCAGAACCCCAAGAAATTTAATTACTTAAATCTTGGGTGCAAAATATGTGAGTAGGTTTTCTACTGCGTATATCATGGGTCTCGTGCTGCTGGAACACAGTTGATGCAAAACTGATAGCTGAGAAAAGTTAACGGTATCAAACGATACATCTGAACAGTGGAGATTCATAGGCCAGTGACATTGGGGCATAAGTCGAACTCGGAAGCAGGAGCATCTTTTATCCAGATGGACCACAAATACTAGTATGGCCACGGACCGCTAGCATCCAGGAATAGGTTCCAGCGATAGATGGTTTGTCTGTACGTAGCTTTATTATGATTAGGACTTTGAACAGGACTTACAGAACTTAGCTACTTGATTAGCGTTAGCAGCAGAAGATTCTATGGTTGGTGAAATTGTCCAACAAGCGGTATTACCATCAGGAAGCCATGAATGATCTGTAGGGCTGCTTCCTCAAAATCGTTCATCTTGGGTTTGCGTCCCATTTTGGGTGCGGTAAATGTCCCCTGCTGCTGATTCCCAACAGAGCTGAAACGGCCGCACCATGTTTCCATGGTTTCCCCATGGTCAGCTGAGTGCCGATACCGCGTGGCGAATGATGTCTTAAATCACATAATCTGTTACTTATTCTGACAAAGTCCAAAGATTGTGAAGCCCATTTAATGGCAAGATCATTATCGGGACTAAATGAAATACCGTAGAGAGACCGACTAGCTCATCCGAGTCACACCTGCTAAACCAATTTCTTCCAGTACGGTACTATGTTTCATGTGATAACATACACTACGTTTTCACGTCGTGTTCTTCATATTTTCGCTTTGTCGAGTTGTATGTCCTTCCAAGTGCACTTTTGTGCATCTTGTCAGACATAGTACCTTCACGTATTACTTTGGCGCTTCCGTAGACTGAAATCTGTAGGCGGTTTCCCAACACTATAGCTAATTTATTCCCATCGTTTTGTGTGTACGTGTCGACATGTCACAGGTCTGTTTGGTTCGTCTGTGGAGCTCTTATTCTGGGCACGTCATGGGCCGCGTGGTTTTGCGAGCTGCTCTCACCATACACTCGGTCTGTCAATTTCGAGAAGAAGACTTTACCGAAACGTCTCAAGATTGGGAGACTGTTTGACTTGGTCTCATTTGTAACTGCAAGTTGGGCAGGACAAGGTGAGTAATCAAAGACGGAATATTGGTTCGTTTCTTCAGTCGTGTTTACAAGGCAGTTATAGTGAGACATTGATATTATGAATCCACAACTGGGAGATAGATTAATCGTTCACTGAACGGGCAGCTAACGGATTGAATCAAATACATGTTGACGAGCGTCGAACGATTGTGTTCGGTAGGCATCAGTCGATGCAGCAAACTAAGCGACGATGTGCTGGAAATTCTGATGCCACTTGCGTGCGAGTATGCACTGTGCGTAGGTTTATCTATGTGTGTACTAGCACATTAACGTGAATTGACCATCCGTTCAAATGGTGTGATTCCTCACTTCGTACCACCCTTCGGTCATGAATTTATTGCACGCTTGGTTTATGCTGGTATGAAATCATCAGCACCAGCCCAGATCAATCGTGACCGGTATGAACGGCTGTGAGTCAAAAGACCTCAGTCGCTGAGTTATTCTAGCCAGTTGGCAGGTTTACCTTGCTCTTTATTTGTGAGCAGATATACTCCCACATATTTGACTAGATTTCAAAACGTGTTCTACGAATATTTCATATTAGACCCCGGTTTGTATTTTTTAACATCCTGCAGGCGATTCATTCACTCCACGTGCACCTTGTGCTAAATTTGTCACAGTCGGACACTGGCTATTTATCGTTCTGATGCTTTCGTTGTTGGGATCCAACTTCTCAGCTGAACTGGCCGTGAAAGGAACAAATTACGCGATGGATACAGTGCAAGAGTTGGTAGCAGAAACAAAAGTCCGAGTGAGTATGAACAAGAGCAATTTGTGAATGTTCCATCAAAATTCGTTGGACGAAAACCTAAGCAACCTAAGTAATTGTCCCGATACATAAGCAAAACTAAATAACTTCTCCTTTAGATCACATGACCGGCCCGTCATAAGTTATAACACTTTTGATGATGTGTTAGTAGTAGAAGAATAAATGTTTTCATAAAATAACTCAGCATGTGATATCATCGGTCAGCTCACTATTAAGAAACGATGGAAGCAATGTACAGCTGTTTCATCCTTGTTAGGAATGATGAGCAGTGCATATGGACCCCGCCCGAACTGGCACGCGAACCCGGGACGAACGATGCTGAGTCGAACGCCTTAGCCATTATGCTACCGGGAAGGCTCTGAACGGTTTGTTCAACTTCACCACATGAGGTTGCAACTATCCGTCACTGATTTGCGTGGCCACGGACCGCTAGCGCACATCAATTCACCCCTACTCATAGATGGCTCTGCCGGTAACCTAAGTAAGAAAAAGGCTTTGGACATGACCTACAGGGCTTGGCTACTTGATTTGTGTTAGTAGTAGAAGATTGTATGGGTGAAATTCAACTAGCCGTCCAGAGCTTGCCCGTAGCGTAATAGCCAATGCGTTCGACCCAAAATCGTTCATCCCAAGTTAGCATCCCAATTCGGGCGCGGTGGATATGCACTGCTGATGATTCCTAACAAAGACGAAACAGCTGTACAGAGTTTCCATGGTTTCTTAATAGTGAGTTGAGCGATAATATTACATGCTGAGTTATTTTATGAAAACCTTTTGATGGGTCAAACTATGTCCCTCGCAAAAACGTTACCATGGTTAATGCATCCTAAAAATAATTGGACGGTTACATATTGAATCCAAGTTGCATATTAACATTCGCTTGGTGTGGATCCAGTGAAGTTTGTGAAACAGTTCTCATTGCGGACAGAAAAACTGGTTCCACAAGCTGCTACCCTTGCTCGTCTATAACGCAATTATAGTAATGAAATGCCCTGCAGCACTAAATCAGTGATTCCCATAAATAGTAACAACCAGAAGTTTCCGTTAACATCGAAGTATGGATTGAACTGTCGATTGTTTTTATTTGCACCTAGTGAAATATGATCGTTTGAAAATTCCCACTAAGCACAGAGTAGATTCGGGTTGGCCAACAAGCTCGTGTTTAGTGATTCACATTCAAGCCTTGCATGACAGCATACATTACGAAATTTTTCATAAGATGGAATTCATCAGACAAAATTGAGTGGAAAAAGAATTATTGCTGTCCCATACGTAACTCGAGAACGGATGAATATGTGCCAATTGTCAACTGGTCTAGGGTTTGCACTGAGATGGAGAACGGGACGGGGAATTTGAGCAGCGAGCAGGAAATGACTTCTGAGTGTACAGCGGAGGGCTGTGAAAGCGAATCACGATACAATTCAATGTGCTTGAGACATAACGCTTTGCCAACTTACATTATTGACCCCGGACTTAGCACGGGGCACGAGAATCTTGCTGTTAGCTTGTGCCAGGTTGAAACCACTATTCTGCTAAGTGACTTAATTGTTCTACTCCGCAACCATGCAAGATGGTATTCACGGATGCATACATATAAGCGCCTGATCGTGCGGTCAGTATACATTATCCACTAGTAGCACGTGAATGAAATCAGATCACTGAAGAACACTAAAGGCTTGCTTCACCGAATTTTCCGAGGGACCATTCAGCTAGATGTAATCCGACTTCGTGAGCAACATTCATCTCACAGTCAGCTGACTAATTTCAGCCCCAAATTTATTCAGTGACTAAAATTGTTTGGACTCTATGGACCAGCTGAAGTGCTCCCAACACTTGCCTTTTTTCTCTTCGACAGAGAACAAAAGTTGCATTCATTTTATAAACTAACTGCTGGAAATTCCGAGTATTTGTAGTCGCCTGCTTGAGTCTGCTCAAATTGATTTTAGCCACATTCCTGAAATACCATGAAATAGGATGAACAACTTCCTTTCGTTATAAGTAATATATTTCGCATGCTGGAGGATGGACCAAAATGGCCTCGGAAACTATCGTTTTTGGGAAACTGTCTCTTAACATTTCTAAGTATCCGGTACCGTCCTGTTCAGTCTTTCCGTGTACCAGTGCACTCCTTCATTGCGTCCGCGTTAAAATCTGTTTTGAATTAACAAGGACGTGAATAGATGATAAGTTCATTTATGAATCACATCATGAGTTGGATCTACTCACGGTCCCTCTGACTCATATCAGACACTAGAAAGAACGAAAACATCTATTCACACTTCCCGCGACAACAGCATGACGCCGTCCCAGCTTTATGAAATTTACGCGTTGTCATCCTTTTGGAGAATCTGGACACTGGATACATTCAAAATGAAAATAAAATCCTTCTAATAGGAATAAGTCTTATATGGGACAACATCATCCACGTTCGGGAGGATTTGCGAACATGTTAGTCATTACGCCTCAAAAATATCCTGTCTTCACGTTCCACCTCCGTCGAAGTCTGATATGCGTTGCGATGATGCAACATCATCAAGACACCTACCACGTGATCACATCCGCCGCGGTAACCTCGATGTGGCTTCGCATGTCAAAATCGACCAGAAGATTTTCCCAGTACTATGTTTCGCATACGGATTTATAAAGAAAATTTCCCCGGAGGCACACAACCGGTTTGGTGGTTATTGTTGTTCTTCACTTATGCATACCCGGTATTCTTTTGTCCAACCGTCTCTATACTAGTGCGCTCGTTTCTTAATTTCGCAATAGAATTTCATTTGAATGGTTAGGAGCGTAAATGGATGATAAGTGGATTTAAGAATCACATGGTGATTCGTCGGACCATTTTTCGTCGGTTAAGCAAGGCTAACCTAGATAAAGGAGACACACGACCCGAAAGTATTGGTTTTTTCTCTTCAATAATGTTTCACGCACGGATGAACAAAATTAACTACTGAGAGGAAAACTAAATAATTTCGGGCCTTGTGTCTCCCTCTTCTAGGTTAGCCTTGCCTGACAGACAGAAAAATCCTCCGACGAATCACCATGTGATTCTTAAATGGCTTTACTGGCCAGAGATGTTTGTTTCTATTGTGGCGTGCTGATGACAGTTAAGCGATCTCCAGAAATCAGGAATCAACGTGATGGAGCAAATCCAAGATAACCAAACGGTTTGACAGATGTGTACATATCTGCCGTGAAATGAGGGGTTGTTTTCAAATCTTTGCAAGTGTCAATAGGCGTAGGATCGTACAACGAGACTTACGAAGTTTTTAATGCATGAACAGAACCGAGAAAATTATGCGCCATGCGATGTGCCTTACTGAAATAGGTATGCATTTGTGAAAAACAGCTTTCTCGGTAGAACTGCTAGTGAGAATACGCTTTCAATCTAACTCGATCGAAAACTGATTTGAGAATTATCTCGTCTGGTAGCTGAAACATCAGCTCGTTATCAGTTTCAGCGACAGGACGGCTTTTTTTCAAGAGCACATTTTTCATTTAAAAGAGTATTACCTGACGCCGTTTACTGCCAACCAAAAGGCCGAACAATTACGAACGAGAATAAAGTAAAATTTATCGGGCCCACCCCAGAAGTAGGTTCACCGTATGTTAGCTCTGAGTCACATGCCACATAATTTAGAAACCAGATTCACATCACGTGGACTTATTCCAAAAATAATCGCAATGAGAGAAATTCACTTATCTTTGTCTTGACAATGAACAACCGATCGCCTCCTGGAAAACTGTAGTACAATCCCCAGACAATCAGTACAACTTACACTTAGCAGGTGCGGATTTTTCTGCGCAGTAATAACCACGCTTCAGACTCCTGTGAAGGATATCGCAATAAGCTACTCGAGTGGCAGCTGGGATTCGGTGTAACATAATCCTGAATAATTTTGACTAAGCTCCTAAATATTACCATAGAACGCATTACCGGTGTCACTGACCCGAATCACGTCACGAGGTGAGTCGCTAATAATCCGGATGTTCAAACTAATCCGTGTTCATCAAGGTTGCTCTCTTTTACATTTTCTCCTCAGGTTTGTCACTGACATGACTGTGGAAATTGCCGTACCCTCATGCGGGGCCTAGTGGCAGGGATATGTACCCAGAAAGTAAACAGATCAACTTGGAGTATACGGCGATACTGTACTCCAGAGTTAGGAGGACTAAACTGGCTCGAAGCTACGACTTCTTTATGTGCTTGAAGTATTGGACTGAATTTGCTAGTTTCGCTTCATTTGATGGTCACTTATCAATCAAACATCGAGTTTATAGAGCAGTACTACTATATGGCTTAGAAACTTGGCTGTTGGAGAGATATGAAAGGCTCCTCGGTATCACAGCACGGTTGTCTTCTTAGCATATATATAAATGTATATGTATAAATATATTTATATACTGAAAAATCTGAGTAGGAAATTTGTGGCATCGGAATTGAGAGAGTCGAAAACAATAGGCCAGAAAGAAGAGAGCGAGGAACATTGTAGAGCACACCCCGCTTGATAGTTTATTAATCTTTCACTTGCATGTCACTTGCTATTCATAGGGATCCGTGAGTCCTCCGTGGTCTTGAAACTATCCGGTTGCCCAAACCAAAATAGTTTGTCTTAAAGGACTCCACCTCGAGCTTATGGCCAAATGCTCAAACCCACAAGGCAACAGGACGATCTGATGGTCACATAACCCAATGCGGGTCGGTAACTGATTCCTCTGTCCATGCGTCATTTGGAAGGGCCTAGACATCCTGGGAGCCCAGTGTGCCTCTTTGTCACGGATGCCGGTGAGCATTCAGCTGTGCAGTTCCTGACTAGTTTGGAATCAAGGTTTAACTAATACCTTTAGAATGATCACAATAATCGGTCCATCGCATCAAGAGCACCGGCCACTGACCTTCTTCCTAGTACTTTTGTGAAAATACCTCTGACAAGAGATGGTAGTGTGCAGAAATTCCACAGTACAGAATACCTGAGACACAGGATATTTGAGAGCAATTCAAGAAGCCTAGAGAACGAGTAATCAACATTGAATCTGAGACGCACATTTGGAGTAGTATTGGTAGAATACATCAGTAGAATTTTAGCAGTTAGATCTAAGGTAATGGGTTATATAGTTTGGTGTTCGGAATATGAAGATGAGCAGATTAAGGTTTCTGGAGCATTTTCTGTATATACCACAAGATGCTTAACTCATTGTGACCTGTTATTCGACGTAACTAGTGATTCGGATATCTGGGAGCTCTAACCAGACGACTGCCTGTTGCAAGTGTAGTTAGACTGGAAAACTGAGGTTATGAGATGCTCCGTAATGATGTTTGGAGACAACAGATGATATGGTCCAAGTCTGCGACCAGAGGGGTTCTAGCACCCCCAGTCTTTTTTTCTGCGTAGTTATTCATCCTGTTACCTCGTAGTGGATATTTCATTATTCCTCCTAATTCGTCCTCTTTCGAACACTTGGTACAGTGAGGCAGCAGCCAAAACACACCGGTTCAAAGCCAATAGCTTTAGTAACTGAAATGAACTGTACTGAAAATCGAACTGCTAGGAAACATGAATATTTTGGCTCAAGCTCAACAAACCACACTCTCTGCGTCAAGTGACAGAGCATCATGCTTGTTTCGAAAAACATAGCAATGAAGTCACCATAAATTTCCGGCCTTCCAATTAGCAAAATCTCACTGGCAATCTGTTCGCCAAGACCACTGTTCACCATAAAGTGTGGGAACGAATACTTTTGAGATTCCATGTCTACTCTTTAATGCTCGAGCAAAAGCTTTGTTAGACAGCTGAACTTGCGGGTTTGATGATTTGATTCACCGTCGCGTTCCACTTTTGTTTACGGTGAAAGCCAGTATTCGTAAATTACCGTTCGCTTCGCATTTTTTTGAATAAAGCAAATTACAAAACAGTCCACCTTTGTTAGAGAAAGCCTGCAACATCGAATTATTCACAAAACTTACCAATGATATACCGGTCAAGCACGGGGTAACTGATAGGATACTTACGCATGATAGCAAATATTTTTCACAAAAGTTCGAGGATTTGGCTTCCTTATATAAGCTTCCGCCTCCCCGTTTATTTGAAATGCGCTGCGTTATATATATATATATATATGCAGGAAGTAGTATCTGGATGCGTAAACAAATTTGCCCGGGAGCACACGACCGGTTTGGCGGTTATTGTCGCTCGTCAGGTATGCGTATCCGATGCTCTCTTGTCCAAACATCCACATACTTGTACACTCCGAATGGATTGATATTTCTCACCAGAATCGAATCTGTAGCATCAGGAGTGTGCATGGAAGCTGTTCGTCGAAGAGTCCACAGAGGAATGAGAACTGTGATTGGTTGATAATTGTTTGTCAGTTGGGCTGAGCGAACCTTAGGAACGAGGGCAGAATGCGCCAGAATATACGTATGTATATATAGAAGCAGGAAGTAGTATCTGGATGCGTAAACAAAATTTGGCCGGGAGCACACGACCGGTTTGGCGGTTATTGTCGCTCGTCAGGTATGCGTACCCGATGCTCTCTTGTCCAAACATCCACATACTTGTATATATATATATATATGGATAAATGAAATTTGGTAACAAGGTCGGTAACAACTTCTTAACCTTCTTTCCTTCGATTGATTATTTTACACTGTTGTACCTGGACATAGTTCACAATGGAACGCGGCTCCTACGCACAGTTATTCTTCGAACAAATGGGTACGTCGGAAGGAAGGTTGTTTGAAATATGGAAAGACTCGGCCACTACTTTCAGTAAGTTCCTGCTGGAGTTCATTTAATTCATATGATCTTTTAAAGTTGAATTAGCACATGAAATGCAGCATTTATTTCTAGCCATCTAAGAGAGAAAAGGAATTCCTGCTTGCTGATAAATCTGATTTTCTTCGCATTTTGAAACCCAGTGTGTTCATCATCAAATCTTATCCTGACTGGCCTAGTGGATAACAAGCTATCCACTGACAACAAACGTTTCTCGCTAGCCCGTTCAACTTTCGATTTCTCCGCTGCACCGACAAATAATGAATTGAACGCTTTATGTGGTCGTGCTAGTGCTTATGAAGCCACCATACCTGTTCCAATGGATACCCATTATGGCACGATAATAGACCACGCGTGATCTGCTTGAGTCGAAAAGAACACGTGAATCTGTCAACTACAAAACAACTTGGCCGCGATTCGTCGAAGAGATTATTCAAGGGAAATGTAAGATTAGTATGTAACAAATCACGTGAATTGGACGGGTAACTCGAACTGGGCCCTCAATACAACCATTAACCTTGCTTCTAGGTCCTCGATTTTAGTTGCTACCTCATAACAGTTTACTTAACAGAGAACAAGAAATGGTGGAAGATTACCTGCGAAAGAAAACTTTGAGCAATCATACGGAAGAGGAAGGGTACCGAATGCAGGAATACTAGTGACTGCGAAACTGAGTTACATTGTTCATTGTCCCTAACCATCGCTTCGGAGGACTCGTGGACTTGAACTCGATAGTCTAACAGCGCCTACATAACCCAGTCCACTGGCTAAAGTTGTCATACCTTTTTCCCATTTTATAAGCTAGCCACATCGGACCATCCTCCAGCCATCACCGTCACCTACCTCGAAGAACAGCGTACAAAGAAGCAGTCCTTCTGTGGACGTGTGAAAAACGTCCTAACCACCTTAACTTATTCCTATTACTTTCTTCTTTAAAATATTGAACCCCAGAACCCGATACCTTACTCATAACCTCCCAGTTACCCACAAAATTCTCCCACAATGGTGTATAAGTACCAAAGTCCTCGCATGTATATCCCCAGCGGTCAGGCATAACAGTTCCGACCTCAGTTCTCGTGGTTATGCTCAAACTTTGGTCGATAACCGCTGATGCCACACATGTCTCAGATTCATGAGTACAGTGTCGGACAACTGCCAGCGAACACGTTGTGCAGAATCTAAGTGTTTCATTCTGAAATAGTCAGTAAGGACTTGTGTGTTACGACTGAGAACCGATTTGTCGAATGTGGCGACAAACCCCCATTTTTCAATAACCAGCAAATCACTACCGGAAAAGGTCAAGTCACCCTGACATTCTTAGTGCAAATAACTGAATAGCCACGCACTAAAACATCCAATTCAAGTGCGTTATCTGGTTTATCTGAAACTCGGTGCACCAAGTGCGATAAACGCCCCAATACGTCGGCGTTTCGGTGACCGCAGACAACCAAAATTTGGCTCTTCGATATATTTACTAATAAACTGCTGGGTATAAACTGACTGTCGGCTATAGATAAAGAACTCGTTTCCAGTTGGTAACTTTAGTATGAAAACCTTTTGTTCATCTTCATGTTAGCTGATCTGACGATTTTTGCAGTGTTCTTTTATCTGATGTTTCTTATCGGCACACTGTGTCACAGTCACCCTAGCTAACTGCCAACCTACTTTACCGCGGTTTTATTCCTTCAGTCCAATTGGAAAACGTGCACAGCTTAATGAAAAAGTGTTAAAAAATGAGCAGTGTTTGTTACAAATCCAATATCCATCGTGTAGTGGAGCGACGAGTAGTTATCCGGGGCTCCTCCATTTGACAATCTGTTCAGAAATCCACTTTTTGCCTAAAACCATGGTGTTTCATTTCAGTTAACTGAGTAGATCCATTGTTCAATTCCAAATGTCTCAAATGTTTAATGGTAACAATAATAATAATAACGTATCTTTCAATGACTTAATTTCATTGTTTACTTAGTGGATATCTTATGTAGCTCCTGAGTCTGGAAACGTTCACAAAAGAAATATGGACCACTGAGTGTCTTATTTGATTTACACTGAATGTGGGAAGGCGAAGAAAAATTATAAGATTAATGTAAATCGCTTGTCTAATCAACGTTTGATGGTGCGAGAAACCTTGAGGCAAAAACTGAGATCAAACTCAGGCATTCTACCAGGATTGCATAATTTGGCTCAAGTTTATTTTAACGTAAATCATGTGCTTCAAGTTTGCGTCGCAGTTGAGTGAATGGAAATACCCAACCTCTTATTTATTTGCACTCACCAAACCAGTGCGATTCCAGTATCTCGTGTATTAATGTTCAGGTTTTAGATTCGTTGTTACAGGATCCCTTCGTCGAATCAGATTAAAATATTTCCGCTCGTTTGGTCTGATTGCCTTTCTAGGTTTTTTTTCGTCGACGGCTGCATTCTCTCGGCTAGACTTCCTAGGATCTCATTTTTCTGAACGCCTGATCTAAGAAGTACACGTCCAGAGGTGGATCACGAGAGGATTTGTTTTATTTTCATTAAGTTGAATTTGATTGTGCTGTTTGGATTCCTGTATAGCCAGAGTAGTGTGAGCCATCTACGTCATTTTGGCTACTTTTGTAGGTTTCTGCGCCTTTTCATTTGCCTACTTGGATTTATACAAGTGAGCAGTAGTGAAAGGTAAATTTATTTTCCCTGGCATGCGTGATTACCTTTGAAAAGTCATCGAATTCAGGGTTGCTGTCTCTACCGGTGAACACTTTGTAATTGCTGCGATCCCGAAAATTTATTTCTCTCTTCCTCACAACTGATTTGTTACACCTCAACAAGACCGAGATCACGTATATATGATTCACCTTTTCCGATCAACAGTCTAGAGGAAAAGCTTTGATAGACCGGGGTGCGGATGCTTCGCGGTTGGGAGGAAATGTTGCCTCCTTGTTCATTCAGTATGGATCTACTAGGCGATGGATTCCTTAAACCTGCCACCTTTACTCCTCTAACACACCTCTCCATGGCAAGTATCGATATCGAACTTGTGGATAAAGATGGAGTTTTTAAGTGGGAGAACGACTGGGCTAGACGCCTTACCCTCATGTGTCATTAAATAATATCTCCATTTTATGTCTGAAGTCACGGCCTTTAACAGTACCGACTATTCGCATTCCGATTTCCAAGAAAGTAGCATAAAACATTCTTTTCAAATGATTCTATCTCATTGTTTTTAAAACGATCCTTTTGAAAGTCACTGAGTTTGTCATACATTTTGGTCTCTTAAAGTGCATCCTGACTCCATCCTATCAACTTTGGATCGCCTAAAATAACCGAAAGGATCATACTTGATCCAATTACATATATAGTGCTTTCTATTCGCACTTTATTACGGAATTGAACAAAATCTTCCATTATCTTTCCTAGATTTTTATTGTGAATGATATAGTGTCAATAACCCAGTCGTGCGGGTAGATGTCGTGTAACTTACAAACTGGAAAAATACCTCAAGGGTCTATTGAAATCTTCCTGCAAGATAGTGTTAAATCACACCAAGGATGCTTTTGAATTTGTCCCTATGCTGAAAGACTTTGAATTAGAAAAGATGTAGTTGATGAGTTTTGATGTAATCTCTTTCTGCTATGGTGTAACCATTAAAGACAATCTCGACTATTTACACTTACTGTTGATATTGGACACATCCTTAGAGGAACGAACTTTGCTAGCTCCATCAGAAATTGTCGGAGACATAGAATCTCACCTTCCGTCAGCCTATTCCACATTCAAATGAGTTGTGCAGAAAAACGGATGGTCTGACCATGGAATCGTTCATGTCCCCGATTGTAGCAAATCCTTTCATACAATCGGTTGAACCGAAATCTCTGATGAACTTTATTTGCCCCCGCCATTGTACATAAGGTATGCCGATGATACATTTGCAGCAGTCAAGTCAGCAATAAAGGAGGGCCTTTTTCAAACTCTTAACATGCAGTTTAGTTCATTTCAGTTTACAAGGAAAGCACAAAACGCCAATAGGGTTGTCAGCTTCCTAGGCTGTCGGCTGAAAGTTAGTGACTTCCGAAAATTCAATACCAAAACTGATGGGAAATTTCCAGGTTAGGATAAATGTTAGCACTTCAGTTCAGCTCATTCACAATGAGTGGAAATGACAATTATCTGCTCGTTAGCTAACAGAGTTGAAAAGCTGTTCAAGGATGGCACTGAGCGTAATGAAGAACGAATGCGTCTGAATCACGCATTACATGACGATCAATATCCGCCACACCCCATATGAAAACAACTGCAGCCTTGCATACCAGTAACCAAGATAAAGAAAGAAAAGGAAAAATCGGCCTCAGTCAGAATTTCGCATAGCCCAGGGAGTTCGGAGGCAATAAAAGATCTTCAATACTGACACTTTCTTCTAGATGAATAATAGTCCCATCAGGGGCTAAAGAACAAATCAGTGTGCAAGACCCGAATAACTGCATCTACAAAATCAATTTCAAGGAATACCCGGCAGAATAAGTTGGACAAACCTCTACAAAACTGAAGGCACGAATAACGGAACACAAAATAAAAGTGCAGATAGTCGGATAAGATATCCCTATCAAACTTGAGCGCGATTTGGCGGTAGCTGTACCATTGCAGAGAGGCACAATATAGATAATGGAAACTATAAGGCACTCAAACTTGGATCCTTAACGTATTCTGAACGGAGGTAAGCTGAGATCCTGACGATAAGCTCCCAGTACACATGCGTCAATCGTAACGATGAGACAGATATTTCGGAGATATGGACTACCGCAACATAGAGAAACAAACACTTCAGAAGTCGCCATGCCAGTTGACCTCATCAACGCGGCGCATGACGTGGAGGACAACTCTCACTTGCCACACAATTCAACGAACATACACGTAAACGCATGTGCACACAGACAAGCAAACAGCCTAATATCCGTCGACGGATGAAAGTTCCCTGTTCGTTTGATTGCAAAACATGCCCTGAGGAATACTACCCACGGCAGTTGAGACGTTGGCGAATTATAATATCTACCAAGGTCACCGTTGCTAACAACGTCATTCACAATAAAAGCCGATACATGGCGCATCGATTTTCCACACACTCCTTACGTCTCTCGGTCTCTTGATAATTACAAACTTCCCAGATTATTCAATGATCCTGAAACAGTTGTGCGATGTTATCCTTCTGATCAGCCGATTAATCTCCCAACGTCTTTGCTGATCTACCCAGCGCCATTCACGTCCTACACATAGGTGCGTGTGGAACATTTGAAATCAGGATTCTCGGAGGTCCATCATTACATTACACGATGATACATCCAAATGTCGCTCCTACCCGAGACCTGCATCCTTGTTCTGCTTTGTTCTCAGCCGCAGAACATTATTCTGTGCCGACCCTTGGTTGAGTACTGATGGACAAAGATCTGGGCACTGCTGGGTTACGAAATAGCTGTCTACGACTCGCATTGTATTAGTTCAACAATGTTTTTTTCTATCGCTATTTTTGCACAGTCGATAGCGTAAATTTTTACTGCACTCTTAATACTGCTGAAATTTGACATTTTAATTGCAAAAGCTGAACAGCGCAATACAATGGGACAGAAATCAAGAAAATGGCGGTCACTTTGAAATGCACACTTCTTACAAGTACATATATAAATATTCCCCCCGGTATTTCAGCTAGGTGGTTCGGTGCAAATTCTTTGTGGTTGTACCCGATGGATGAGAAACATCGAACGGCCACCAGGCGCATAGAAAGATGGGGAACGGTCAACTCTTCTGACGAATTACTTGAACGAGTCCGTCAAGGTTGGATTGGTTTCATTGGAGATTTGACTTCGCGAATATACATCCGACGATCGTGTGACCTGCTCAGCGTGGGCGAACGGCTCAGTGATTGGGAATACGGCATGGTACTTCAGCGTGACTCCGACCTGACGCCACAATTTGACAAGAGGTTAGCGAGATAGAAAATCTGCTCGATTTCTCTTAGTTCTGCATTTGGTTCGCTTGCTTCCTTTTAAAACTGATTTTAGCGTTGTTAAATTCAAGTTATACATTTGACTCTACATCACAGTTTTCACTACCCTATATCTTTTCATGATCATATATATAGATTTCCAATTTTTTGAGATCCAGTGGCGTGACACTGCCTTTGTTCCGCAGACGTTCCGCGTTGGTAGTGCGTAGAAAAACAACCTAACATAACAGTAACCATTAAGCCGATCTTGTTGAGATTTCTGTGATATCATTAAACCCCCTAAGTCAGGTTGCCCTTACCCCTGTAGAAGGCACACGCCTGAGATTCTACAGATTAGCGGCAGTAGATCTTACGTGGTTCAAATTATGTAGGTCATCTGGAAGACGTGAAGACCGCAAAATTCGGTGTATCTCACTATCTGACTCCAATATAGTAGCATTCGGAGCAGCAGTGGGGCAGCTGATTGTCAATAATTATAGAATTGGCACAAAGTTTGGATGTTAGCGTAAACTAAAACTGAACGTAGGATCGACTGTGATAAAAGACATTCCGTTTGAACAGAGCAGAGCAGATGAGGCCGTCGTTATCAGTATAGCCTAGGAAATACACAACACACAGCTTACAGGCGGCTGACAACTTAAGTGTATTCAAAGGACAAAATGCGTGTGTTTGTGCTAATCGGAGATCGACCAAGGTCAATAAGCATGAGATAGGAGGGAGGAGAGGAAATTAGTGATTCATACAAGTGATGGGAAGCGTTGTCTAATGCGAGAATAGAGAGTTGGCCTACTGACTAGGAGATATGTGATAGGAACGGCCGCGCGAGCTACGGTTCATCTGGCATAGACTGACATCGAAGCAAAGGGACTAGGTTGAAGTACAATGTGGGTTTGTGAACAGCCTGACACCATGTTTAACAGTGAATAAACAGCTAAATATACTGAACTGTTCACTAACTAAGCTGCAGCGATCAAGTTGAAGCCAAGCAACAAGGAAAAGGAAGTAAAAAACGATGATTTCTAGTCTGTGCCGAATAGGCATAGCTGACAAAGTTTTAGCATTAGTTGTGTGAAAAGAAACTGTCATTGATGACCAAAAGAGAATCAACACACCTTCAGACTATTACCGTACACAAACTGTGACCATAGATGCGCGTACAGGGAACCACGTGATTTGACCGACTCCATTTACTTAGTCTTCCCCTACTCCAACTACTTCCAAGGATGGTGCTAGGAGAAAAAGAGGTTATAAGTTTATATATATATAATATATATGTGTATATATATGAAAAATTCCACAAAGCACATTGAGAGACAATACCGTGTGACGAACAAGCTGGTTTCCAGTTATTTGTAATCATCCCAGTATATGACATTAAACATGATTTACTACAAATGAAGGAGATTATAGGTTACAGTTTTAATAGAAGAAATGTCCATTGTTGTGTTGTATGTGTGTATGTGTGTTTGATACAGACGGGGGTTGAAGTTATGGGTTTGGGGGAAAGGATTCATAACCAGACCCAGGGTGAGGTATTCGAGAGACTTTTGTGGGTGGTGGGTGGGCCAGGGAAGCTTCAGTGTTTGCAAGAAGTGCATTTAGGCACACAACGGGAGATCGTAGAGAAGAATGCCTACAACCTTTGTCTTAGATAGGACCCTGGACTTCTCCAGTCTTGATAACCTACTCCGGATTTCTGGATTATTTCGAACGCTTCAGTTACATTTAATAAGGGGCTGGATATGACCAACCGGGGTAATTATTTCGAGACTATACGGATTGTCTAGGGTACACCAGGGAGATGTGCTTTTGATGCCTATCCTATACATGATCAACTTGTTCTATCAAATGGTAGCAAAGTAGTTAAATGGGTTGCTGGAGCGGTCTCAAAACACGGCTTACGAGACACCTTTGATTTCGTGGAAAACGCCAGCAATTTAGATCATTCGGAAAAGAGAATGTTCTCACTTGATGTTATCTCACTGTCTGCAAATGCAACGATCAGTGAAAAAATTGATTACTTGTGCGAATTCATTCTTGAAAACAATATCGACGTAGGCCTTTCGGTGGGTGAACTGAGACAGCTCCTTTTCACTTACACACAAAATGTCCAATTCAAATTTAGTGGGGAGGTTCATCGTCAGAAAGATGGGGTAGCTATGGGATCGCTTCTGGGCTCCTATTCGCCGATGCCGTTATGGTAAAACTTGAGAATACAGTATTACAGCCAGTGGTCGGACAGCTTGCACTCTACAAGCGTCATGTTGACGGTGTCATTTGCGTGGTAGATAATAATATGGATATCATACATGCGCTGCACGCATTCAACAAGGCCCACCGGATTGTTCGATTCAAACTTGACAAGGGAGAAAACGACAGGATAGCATAAAAAGATGATTTTCTAAATTGTCTGGTGGATGGCTCTGCACAGTTATCCGTACTCAGGATAGCTGTAGGGGATGGCCAGTATATTCATTTCAGTAGATTCGTGCCGCCTAAAATAAGACGAACTCTAATGTTTTACTTGATCAATAGGGCAAGGAAAATCTGCACTGAAGATACTATAGAGGGGGAGCTTCGGTTCCTACGGGATGTGTTCCGGAGGAATGGCTATCCCGAATGATTCATTAACAAAACCATAGGACACTGAAAAATGACATAAGAAAGCAACTGTAGAAAAGAAAGCCTTGCACATCAGTTCGCTCTTTAAGGGTGTTACTGCAGCGGACGTCATCTATCACAGATTGTCCGAAGCTGTCGATAAGACGTTCAACGGAGCAAAACAGCAGATCCTGTTTACATTAGGGCCAATCGTGTAGTCACATCGGATACTAAAGCCCCATTCTATGTGTACTCAGTCACCTTTTCTTGTTAGCAGCTTTCATTGGCCGGGCATCGAGAGGCCTGGCCGAAAGAGTTCGTGAACATCACCCGGCTTGGTTAAACACAAGAATGATTAAAACTATCATCAGTGCTGTGTTCCCACTTTGTCGATTCCAGCCAATCAGTGAATGTAACTGAAGCGCTCAGAATAAGCTGTAAAGTCCAGAGTTCGAGCAGTAGTGGATATACACGGCTTCTTCACCCTAACAAGTACGAAACAGCTGCATGACAATTCCATGACTTTCAATATTCAGTTGCATGTCGATGCTGTATGATGAATCATTTGGAAAATCAGCTAAAACCATATTTAAAATGATAAATTAGGAGCTGAAACCACGTGATAAATAGTTTCATGTGTTACATAATCGCCTGTTTCTCGCATCAAAATCTCGCGTTATTGTGCTTTATCTCAATCCAATTGGAACTACGAAGCTTGGGTGATTTACAAACGGCCGGTGCGTTGTCCATTATCTTGAATCGATGGCTACCTCCCACATCCCAAGATTGTTCCCTTGTCATCGATTCTGGGCTTTCTTTGGTGGAACTGAGCGGGACATTCTACTTGATGTCAGTCGGAATGGGAGGTAGTGTTATGATACTACTGACTGAGTTGGCAGTCCATCACTCCTACAGATATGCGACAAAAATTCGAGTAGGTTGCAAGACTGATAGTGGTCTCCCGTATTTTCATATGCATTCATTATTTGGTCAATAATCTCTGCATGCAAAGAACCCTATTATTGTATTGTTTACGCGGTTTACTAGTCCCAATCATACGATCGCAGTCATCCAGATGCACAGAGCTTTTGAAAATTCATATGAATATAAATAAATATATGCATACATGCATATATACATAACTCATTGTGTCATCCAGAGATATAATGAAAACGACAGTAATCAGTGGATCATACAACTGCATTGGTTTTGTCAAACTGCTCGGTGATAGGAGTGAAGACCACTCATCTGTAACACGTTTCCACATATACATTCCTTGAGAATCAATACAGCGCAGAGTATTTGATATTATTTCAAGTAAGGCCTGTTACGTAGATGACAGGATGACAGTATACTCTAGGGGGATGCATTAGGCGGAAATTAATGACAGTTATTTGGACATGTAGCAACAAACAACGAGTACCTGAAAAAACTTGAAGATGTGTTTGTTTTTCACAGTGCCTGCTTAGGCTCCATCTTGACGTCACGCTTTAGACACGAAAAGTAGTGCTGAAATCTCTGGTCGCCCGCTGGAGGTACGAATATGGATAAATAAAACCTATCAGTTACTTGAGTGCGAGAACGATGTCGGTTGAGCCTGTCGCATTACGCCAGCGGCAGCCATTTACGTGTCCATAATAATCTCCTCGTCTGTCTTCGACAACCAGTCGGGCATAATGGAGATGTGAAAATGATTCTTGGTACAGAGTCCACATTCTACCGTTTTCCCCCAGTCATTTATACTCCGGGAATAGCAATATTATTAGTAACTGCCTTATATTTGAATATACATGTAATTAAAATATTGTCAAAATACTTCTGTGGAAATTTCCTCACCTTACCTCATTCCAATTGTAGTCAGTGGCAAAAGAAGACAAGAAAACAGGGAATAGAGAAATCTTACCGCCCGCATCACGAAGCCCTAAATCGACTGCCTCCAAATGGCTGAAGAGCAGTTCGACACCATCCAAGATCACTCAGTCGACAAAAAGATATGCCAAAGAAGTGGCATTAGAAAACTCGGTAAAAGGCTAAGTCAAAGTAAAAATTTTCCGCATGAAAACGTTGTTAATGTGGACAAGAGCATCTACCCTGATTTTCCACCCATTTTTTCCTTGAATAAAAGACGTCCCATTGTGCGCTCATATTTACGAACTGTTATTTGTCCTGAATCACTTCTAAATTTTCTTTATGCATGAGTTTCATCTGACGAAAATTGTGTGTGACGCGAGTGTGTTATCTTTGATCGAAATTTTTCGACACTGCTCTAGGCTGAACCGCACCAACTCAAGTTGCATCCCAGCCTCGCAAGAATTCACTTTGACTTTTGAAATTTTTCATTGAAAATGTCACTAGTTAGTGTACATAACTTGTGAAATTTTCGCTTATTTAAACGATGGTAGTTGGTACACAAATTTTCTTACTTGGAAAACATTCATTGTGAGAACATACTGAATAGTTGGGGGAGAATATTTAACCTCTTTCCCGGGATATCCAACTATGGTAGGCGGTCAAAACAAATTTGCGGGAAACGATGGCTGGAAATAGGTTGTCTCATTCCCTGGTAGAGGTCGGAAGTTGGACACAGGAGAGTGATTGTGTTATCATCTAGGAGCAGTTCAGGAAGTTAATCATTCGTCTTGATCGAATCATGTTACAAAATCACAGCTCTTTGAATAATGACCAATTCCCTACATTCTGTTTCGCACATAGGGTGCCATTCCAAGAATTCATATTTGTCTTAGTCACCTGTGACGCAGCTGGCAACTATGCTACTGCCTGCAATTATGTTTACAGTTTAACCACTTTTCCAGGAGACTAAACTGGAACAAATCGGAATGTTAGTTTTGTTAGGGTGTATTTCATCGGCATTTTAAAGTTAAAGGCATCTGTTCCGGTTTGTGGGGCAGGTTGAATCCAACAGTGATAAACAAGCATACGTACATACACAAAGTCGACCGAATGTGTCCACATTGTATGAGATGATTACAGGGTGTGCCAATGTAATGAAAATCGTCAGTGTGCAGTACAAATAGCATATTAAAATCCCCTGGTCGGTAACACTAGCATAGACAGACGCTGATTTGCGTGATTTTCACATACACATAGGTACAAGGAGAGACTCACTGACCAACCACAGAAAAATCCGAGAAATTGGAACCATTTCAAGCTTCGTGGAGTGTTACACAATTTTGCATGACTAGGTGAACGCGTAGGCTGAGTTGTGTGCACCAGGATCAAACACCACCCAACGAGGCTCAGTCGAACGACATTATGGATTCCGTTTTTGCAAAGTTTACGGGTATTATGAAGAACGCAAAGGATTTGAGTGCAAAAACTCGTTTGTTTAATAGATGTAAGAATAATGACTCACATCGTGTGGGCAAATGGAATATTTCTGTAGTGGCTTTTGATAAAAGATTGGTTAGTCTTAAAGTAAACAACGAGAACCACTTCCTCCGCGTTTCCTGCAGTAATTTCTAGAAAAGAGCATTGTGGTTAGCCACAGATTTTCTTGACAGAAACAGCAGACGGTCATCGGTCGCCCATTAAAAAACGCCCATTTATCCGTTGCCCTCAAAGTCGATCCATAGAGAATTTCCCGAAAAATCAGTCATTTTCACTAGTTTATGGAATAAAAAACATTAACACCGATCGGAACCCCTTCCTCAAATAAGAAAAGTTTCACTGCCTCTTCGTCATCACTCTAGGTGACTTCGCGCGGTGTGTATTGAAGCCTTCGCGCCCGATTTCATGCACGGCTTGCATATTTCAATTTTCAACCACAAGCTATCCGGAAAAGCGACAGAACCACGTGACTTGATCGAAGCGCGTAAGCACAAATCACCGGCTATATCGGTTTCTAGCCCTAACTTGACATCAAGCACCAGTTCTTTTCAAAAAAGCCAGCGATAGTTGTTATCCGAAAGGTCAAGTGGGACTGATGGTAGCTGCCCTTACCTCTTCTTTGTCACTTTTCTTACTGAGTTCCCATAGCAGGCGGTTGTTTTTAGTGCTCCATTTAATCCTATGAGAGCCGGGGCATGGAGTTGTCCTCACATTAGCCACAGCTCGGTATGCACCAGCTTGTCATATTCTGGGAACACATTAACATGACCTGTTCCAATCAAAACTTGCCCTAAGAAAGACTACCCACGGTAGTCGAAATGTTGGCGCACTACATTTAACAAGAACGCTGTTGTTAACATTATATCTTTTACAATAAAAAACAATACATGGCGCATCGATTTTTCGATTCACTCCTTACGTCATTCGGTCCTGATGTTTAAAAACTCATTTGGTCTTTGCTCGCTGTCTATCTCGATAATTGGATTCACACACATAAGAAGCGGTGAACGAAGACGATGACATTTTCCTTGCCTTAACTTGCGTCGAACTGGATGCCAAAACAGTGGCAAATAACTTAAAAGGTTGAAGTTTGTCTGTGAACGAAGCTATCCCAGTCCAAAAGAAAAATGCACCGCACTGAGTCCAGAAACAGCACGCAACATCTCTCAGTCAATGTTGGCCATCGGTTACGTAATAAAAACACGGTTACATCGGCATGATATTCAACATTACCCAATATCTACCATGTTATTTTTAGCTACCACGTTCACAAATGCATATGACGATTCATTTATTAATATTCCGTTGCACAGAACCTTGTTTGAAAAGTCAATTAGGTCGTACATTGGGCCGATCTGAAATTCCTGTCCTCAGGTCATTTTGTGTCCGATAAGAAAATAATTGCTTCATACTACAATAAGCCGCTTCCATGCGGAATTTGGATTTGTACTTCTTTGTGCATGCCGACGCACTACGACAGCTGCGGTTCATTGTTGTTCACACGATTAAACCGCATCTGTTAAAGTTAGTCTTCGCTTTGTATCAGCTAAACTCATTCCAACGATCCAAATAACACCAGTTGCAAGTAGTTGAATATACGGTCGTGAGCAATGTCACCTAACTACCAATTAAGTTTATCCATGATTGCTTGTACAGTCTCATTGTGAATTGCGTGATTACAGCTCACATGATGCTATCAGATTCAAAAAACGAGAAAAATTTACCACAGCCGAATTAGGTATTATTGATTTTTGATAGGCCTGCTTAAAAGTACAAAAGTAACCGGGAGCATCAACGAAGGTTACTTAATTTCGGAAATTTACTTTTCATATGCCACTAGGATACATCTGACAGTCAGTTGTCGCTTACCAGGTTGGAACAACTGAACTACAGACAACAACCAGCTAAGGTGGAGCATTAAATGGTAAACCAAGCAAAAAAGCTGCCACAGTGAGCATACAAGGTTCATTTTATATTTTTAGTCGTAAGATGTATGGTGGTTTACGTTAGCAGACGGCTGACCTAAGGACGGGAACAGCGCACATGTCGGCTGACATGCGCACTTGAAAATTGCAGGCGTAGGAAACCCATTTATCGGACACCTCGATTGTCGATAGTGATCCAAGGTTTTTGTACCAATTCAAAGGCCATCGATGACCTCTTAATGTGCAGTCGTCCTGTTAAGTACTACAACAACGTAGCAATCATAGATTATTAAAAGCGAAATCCGGAAGCTTGTACATGAAATAGGTTCCACTTATATGCATATATATATATATATCCGTAGCACCACGTGCAGTGGTACAACTGTCAGCGATAATAATACAGGTATTCAAAAGTCCAATAAAGGTTTTCACGCCGTAAAGGTATTTCTTGGAAAACTTTCCTTCATGCTTTCCAGTTTAGATAGCTGTCTTGAAGGGTCAACCTTTGCTGGACCACTACGTGATCCCTTTTCAGCAATTTACTTGACACCTCAAGGCATATACCATTGATCTTGAAGACATTCCCGTTCTTAGTGATCCGCCTGCTTTCGCTGAGAACACTGAAAAAACATAAGCACCACCAAAAGGACGACGAAATGTCAGTGCTGCGGTTTAAAATGCTGCATGCATTATTTGCTCCGTTATACTGGAATAGATTTCGCGGCAGCTTTGTCTTATTATCAGCGAGCCTATCAGCACCTCAGTAAACCTCCCGCTATAAGGACAGAGGCTTAACTACATACCATTGTGAAGGCAGTTAAGTGTTCATCTCCCATAATCTTTTCCACGTTGGGTAACTTTAGTAGGTGCTAGTAATTGGCGCCTGATTAGTTCTCGGGCTTACGGTCAACAACCACGTGTTTTGTCGTTTGCATCACGATTAAACTTATCCAAATCTTACGATTATAAACTTTCGCTACTCGTTTTATCACAGCGATTGGAAAAAGGAATTCTTTGAAGGAAGCACAGCACAATTTTCACACGCTACTTATGGAGATTGTGATGCCAGTACAACATTTCGGATGAATCATACTGAACTAGAAATGAACTCTTAATAGACTATTAGTACATCCCTTCTAGAACAAGTACCGGTAAGTGTAATGTAATGACGGATCTTATTGGTTTTATAGCAAAGTTTAATCATGCAATACACAGACGTCTTACATAATATATTAGTGGTATACACATACCATGTTATTTTAAATGTCTGTGGGATACATGCCCCAGTGCTGTGCAGCATTTGTTTGGGAAAATCACTTAGTGACAATTTCGGCTTAACTGCAGAATCAATACGATATGCATGCAGCTTGCTCTCGAGTTTTAGTCAGAAGCATAGAATAAAACATTTACGATTACCAATTATCTAAGTGCCTTTTATTTAAGCCTTTCAGGATTAACATATGCGTTCTATAAGTGTACCGGAGAACGCTTATTGCATTATGCTGTGAAGGTCGACGGCCAGTAAAACTCAACGTTATAATTAAGTGAAAGCCATATCGTTTACGGGACTGCGCTTGTTACCGAGCACACGGCCCCTAGGAGAAGGGAATTACAACTGCTGGCATGAAACCAAAATAGTCATGGCCAGTAAAATAACACTGCTGTAAGTCGTACGCAAATAATCCATTTTTACAATGCTAAACTTGGAGACGCTCGTATAAACGACTGTCTGCTTTGGACCGTTGACGGAAATTCATTAACACGTGAATGATTGAAAGCCATGGCCAACTAAGAAACCAACATTTAAACAGGAATATAACAGTGATTCTAAACACACGGAATGGATTTTTACCCAGGTACCCATTTCGTTTATCACTAATGGGAACTGCTAGATGAAAACCAGGTGTAGACTACACGAAATGTGTATCTGTGTTGATAATGACGCACGAATTACGAACACTAAACTGAAACCAGCACAATATCAATCGTTAAATAGTGGCCCACAAGATCACAAAAGACAATAAATGCGTGCGTGACGAGAATATATTGTGGTTCATTTAAAAACATTGATATCGGTATCCGTGTAGCAATTTTCCACTTTGCTTGGAAATTTTTCTTCGATGTCATTTGTCAGGCTCTTCGTGGACCATCCATTACCGAAACAGAGAAAAGGACGTCTGTCCTAAGAGTGGATGTCTGTCTTAATCTTAATTACCAACCAGGTAGAGCAATACACCAGTACACCTTTCGTGAAATTCTTCCAAATTCCATTGCTATCAACTTGACAGGCAGTGTAATGCATACCGTAACCACTGGAAAGATCATATTCGAGATTATGAAATCTTTTCTTCTATTCTCTTTATTAATAAAATAATAACGTACATCATTCATCAAGAAGGGGGCCACGGCCAACAGAGGGCTGTCAAATGGAGAAGTTGACCGGCGGTGGGATTCGAACCCGCTACCTTTACGTCCAACCGCCACTACTTTATCCGCCTGGACACCGCCGGCAACCGGAACGTTGTTATAATCGATTCCAAGAAAATTCCTACTGAGCGAATGCGGAACAATTTGGCGAACAAGCTCGTTTTCAGTGATTCATATTGATGCCATTACATCACAATATATTAGGAAGAATTTTAGGAGGGGCCGGATTATTCAAACAAAAATATGGGTGGGGAGTGGTTTCGAAGTGTTACATACATAATCAAAAGACAGATGAACGTGTTGCGTTTATCCATTCACATTTGCTGCGTTTCTCATCAATTTTAGAATTAGGGACTGAAGTTCCTGCAATCTTCAAAAGGTATTTCCACCTACAAGGCTTAGTAAGTCATTACCAAATATAGAGAGAATCCGCATTCAATAATGCGCTGCACATTATTGAATGCTGACAATAGTATTGGTGGGGGCTCATCTATTTTGGTTTACGTAAAACTCATTTTTACTTCTACTCATAATTGCAGCATTAGCGATTGTAGTCCCTTAAGAGACCGAAAATTTCCGCGCCTACTTGAAGGTACCCCTTCAGTTGTCACCCATCAACTGCACACACTTATTACAGTCCCCCCTCCAGTAAACAACAGCATTTCTCTCTGCGTTTTACTCGGTACGTTAGCATCCACGATGTGCATCAGTGAATACAGGGAAGAAAAATCGAATAACAATTGCTGTCCCTGCGTCGTTTACTGGCGCAACTAGATTTCTGAAACGTGATTACCTAGTGAGGACATAACGTAAATTAGACGCTATGAGCTGGAAACTATAACAACCAATCAGAAAAGCCAAAGCAAACACCGTTACCATGGGGGCACTTGCGCAGACCGGTAGCAGCATGCACAGATTGTGCTAGCAGGGTCGATCAGAACCATGTGTCATTAACGTTTTAGTGGCTACAACAGTAACCCATTCTACAGCCAGCGGTGAACGGTAATTCTGAGTTGTGAGTGAGTGACCGGCGGCAGCCAGAAGGATAAGGTCGTGGCGTTTGGACGTGAGTGTCACAGGTTCGAATCCTCCCACTGCCGGCGGCCCTTTGTTGGCTGCGGCCCCTTCTTGAAAAATGATGTACATTGTTATTTCATTAATAAAGGAAGTAAAAAGATAAAAGATAGCATAATGTAATCAGCAGCCAATCACCGCAGGTAGCAAATCAAAACATCCACTATACTTGGTCCGGGCATCTACTGCGAAAAATTGTTCCCGCTGCCTGGTTAGGGAATGGCCAATAAGCAGGTTGCCCGAACAATTCCCGGCCCGATCAAGCCAGCTGTGCAAGCGTACACATATATACCAATGTCCGTCGGCTGTAGGAGTTTTGGGCCGCATGTCCCGACAGTCAATAAGCACCACCTATCCAAAGACTGGGTGACAACAGCAAATCCGTACACCGAAGCTGCATATTCCGTGATAGGGACCAACAGACAGGAGAGCGGCCACATCTGGGTTCGCGGCCAGTCAGATGTATTTGTCATCAGTTGAAATCTAAGCCGGATAAGCTACTGTCACAGTGAACAATGCCAAAACGAGCGAGTCACAAGTCGAAACCATGTTGCAATATTTGGACAAGTAATAAGTAGACGGAATTCGGTCAGTTACGGTAACGAGCAAATATGAATTACCAGCAAGAAAGAACTTGGCTTCAACCCAATCCACGCGAATGAAGTCAATAAGAAGACCACAGTTGAACAGGAACAAGTTCAATTTCTATTTACAACTCATGGATTTATAGACAAAGTTGGAAATTTTTCGGTTGGTGCAATACGCTCCGTCCAATCGTCTTCGCGGAATGTCTGCGCTTCACGACCACTTGTCGTCACGGTTCCCATTGGTTGCCTGTCTACACAGGACAGCGTGAAGCTGTATTGGACGGCATCGTGACTTGCGCGAAACCGCACCACACATGGACTGGATTCAAACCGGTGAATCGACTCTCTGAGTCAATTCGTTATGCCTAAGCTTATCTGAATGTTCACAATTCAGGTGGTACTAGACTTGTTTGCCGCTTCGTGGCTTGGTAGAATTACAAGAAAGAGAAACATATCTCCGTTTAATGCGAATAGTTCTGGCATAATTCCGGAATAATGCGGGCACACAGTGCACTATAAATGCATGAGGAAGGATGAAAACCAAATAACTGAAATGGCATTAACACCAGTTTCTTGATCGCCGTTGGGGTTGACGTCAGGGCCCAGAACCGAATTTTCAAACGCTGTCAACACATATCTAAACATAGTTCTAAACCCGGGAGCGGCGAATGCCACAAACCTTTAAGGTCAGTTTACACTTCCTCTGGTCACAGTCAGCACTTTCAGCCACGGGTATTCTTGTTGGCAGTGAGGCTTTTCTCATTTTTCGTCGATTGTTAATCCTATCAAATCGTTTTCCATTCCTTCATGATAATTTTCCGCCCCACGCATTAGCCCTTACCCAGGTTTATTCTGTTCACCTTTGTATGGGACCACACTTAACAAAAATGTTGGATTTGGAGTCGAATTTATAAAACATAACTTCCAATGACGGAATCATCTGTCTTGCTACATGAAGAGCTAATCGCTACGCTCGATAGGTCTCGCACGGGAATGGACGAGACCAAACCATCGAATACAAAATCCAGACAAACCTGAACTAGAGCTCACCCCAGTGGCGATTTTTTTACGGTTAAGATAAGTTGATAAGCTGAGTTTAAATCCTCATATTATTTGTGACGTCACTTCAACATTGTAGCGTGGGGTTTCCGTGCGAAACCATCGTTTCATGCATCCCAACATTCAACCCACGTGTCTGTTATTTTCTTCCAATCATTTCTCAATCTCCGTTTCTCTCGATTTCCTCTGTCCGTTGCACTTATCGTTCACCCACCGCCGGTTAATATGGGCACTCTGACGGTCAGCAAGATTCGCACGATCAGGCTAGGTAACCGCCAATGTTCGTTTCCCGTTCCAACAGTTAGGTTACCAAGTCCTGTAATGATACCATTTTTGCAACCGTTCACAGTATGCCTTGCGTCAGCCTAGGTCTTCACTTGAAATCTGTTAATTCTTCCCTTCGTAACCTTTGGCCTTCCGTCGCAAGCAACGATCAAGTCACATATCCGTACTTGCGTAGGTCAATCGTGCGTGTAATCTATTCTGCGCTGATGTTTAAATTCGTTTCCCGTGCACCTGCCTTTATGTGAGTCCCCATTTTCTTCTCTGGCTGGTCAATTCCCGCCCATAAATGCTGATTTTTGTCTTGCATTGACGACTCGGTCTCGTGTTGCTTGGAGTATGCCCCTTTTTCCTCATTCGAATGGTCAGTTTCGTGTAATCTGGTCGTCCCAGGAAACTCGTAAATTTTTTTCACGTTTGAAATGATCGTTCCCTGAACGAGTCTCATAATGAGTTAAAGAATGGTTCACCATGTGGAAATTTTGCGAACTGCGACAAAAACGTTTTACAAACGAATGAAGAAGAACCTAGGAATGAGGAATCCCCCAACCACCTAACTCTTCAAAATAGATTTAAACCCGAAAAAATCGCTCGCGGATTACACAATACCGTTAGCAATGAAGAAGGGACGGATAAAGTTGGGATACCTGCTCAGACAGTTCCCACCAGAGGGGTTAAAACTCGAACAGCCCTAAGACTTCAACTTGAGGTTAACGACCAAACGAAGAACAATGAGAAACACAGAAAAACTTTCGGCGGAAGATCACATGAACACGGAAAAACCAGAATTGCTCGATGAGTGGTTTGAGTAGATTCGGTCACTTCATCCACTGCCCAAGTCAGAGGCAAACGACTACAGCGACATCGTATCGATTGGGTCAGTCGACAGGCTGAGCGGGAAAGCCGAATGAAAAAATTCGTTTTACTAACAGTGGACCGAATCAGTCAGCCGATAAGTCGATTCTTGGACGTTGACCGCAGTAAACCAGCATAGACGAGTTGTTTTTGAGCACTAAACAAGATTTGGTATCCGTTAGACTTAGTTATTCTCGCTAGAGTTGGTGTGAATAGCCAATAGCTAAATGGAGAGAGAGACTCAACTGAGGAGGCGATATCAGAACAGACCTCTTTTCTTTTTTGCATTTTAGAAAAAGGTTGTTGAGAAAAAGGAAAAAAACAATAAACCGTTCTAAGGTTTGACCGGTGAATTCGGCATTGTTGATGACGCTGACACCGTAGAGCAACGAAAAAATCAAACCGGGAGTAAAGCCATTGCGGAAGGGTACGCATTGCAAAATAAGGATGGAAAAGTGACATTACTAGTGTGGAAGAACAATAAGATAGACTTAAACTGACATCCTCCTTATTAACATAACCGCCCGGAGAACCGAACATGCAAGAAAGAAGGCAAAAAACGAGACCAGCCGTATATTTGGTGCTGGACCAAAGGCGATGTGTACAGTGAACTCAGCTGCCTGTGTGGAATTTCAGATGACTTCGTTCATACAAACAACAAATTGCGGTAAGGTGTGTGCGTACTGTACACCTTTGTCAAAGTCCACTGGCGTGAATGCAAAACTGAGGGCAACACTTGGATATCTTCAAAATGAGATGACTTTGAACAAAAATAACAACAGATCCAAGATATACGGCATCGGTTTAAGAGGAAAGGACTTCTTCCCAACTTCCTTCAACAGGTGAAAATTTTGGGCCATTAGGTGATTACTGAACATCGCAGATTTACACTTTAGTTGTGCGACCATTTCGAACATTGTTCTATTTCTGGTTAGTTTTATTTGTTTTAGTAATGCAGTCAATCAAATAAGGTTGGCATTTCCCGATGCATTTGTAGCACATGCTATTAGTGCAAGCGCCACAAGAATTATCAGGAATTGCAAGTGCGGAACGGGACGAATCCATATATGAATCGTGGAATAGAACGGAGTTCAATCAGACCAAATGCAGCTTGCCTGTTTTAGGCCTGCATTTCTGTTTTTACGCTGCTCTGGTGGAGGCCGCTGCAAAACTCATCTACTATATTTGTGTCCTACTGACCTCCAGAAATACACTCAAGTACGATTCACAATCGCGTGACAGTGATGAACACATTTAAGTCAGCCAGTGATAGTTCGTGAGATCCAGCTACTGTTCACACATTTCCTACTTAATTTATTTTCTGCTTACAGAATGAAGGACTCACACAATACTAACATTTCGTATTTAATTGTGTTTGAGTGACTAATCGGATATCAATTTCAGTAAAGCCGAGTTCGAACCCACACTGTCTCTTTCAGAATCGAAATTTTCAACTCATGAAGTTTGCAAATGTGCCAATGGGATGGAGCTTTGTCCAAGGTGAAAATTCGCCGGTAGACGAATCCCGCATAAATAAATCAGAACCTCTCTCAATCACTGCTGTTCCTCTTACAGTCGTCACCGCGTATGCGAACCTCGGAGTTTCACAGCATTACCGTTCCCAGTTCATGACGTACACACTGGTTTGCGGTTAGAACCAATAAGACTTGTCTACTAGAGAAAAGTAGTGTTTGGATCGAACAGCAATGGTGGTTTGGATATGATGCTTTATTCCAACGGGCGTAAAATTGTCTCGATGGGAGGTATTTATACATGATCTGTATCAAAGCGTGAAGTAAACTACACTGGACGGGTCAACATATAGACTTGCGGACGGTATGAAATAAATGAGACGACGAAGCGTCAGTGCAGCAGATAAATTGCGGAAAAGACCTAAGAGGGGCGGAGGTGGGAGAGCAAGTACATACGGTCAGGGGATCGATTGTGATGTCCATCGAAACTGACTTATCAATTGCTTCTGATGTTCTGAACTGACCGGAGAGTAATCTGCCAAACGTAGATGGAACTCTGCTCGACCAGATGACAAGGTACGTACCCTGCGTGAGTACCCGACCAGTTCTGCCAGCGGGGCCAGCGCATGAATCACGTGAAACTTGCGGTCCTCGTCGACATCTGCCCCTTGCATGGGTTCACTTGTATCCACCGACTCAATTTCCGCACGTCGGGAGGACAGATCACCCAGGAATCGCGAGAGTGACTCACTCTGACCATCTGGTCGGGAAAAATTGAAAATAATGGGTGATATATATATATATATATATATATATACCAAAGACCCAGGGCGTCTACGAGGCTTTTAGAATCCTTAACAATACCTTGTTTGACAACAAAAAGATGGCAACGAAATACTGATCGGCATTGTTGAAAACCTAGTGGACGGTGGAGAGTCTTGCACTATATACGGTAAGTTTTATTGGTCCGTTTATCGAAACACAACCTCCAAGGATAGTCGATATTGACTCACCATACAAATTACTCCCGCCAAAGCTCAACACGGCTGTGATTACACTAGTAAGAGTTAATAATAGAAAACCAATGTAAACCCTTTCAATTAGGAAACGTATCTTAGTATCTGCTCAACTTAGCCTTTCTCACTAGTTGGTGACAACGGGAGATAGTAGCTTAGAGACAGACTCAATTGAAGATAGACGGGACGGAAGGCAGCAGACGTCTTCCTCCCCATTTTGCGTAAAAAGCAACCCAACTCGACGAAGACTCCGGTGGAAAACCGGCATTAGTTAAATGTCCAACATGACCACTTCCGAATCGCATCGAGTCTAACAATCCTTCAAATTTGAATCTATTCATCACTTGTTAAAATCTGCCAACTTAATTCAACATCCGACAGAACTGCACAACGCATTCTGAATTGCGTACAGAATGCCAGATTATCGATCCAAAGCAATAACAGTCCGGATGGAAAATACACCTTAAGACTGCATTAGACAGACAAGTGGAGGCAACAAAAGCCTCGAAATTTTACTGATCGACAGTTGGGGGCGTGACTTGCGTGGACTCTATCAAATCGAGTCGCCAATTGCCACATGAAGGCATCGAAAGGATTCCTTTCTCCTTTTTATTGATCAATCACTCGAGCGAACAGCAAACTTAAACGGCTTGAGAACGAATCGTTAAAAATGTTCTCGATATCATGTGTCTTGATATGGCAAAATGTAGGTCGACACGAAAAAATGCATCTCCCTGTCTAAATACTGTGCCACAGTTGATGTGTTCAAAAATATACTCTAACCTACCCTTGATGTTGGCTGGAAGTCTTAATTCTACTTGAATCATCGGTTCCATTAGACACCAGGACGGAAATTGGCCGAGTGTGTTTGTGATTGCGTTTGCTACGGCTGCCCGAATAAGTGAGACTGCCGCCTGTGAAGTGGCCAGTCGGAGTGGAAATCGAAAATGACCCGTGCCAACCGAGTCCGACTGCGCATTAGGTTCCAACTGGTCAGGTCGACCTGTTAGCAATCGCCGAACAACTATATGCACCCCGATCACCGGGGATCGGAGCAACGGACCTCCGACTTCCAAAATGGCCAAACATGATTGACGGACGGTTTCCCGAATACGAGCCTGGGACCCGGTGACATTCTCATCCGAGCCACCCGACTCAACTGAGCCCAAAAAGCCACGATGAAATTTGATCTACGATTTTGGAAGGTGAAATTAAATCAGATCAGCCTTATTTACGACACAAAGATAAAACGAATCTCCGATGGATAGAAGTTGTCCTAAAGTGATTTGCACACGTCTGGCCACATCACATCTTCAAAGGAGCAAAACGATAAAAGCTAACTGGACCTAACTGGACAGCGAACAAAAAACTTGGAGTTAAAAAAGCGAACGTGACTGATGAGAGAACAAAGAAGAGAATGAGGAGCAGGCTATTCTCCGTCACAAGAGTCAAAATTATTGTGCCAAAGGTGGCACTGTAGTTGCGATATAGCACAGGAACCATATTTTACTATGCTATTACGTCAAAACCATTCTGAGATGCTATCCAACTGGCTTATTCAGATCTCATTACCACAGGTGCAAAACCTGATCTATCTAACATATGGACGTTTGGACATAAATAAGAGCAGACACGCTCGTTACGTTTTGCGGCAGTGACGTATCCTTATTCAGTTTTCAATGGTTCTGACGTAGGTCTGAACACTTTCAGCATAATCGAGATAATGTGGGAAACAACATGGAGCACCTCGCCGATAATCAGTTGCGAAATCCATACATGTTCCAATGAAATGTCTCGTGACTTTTAGCACCACCTTGTGATGACTTTCACATCAATTAAACTTGCTTCTAAATGTGGCGACTTCCCAAAGTTTGTCAAAATGAACAATTTAACTTTGCTCTGGGTTTATGAATGGTGCCTATTCATCCGGTAATTAGTTTATTCGAAATTGGTCAATATGAACACATGTAACTCTAGTCCATTAGTCTGTCGATTAGACAAGTTCACCCAGCTGGGAACCGTTGGACGATAGCCAAATGCACTACAATTTGTTAACAGTCATCCTAATATTTCACCCTTGCACATACTACTGAATGATGTCCCAAATTTTTGTCACGGTTTTGTGAGTTGTGTTCCGATAAATGCGGCGAACTGCAAGTTTTTCCGTGGTTACTCAATCTTTTCTGGCTGTTTCTTATTGTTGTGTCACGGTCTCTCATCCTTGTCGTGCAGCCTCTCATTCGCATCTGATAATTTTCTTTGATGGACATCCATTCGTATCATAGTCGCACCTATCCACCGCTGTCTTTTTTGTCCTACAAAATCCAGAGTTTTTCTGCCCATCTAAGCTGCACTCCACACTGAACTGCTCGTAAATTTGTCAACAGCCAAATTAACGAATATTAATCCAACCTATGAGCGTCCGGGTTCGTTGACAAAATCTAATTTCTTGCATAGTGGCATAATTCATTCCAGCAAAATTCACCGCGAAACCAAGATAACCGATGAGTAAACATCCAAATGCCGTATATCCCTTTAAGATTAGAAAGCCGTTGGTTGAGGCTGCTTTTTAACAGCGTTACTTCTCATTAGAAACCGCCCTGGCTTTAAATCAAATTAATCTCACGTGTCTTTAAACGACTCCTTTGTTTTTGTAGCGTATCAAAAACGAGGGCCACTGCCAGGTATTGACTTTCGCCTAAATGCAACCGCCTTATCTAAATCAAGCAGACGCAAAATGCATTCAGATGCATACCTCCCTTCACTACCAGTAATTGCTTAAAGATCGGAAATACATGGAAACCAACGATCTGAGTTATTACCAACACCAATTTGTAAATCCAGTGTAATCAGTCGCTACATGTCAAAATAGACTTTCTGATACAAGGTTGAAACAAGGGTGTTCCGCGATGGAGGTACATCCCAGTGTTTGACAATTACTGTACGAATAAGTGTAATTAATACGTTTCATTAGGAAACAGAAACTATCATCATTACCTGAGAAAGAAAAGATCGAATTGGGGATGCAAAGGGGAGGGGGCTGGCCAAACTTACTTGGGGCGTTTTTTTTCCAGAAGCTTCGATAGAAACATCGACCAGAAATGCTCGCTCACGACCATCAACGACTCCAACGGAATACCCACGACCTTCAAACACTGGGATTCCAGTAAGAGATGGAGGTACCGGGCATTCCTTGTAGGCAATCAACAATGGACCCATATTTGCATCCACTTTATACTCACGTTTCAATCGAGCCATGATAACTTCCAAATGCAAATCACCCATTCCACCAACAACCCACTGACCAGTTTCCGGATCAAGATGAGCCTGAAGACGGTTATACGAAAAATCGCTTACTCGGGTCAAGAGAGCATGGGATTGCAAACTCACACAGCGTCCGTTTCGATATGGTTACCAGACCTAATTCACAAGTGCAGCCCACTGAGGGTATTGATAAAGGCGAAGCTGAACAAGTCGACAAATTATGAACTGATATAGGCTGGAGAACAATACCCCACCGTTGTTGATTAATTTAGTCACTATGCTTCAGCTGTTTACGTCTGTGCATCGTTGAATCAATGATAGAGATATCAGTTTCCCATACGGTCGTATAATATACAATCACCACGAAATACTTGTATGGTTATGGGATCATTTTCAAAACATGTACATCGCAATTTGACTGGTTAGTGCAACTAGTTAAACGAAACTGGTTCTGTTACATTAAACAAAGACACGCTGACCACCGGGGTGCGAACAAAACTCTCCTGAAACAGACTGCTTATTTTCATGTCATATATTTACTTGGTGTTCTTTAGCGTTTCGAAGCTTGAATAGGAACACATTGCATCCAAAAATTCATAATACAATACATAGGTTTGAGGTGGATCCATTCGAATATTTCACCAAATCCCCTATGACAACTTCACGAATGACCATTTGCAGTTAACCGCAATTTATTTCCGGTTCTCGAGATTATAAATGCTGGTGAAGTTCCATGCTAGTCAATTCTGATAGAAAAAACTGCAATTTCACCTGTATTCCGTTTGTTCGAAATGTTGAAAGTAACTCCTTTAGCCTTATCTGCCGAAATCACGATTTAAACCTAACGGTATTCACTAATTCAGTAGGTTGGTTTTCATTTTGCATTGATACCTCCGAGAATCATGACCAATTTGCTTTCGGAAACACTTCGCTGGCGGTTCCATGGGCACACAGACGTGCTCATCCAGTAACTAATTCCAGTCAACGGTTCCCCGCCGATCAACAAGGGTTCAGTATCATTTGAATCGGAGTGTCGCGTACAAATGCACTGTACACGCACGGATGCAATCAGTCACGTGCCACTAACAAACAGTCTTTCAGTGCCTTCTGTAAATACTAGCTTGTATACTCTAACTGGGTAAAAGATCGGCCCTTCGCTTTTTTAGACCATTCTGGAGGTTTTATTGCAACATACCCTGATTTCTGGTTGTGGTCCTCTCGCAGAAGAGGCTATAAAGACGGAATCTCAGACGCTTCAATTTTACCGTCACGGTAACTGCACGACAACTCAAAAACAGAGACTTGTTTGCTCGTCCATTACCATGAAGCAGTTACATGAACAATTTGTAGTATAATCAACATTTTTGAGTCCGCACAGAAGCAGATGGAAGCCAGTTCAGCCTAACTGATGAAACTGTCTGAGGAAATCCAGTCGAACTTTCTTTGACTCAGTACCACCGACAAGCAAAAGCAATTTTTTGGAACTGCAAACCCTTGTCATTCACGTTTTCAGTAATAATCTATATAGAAATTAGAGCAGCAGGGACAGCACATGCTGTTTTAACCATCAACAACGGGCAACGATAAAGTAACAACCCAAGATCTGTGTTCTGGCCGGACGTGAACGAACATGAGTCACGAGGATCAGCCAGTAGTTCGCGTTAGTGTTCTAGTTGTGGGGTTGATCTGTATTCATAAATCTGATCCCATAGCGAGGTTGTGACTGACAAAGGAAGCCATCAGAAGCATCAGTAAGCGGCATGCAGTTTTTCCAATCGATAATTCCATAGAATGAACTGTGTAAGATCAAACATAAAATAAACTTCCAGAGCGACAAGCAGTAAAACCACCTACGCTAGCATCACACCAGATGGCATTGTATAGATCACCGTTACGCAGCCACATACGACCGCAGAAAAGTCATTTATAACACCACCCATAATCCTGAATTTGCCTTTAGTTGGATTCATTTGTGAACCCGTTCCAGCTTTCGACTTCCTCCGAGACTGCAGCTGTGTTATCCACGTTGCCAGAAGTCTGAAGAATCAGAAATGCAATTAATTCAATCTAGTGGGGAAGTTCGGTACCAGGAATATTTTTGTTTGAATTAGTAAAGAAGAAGTGCTGTATGTACCACTTGATCACGGACTAGGCATTGGGGGACCTATTGATTCGAGCTTCAGGGTGATAAGCCGAAGTCTTATTTTCGCTACTGACAGGGACGTCAACGGCTAAAATCTGATGGGAGGTTCTACATTTATGCCAAAATGCTATGACTTTATTCAAGCTCTTCGGAACCAAAAAACCCACACATTCACATACACACGTAATTTCGATCGATTCTACCCTTAACCTTAAGAGTTTACGTAATAGTTCAGTCATGCGCCGGAGGTTCCCATTCTTGTTCTGCCTGCTGACACTTCAACTCATGTCCGAATGACCAGCAGCTTATCAAGTGATGTCCTAAGGACTTACCGACCAGCGCTCTGTTTGCATACGGGCCCGAATCCAGACGTTAATCTTTTGTTCATCTCTCTAGGATATTTGTAGTTGCACGCGCAATCGAAACACAACTGTCACATCAGTGGACCAGAATGAGTATTTTCTGGTTGGCCTGTTAATGTCTGCCCACAATTGCTCCTTCTGCATCCTAGTCAGCGACGCACAAATTCCGACTTAAATCGAACGAATCACGTTGTTTTGGTGTGTGGCTTCATCGAGCTGCATTCAGGCTCCGGCATTCTGTCTTCAGCACAGCGGTGGGTTTGCATGCGTAGGTGTTCGCCTTGGTCTAATTGGTTTTGTGATGCGCCGATTGCAGAGATATTTTCACTAACATATCGCACTGGTGAATGTTTGTGTCAAAAGTTCAAAAGGCTGGACTGCGCTCAAAACAGCTTAGCATAATTCTCGAGAATTCTATCAAATTCTAACTACTGACAACATTATCAGTATGTTGGGTGGTCTTGGTCGATACGTGAAACAGCCAATCACAGGATGAATCTTTTGCGGACATTTAAAAATTTTCAACCACGCAATATTTAAAATAACGTCAGTTTCAAAGTACCGGGAAAAAGGTTCTTTTGGAAAATCAACAACAGACCTAAAATCCGCGGCTCCAAAAACCCTAGAATGGTCACCGACCATGACACAGTAGTGAAAATGAGACAATGTCCGTAAACAGTAACAGCACGATATAGTGCGCTCAGAAAATCTAGGCATAGCGGATGGTTCCGAAAACTTGTGACAGTTCACAATTTGGCATTAATCTCTTTGCATTCGGGATTAACGCCACATAAGCCGCGAACTTTCCAGACGCGCCAGGGTCTTTTCCAGAAGTCGTATATCAACTACTTTCATATTCGCAGAGAATACTTGGACCTATTACACGGTGCACTCAAGTGGAATTGGCACATTGGAGGTCAAACGCTTCAGCTCTGGCTAGTTTCCAATGTGAAACATTGTTTTGGACTTTCCAGTAACCAGTTTATTATATGATTGCCTACTAACAAATATAAAGCAGTAAGCGTTGAACCATAACTTCGTTAGAGGTGAAGCAATCGGCTTCAGCTGTACAGTCATGATGAGACCTACATAGTAATCGTCATATTAGCAACATTAATAATAACAATAATAACACACAGTGATATGCCCTTGAACAGTAAAACACTAATGGTATGCTATTTAATTTATTGTTCTTCAGCCCCAAACATGCAGGTGGAAAAATAATTATGGCCGGAGGCGAGTATCCTAGGCGACGCACGCACCTTTTGCTGAGGAATTTCCACTCACTGCTTCCTCGCTGCAGAGGTGTTTCTCGCGAATCAAAGGAGGGCAAAGTGGATATTTTCCCTAATTTATCAAGGAAATCTGTCGAAATTTACCACCGCCTGTTATAGAGATTTTCATATTTTTCCTCCAGATGTCGCGTAATTCTCGCAATCAGCCTACGCTCTCAAAAAGCACAATCATTTTACTGTGAAAAAAACAATCACCGATAGATACGAAAAAAATTCAAGAAGTTCTTTGCATTCTAGTTTGGACTGATGAACCACAATCAGTCACTTTCCTGGTATTCACACAGCACTTTCAAGGGCCACAGCAGGTACAACGAGATCCGATGCGTTCGGGGCGGGCAGATTAAATGATAGGTTAGCTTTTTGTGCTACTATGGCCCCGGACAAACTACTGCGATTGAAAGTGTTAGACACCAGGTCCGGTCGGTAGGCGCGTTTGAATTGCCGATCTAAACAAACTATGTAACGTCACCTAAGCGAAACGTGCCTTAACAAATTCAGAACTGTCATATGCCGACAACTTGCCACAATGACTAAGGATAATAAACCTCGTATGCAAACTCATGTGATATTGCGACGTGCTAGTGCACATCAAGCAGCCAGCAAAAAATGCGCGTAGATTCGCCTTACTGCCTAGCCGAGAATTTACGGCCAAGGGTGACATCGACATGGCCATAGAATATCAACATTCCCATTAGTGGTTCCCGAGGTTGACCCGCCGATATTGGACATTTATCAAGAAAGGATCATGAAACATATTGATGGATTCAATGCATACCGTGGTGCATCTTAAGTTTAAGTTGACGCCATTTTTCTAGCCACTTTTACTAATAAGTTAGGATATTTTTGGTCGAAAAAACGCTGTGTGGGTTACTGGAGAAAATTTGACTAGCCTTTCTAGAGCGAACTTGCATTCGGGTGGTAATAACTGTTTACATGGTGAAAAAAGGCATCGTCGATTATTAAGTACCCCGGAAAGCAGACAATCGAAAGGAGAGTGCGTGAGACTCAATCATAATCAGCGTTGAACAGCAGGGCAAGCCTCACTGACTACCGTCTTTTGCAATCAGTTACACACTGCAACAGAAACAATGAGCAGGGCATGGTGGGCAGCGAGTAGTACCGAACCAAGACTTTGTTCGGATCAACACTTCATGAGCGGCATTCGAGATCACAAATGCATTTTCCGCGAAACAAACAACCAACTAGTTCCGATAGGGAGCTAGGAATGAAAAAAATTAGACAAGATGCGGGCTTGTGAGAATTGAACACAATTAAGCGGTCGACTGGTTTACTTGAGCCGGTTCGCGCATTCTACTATTTGAATACATACGCTCGAAAGTGGCGCGCAAGCAAGAATAGGATGCAGTCGACAAACATCCTGAAATTCGGAAGGATCTGGTTAGACGTTTTTCCCGTTAAAACTCGGTAGACACCTCGTCAACAAATCTTCCAGTCGTAATATGAGCACGATTACCGAATAAACACCCTAGCATAGTTTTGTTTCCACAAAGGCAGCTAGTTTTCGGATATAGTTGCGTTAACATTATCAACTTTGTTCAAATGCATCTGTTCTTCTGTAGGCGCAACCTTGATTGGCTGCGCTACAATCCCGTTTCATCCTTATTTCGTTGTTTTGTTGTCGGATAATTGGTTCCACTATATTCTCCAATCGATCGGAATTACTTTTGGTCAGAAACCGTATCGTTTCTCAACATGGACTGGGATCACGCATTGCTGCACGTCAACGATCTTCTTATCGATCTAAAAGAGGCACTCGTGCTGGCTGGCAGGCAGCTCTTAACTGCACCCTTCTAATCAAGATGTCCAGTTCGGCATTGTTGATTACAAACATCCGCTCTCTGTTTTTCGAAAACGTCGAATCTGTCCCTCACACTTCAATCACTGATCCATGTTCACACTTGTGCCAACTCCATACAAGAATCGTGGCTGACCTCGGATACTGCGGATTCACTCGTGTCGATAGACAGCTTCAGACTCCATCAGCAGGACAGCGTTTCGGATAAGAATACTGGCGGCAGTGTGGCAAACTACTTCTGGTCTGACAAGTCCGGAGTTATTTATACGTACTCGCTAAATGAAAATGAGTGTCTCGTAGCACAGTTTCATCCTAGGTTTTCTCGCCATATCAGTACAATCACAACGAACCGGTATATTGCCTCTTCTAGCTCGCAACAAAATACCGCATCTTTTTTCGACTCATTTCTAGTACTTACTGTTCCTCTTCCTAAGGATGATTTGCATATTATCGTAGGTGATTTAACTCATGCATCTACCATACCACTGACTGTTTCATTTGACTGATCTTTGCGTTTCTCCCACCAGAGGCGGCTCTATTTTAGATAGAGTTATTACCAACCACTCAATTTATTTTCCCTGAAACTGTGTGCTCACATTTCAAGTGGCGATCATTGTCTGCTTCTGTTAAGGTCCAAGATATAATCTAGGTCAGCATTCTATTCCTTCAGGCAAACAAACTAAATCCGAGTTCACCCCCGTAACTTTTCACACAACTACCGTATCCCTTTTCAGAAATTCCTTTCACTCTTATATACCTGGTTCTCTTTTGAACCTCTGTTCAATGACAATGTCAAACTTTTCACAGAAACGACCAATGCAATCTTTGATATTTGCTGCCCCTCAGAAATACTATTCGTCTCAAATAGCCGAATCTCCGCCCTAAAAACTGAAACCTCTAGGACGATGCAAGGAGCACTTCTACAAATCTCGTAATAACTCAAGCGTGCGGCACATTTCCAACCTGATAAAAGCTGAAATCAAACGCATCGACATTACATTCGTCAGCCAACTCTGGAGTGGAAACAACAATCGAATCCTATGGCAAGGCATTCAACTGTTGTGTGGAAAGAAGAAACATGCGAAATGTTTTGTAGATTTCGACAGCATCAATCGTGCTTTCATCCATCTTTCCACTTATACACCAGTTATATTTGAACAGGGTGATGATACTGTAGTTACAAGTTTTTTTCTGGAGAAGAGGTGCTCGACCTTCTCCGCACAACTAAATTTACCAGTTTTTTTAAAGCATGACGTTGTGGCTCTGACCTATGCATTTAATTCTCTCATTAACTCATCATTAAGCACATCTTCCATCTCTGACTGTTGAAGACCCGTCACTATTATTCCAAACCAAAATCTAGCAGTTCCATAGATTTGGCAAAACGTTTTCACCCCATCAACTTAACATCTCCTGGTCTTAAATTGACAGTGTGCTATAATTAAGCGCCTGTGTTCTTGTGTGTATCCTCTTGACAACCCTTTTTAGTGTGCCTATACATCTAACAGGTCCACTTTGGACATTGTCGACTCCCTCAGTCACCATATTTGTAAGTCCTTAAACGCATCAATGAAATCTGTGCGTTGCGCCTTTTTAGACTATTCGTCGGCATTCGATTCCGTCCCACGGTCTCTTCTACTTCACAAATTTAAAACATTTGGTTTTCCCAGACCTCCATTGGCATGACTGTCTAATTACTTCACTAACCGAACCCAGTGCACACGAATGGACGGTATAATTTCAAAACTGTTGATTAACAACACAGGCGTGCTACAGGGTGCCGTTTTACTATCGTTTCTCTTCTCTACTTACATCAGCGACTTATCAACTATCTCCCCTGTTGCCCTCTCTCAAACCGTATCGAACAACAATGATTTTCAAGGCTTTTCCAACAACCTATTTCTCTGAACGACTTAATGTAAATCTCAACACATCAAAATTTTCCAATAGTCTGTTCTATCTGTCTTGGTCAGGTTATCCATCTGAGATGACTACCATCAACTCAAAAACTCTTACCAGTGTTGATTGTGTGAAATATCTAGAAGTTACCATTGATAAAAATCTGAGGTAGAATTCTCACAATTTTACCTGTGTAAATAATCTCCGACGGTTGCCATTTCAAATCAGGAGGCTTCGACACTACGAGGTGAATCAATGCACCATCTTCCGATTTGTATACCGCTGTTTTTCCAATCCTTTACTGTTCTCCTCTTATTTTTCCAGGTTTACTTAAAAAAGACTTTGCCGTGGATTATCAATCATTAGCCGGGTGTTCTTCATACCGCTAACCGAATCGCCCCTAAATCTATGTGATCAACACTTATCAGCATGTGAGAAATTTACTCACAAAATTCTTTCTGATTCCATATATCCTCCGCACAACGACCTTTCAAAGTGTCTCTCTCATACTTCTACACGATCCGCATTCGTACCATATAAGCCCTAGAATCAATATCTATTGGAACTCCACTGTCCCATATTTAGCACGAATTTCGACAAGCCGTGACTGAGTTTCAGCCGAATTCCTGGGCAACCCAGCATAATGTGCTATGATTATTCACGACGCGATGAATGTATTTTTATTTTATTCATTTATTTTTTCCTATTTTATTTTTGCCGTCACGTTTTCTGACTGAAATGCGACATTATTTATTTTACGCAAAAGTCCATACAAAACAATACAATACAAACCGTTTCCAGTGTTCTGCACAGTACCTCATCGGCATTGCGGTGATCACGTAACTGTTGAATGCCCGATTTAGTAAAGGAGAAGATACAAATTAGCTCCCTGGTTTTATAATTATAAATAGATGAAAGGCGGGGTTTAGATAAATGGAGGTGAATAAACCACTCAATCATGAACCGGACAACTCGGACGTACCGTGAAACTGGGATCCTCTCGTTGTATACAAGTTAGCGCGCATTCCAAGTTGCGCACACCAGTCAAACTGGCTGGTTCAATGGCCGCGTAAACAACAGGATCACATCTGAGCAGAGAAGTGGATCCCGCCTCGACGCCACCATCAGCCCAATCCTCCTCCAAGTCACGGATGGTGGAGCCTACAGTCGGACCAAGGAGATCTCCGCTATGAGTTGTTTGTAGTCCGGTCAAAGCCACTATACTACCGGGTCCAGCACGCTTGACCACTTCCCGATGATCTCCGGTCAGTTGAAGGACGGCTTGTATCTGTGACAAAACGACGTGTTTCTCAAACCCAAGAGATAAACAACCTAGCCGTCTAGTGAGTTAAGCAGACAAATTGAATTTGAATTCGATGAAGACAGAATTTAACAGATTTGCAACAGTTATCCGGGCCGAGGAGTTAACTCACCTGTCCGGAAAAATTTACGGGACTGATTCTTCAGCTAGATGTTCAATTCCCACAATCTGACCATAGACCACGGAATCTAAAGTGACGTGAATGAAGTTTAACTACTGAACGTGTTATCAGTAGCTACGTTAGGGCTATTCACAACAGACGGCAAGATGCACTCAATTGAGCCCAATGTTAAGCTACAAGCGCGCGGAAGGTCTCTCTAAGCACAAATGTTTTTACTTATTACTCATACGTTTCTCATTGAGAGGAAATCGGACAACGAACTAATCAATACTCTGCGGGTAGAAGGAAAATAGATCAGGATTTTGGAACCACGTCCAAAAGTGATCCGAGAAAATACTGAACTGAGTATTTATCAAATGAGGTCAAAAAACATCGGGATGTTTTGAAAATGGACAGCAACAATTGGATTTTTTTACTTAGCTCACCTAATTCGTCTACTGATGACACAAATGACTGGTTGTGTTTTATCACTATCCTCGTGTATTCAGACGTTTCAAAACGGTTACTCATACATTCCTGTTCTGTCAGTGTATTACCAACGGATATGACGTTATCAAAAGTGAGCTTTCTCATTATCTTCCTTCTACTCTTAATGAAGTTTACTTTAAGGTATACGGTTAGAAATATACCAAGCTGACAAAAACGGAAAACACCATCCAACAGCAAAACGGGGTATCAAGCATGCGAAAATTACGCTTAAATGCTTAACTAGGTTCTCGGCCCACACTTCTGAGCCGGATGATGATGCTATCTCAAAGTCGTCGACTAGGGTCATTCTCAGTCTCTCTTTTTCGCTTTCCCTCGCAAACACAAACACACTCAATTCATCCTAACAACAACCTGACAGTATTTCTACTTCTGTTGGGCACTTCACAATCAAATGTAATGCTTTGTCCCACTTGATCCTAAAATGACGAGAAAATAAACTACGTCATGGGACATAAGACGGACATTCGCATACATTACTGAACACTGACTGTCGACGAAGCTAATGCTAAGCGTATACGGGATAAGTTTCGATATCAAAAAATGAATCTGCACATCTGTGAGGCAGACTTTATCGACCAGTATGGTGTGGAAACAAGGAAGAAAAGTGCACGGACTATTATACATCAGGATCACCAAATTGTCCAAATTCGATGCGTGAAACTGAAAATAGTAGTCGCGGCGGTGGTGATGCTGGAGGTAGCGGTGAAATTGGTTGTGTCAATTGGCAGTGCATATCAGGCATCAGAGCGTGACTGACTTCCGGTGGCAGGTCTCAACCCCTCAACGAGATCAAGGACCTTCCACATGCGTATCTAATCCAGCATTGGCCAAATCATCCCAAATTATAAAAGAAAAGTCATCACTCATGGGAAGAATGGTCGTAAAGCAACTGAATCCCTTTAGAGGAGATGAGAAAACGGATGAGGTTGTACATTTTTGGACAAGATGTTGACCGCGTCATCATAGCAAGTGATATGGGGCACAAAAAATCAAAATACTTGTCGAAACGACGAGAATACAGAGAAACCGCGGCAGCAGACTTGGGTTGGTGGAGTACGACAGAATGAAAATAGATCACCAGAACATTCCTACTAGCAATGTAATAAAACTGTATTTCACGTTATGCTTTTCAATCCTATCATAAAAACTAAGGCAAAACTATTAGGTTTCTAGTTTTTGAAAAATTCTTTAAAACGATTCTGAGAAGAGATAGTTTGTGGGCTGAGAAATAAAAAAAAGCAAATGACCATCTGTCTCACCTTCTCAGTTGCTTGAATACTGCCCCGTTGCGACCAGTTGGTGACCACGGTCCCCGCGCTCACCGTGCCTGAATATACTCGGACCAGACTAAGCGGACCAAGATGAGGATTAAAACAGACTTTAAACACTAACAGCACCGGGCCCAAACCCGAGTGCCTGGCTGCCGTGGCTGTTGATATTGACGCACCGACCGATTCCCCGGAAGGTCGAGAAGACTGGATTCGATGGACCATCTGCTGTACCGAAGGAGGCAGGCCACGTTGTGATGGGTAGGGTAGGTAGCTGATGATACTGTCCATGAGAGGTTGAACCCCAATACTTTGTCGACTGCTGCCAACCAGAACTGGAACAATGCGACTGGCAAGAGTGGCCTTGTGGAAGTAAACGATAAGAAAATCAGCTACTCTCTCAGTGTCTATGTTGCAAGCGTGTCCCCAAGACCATGCAAGTAAAACGAATAAGACACAACTGTATTCTGCAAGTCGCCTCAGTGTATATTTCGGGTTAGGGACCTACGTGTTCAAAGTTACAGTATCCTTCAAACCTTTTCAATCCGTACTATTTTTAAAGACTAATTTTGGACACAACACAAGCCAACAGAAAAGAAGTAGATGAAGTTTCATGACTAATAAATCAGGAAGTTCTCCTCGACTAAACGGAGTAAATTTGGGAACTGTATGACTAACAACTCGCTGGGAACGATGCCCCAAATAGGATCGAGAAACGGACAACTGCAGAGTCAAGTACATTAGCTGGACGGACACTGGGCTAAAAGGCTATCCGTTTTGAAGCAACAGTACTGGGAAATTTGTGGGTTCGTTGTGCACTTTTTGCAGCAACTATAAATTGCATAAATCCGATACATCTTTAGCAAAAATTTGTGTACACATTATGCATAGTGAAGAAGGAAAGCAATGAGCGATGAAGAGAAAAAAACATTAGACAAAGTTCACCACGTTCTTCCATCCTCCACTTCCAAATCTACCGAGGTCCATGATTCGTCAGTACTGTGGATGCAACTGGGTTACTCAAACCGAAGTACAGGATTAATTTAGACAATTTACCTATGGCCAAACGGTTTAGTCTACAAGACGGTAGGACGACAGGAAGGTCTCGTAACCCACTGGAACCCAATGATTGACCACCATTTTTACGCCTTCTGGATGGTGCCAGGCATCTTGGGTGCCCAGTACATCTCTTCTTCACAGGTGCGGGTCAGCACAGTGCAGTTTGCTTTGTACATCGTCCGTCATTGGTTTGGAACCACGGTTAAACCATCTCTAGAATGACTACTAAAGATTAAGCAACTCAGTGAACAGCGGCGGGAATTTGCCGTCGTCCTCGTAATTTAATGAAAACACGTCCGTCATGAGAACGCAGTGAGTAGATCTTGAGATACGCAGCCACCTGAGAGCATTGGGAGACACAAGACTATCAGCCAAACCAGAGCCCGAGAAATGCATCCCAGACCAAACAGAAATCCGAAAATTGATTAACTCGTCGGAATCGAGGTGAAAAACGAGGGAAACGATAGACCACAAGAAAAGAAACAAACATTGTGCATGGCTTACCACACACTTGTTAACTACACCGCATTTCTCACGTACATAGTCAACTGCCGATCGAAACCCGTGGTTTCTTTGTGGGCATTGTCCTGTACCAGTTGGCAATCAAAACTAGATTAGAGAGTTATCTTAGAGCCTAACTTTGAGCACTCAGTTGGAATACTTGATCTGAAAGACAGCAAAATAACACGAGATGTCCGTAAACCATTGAGAGCCGGGGAACGAAAAATTCGGTTCGTATGTCCCTGCTGCAGTACAATGCTTTAATGGGAGACGTTTTTTTCCAGTACTTGCCTGGTACTTGACTATAGTAGAAGGGCCACAGCACACACTACGATCCATCATAAGAGAAATACCGGTACCCGAGACCTTGAAAGCTGAACTGCTGCAGAACGGCATAAAACAGACCAGAGATATATGGTCTATCACCAAAACAACAGCCGGATCCGGCATTTGAAGGTGACCTTTTCGGAATGAAAAATCCTAAACCACCTAACCACCACCCTGTATATTAATGGACCAAAATCGCTACGGTACAGTGCCACCAAAGAATCTATTTGGTATCTGTAAGGCTAGTGGGTATTGAGTCGTTATAACATCTACCCGAATCCGAGATCAACACAACTACGGCCACTTCGCGCTGATTACGCAAATTGATAAACGGAGCAAAAATACCGCATGGGAAAGTCGATGAGTGCCGAGGGAGTGAATTAGCCGAAGACTACTATAAACTATTTGGTTTTGATTAATAAACAAACTTTTGTCTGCTCTACTTGGTCTTTCTTACTAGAGTTGATGGGGAATTGGAGATAGTGGCCGCGAAATGGAATCGATTGAGGATATGCGACCGCGGTAGAGCGGACGGTTCATCACATTTTCTGGGTTACGAAACAGTATCTTAATGAACAGAACAGTTTCCAGGTTAAAACTCGACACATCCTCGACACTACCGTTGCTTTTCATCGACTGCTTATTGAGTGGGAATGACTCCATCTTATTATTAAGAAACTATCAACAGGTTGATTGCTCTCCCATCTTGCATACATCCTTGTTCCCAGCTATTCAATGGACAAACCGCATCTTTCAATTTTATGGAAAAAGAACCTCGTCAATGGTGCCTATTGCTTTTACGATGAGGACAAACTGCGGTTTTATAGTTATTACATGTGTTAAGCGATAGTCACCAGTTTCATCTACGAGGGATGCACTACCGTTACTGATCAAGTCGAAGCGGAACGGAAATTCTCTGGAGGCACAGCTCAACAGGAAAACCAGAACTGTGTACCGAGGTGCGAGTCCAGAAACGGCCTCTTATTTGTTGTCCGGCCCCGAACAATATGACATCAGGCTTCTGAATAAATGGCCATGGAAGAGTAAAACCATTTATCGGAGCGTGATGGGTTATCACTTGGAAAGCGTACTTCCAATATTAGTGTGGCGGCCATGACTTGCCACCAAAGAGAGTTATCACTCTTTTCTGGATGAGATGTGACACCCAACGGAAGTAACATGAACTACATCGACTTAATGGTAATATTAGGCGTGTCACGACATGTAAGTTAGATGGACAGGTTGCAAACAATTTGTCGATCTTTGCTGTCTTGTGGACCAGACCTTCTGGTCAAAGGTCCGGGATGGGGGATCTGGGTAGTGGCTTATCCGAATGTGAGCCACGGATTACGATTGGCGATCGATGATATGGAGGAAGAAGCAGGAAAATAAAGAAATTACTAAAAACCCACGCAGGTGAAGAAAGCCAGATGGGGTGCTCGAAAACTCTGAGCAAAACTGGAAATGGTCCGAAAATCTTTTGTGAATCCGTAAATTGAAACCTGTTTTTATTTGCCACGAATACTACCAAGTTTACGAAGTTACGCGTCTGATTACCTTCCGGACTATGTACATTCTTCTGTAAGAGGTCAAGTAACCGATTCCGGAGATTTCATGAACACACTCCAAGAACATTTCTTTACTGCTCATTCTCTTCTTTTTTCACACTGTTACTTATTCAGCTATGGTTCAAATGAGATTGTGTATGAACACAAAAAACATAGACTACTGCTCAATGATATAATGGTATCATCAAATCAGCATTCGTTTCTTCAGTTGACGTTTTTTGGACCCCAAATCTGTAACCAGCTTACACGTCGCACAGCATTTTGAATTGTGGATGGAGGGAGTAATAATTCTGGACTGTCCAGAGACAGAAACTGATCGGCAAATTCCTCGTCCACTTCAGCCAAAGTGCCCATCAAATGAGCGCGAGCGATGAATATTGAACGCAGACTGTCCGCATTGAGTGTGGACGGAAAAGCAGTGTGCAAATCCGAAGAATCAACGAGTGTGTGTTGGAGAAGATCGTGGATGGTGAACGGAGTATCTGGCGAGGTGCATTTAGACCAATCCTGTATTGATTGCACATAAAGATGAACGATTTAGTGTGGAAATAAAAAAAACGGCACAGAAAAACTGTGGCATTTTTACTACACGTATGCATAGAGAAACAAAATTATTTCCCCCAAAGTGATTTAAAATGATCAATCAATAGAGCCGTAATAAACACGAACAACGGAAAGTAGCTCAACTATGATACAATGAGGATAATATACGAATAACAAGAGACAGGGAAAAGGGATGGATAATGTTCTTTCGATCGGAGCGATCATACCTCGTAATGTGATGCACGGGTGGGTTGAAATCTGGAAAAAGCAAAACCGTATCCGTCCTCACCGACTGAGTCCCGTAACTGGATGTCACTGAATTTGTTTGAGAAAAAAAGTGTGATTTCTATCGCACTTAGCATCAACCATCGTCCAACCGCTGTGACTTAGTCATTAATTTCGTGTGGCATCATGTGAGGTATCCATCTTCAAGTGGGTGGTTTGCACATTTTTTAATTTTCCATAGGGTACTTTTACGCGCAAAAAATCTGCTCACAAATCGTTGGGGATTCTTAACGAAGGAAGTACGATAAAAAAAAACCTTCGATTGCTTATTCACAGTACGGCTCTGAGATAGCTACATCCCCTAAATACTCCTGGAAATGTCCTCAAAAACCTTTACAAAGAATCCCAGTAGGTAGACATCCGAGGCCACGAAAATCTAGAGGCGCAAGAGTTACTCCATCTGGTTGTTTTTTAAAGTTTACTTTTAGGTTTATCTATTTTATTTTGACTGATATAACCAGTCTTCGCAGCGAAATTGCGCATTTCTGACTGATAGATAACTGTACTTCTACATGAAATTTTAAAGCCTCAACTGACCTGAGTAAGCGAGTTGGTCTCTGCATCCATTCATGTACATCATGACGAAAATACTTCCCAAACCTCAAGAAAATGTATCCTATGAGAGATAACATCCCCGAAAGAAGTTTTGCACTGCACTTCACCATAATTTGTGCAATACGTTAACTTGGACAGAACAGTTTTCTTATGCTATAATTCTATTCGTTTGAAAACACGCTGGACTTCAGGATCCGCATAATTCAACAATATGACATGGACTGGACCTTGGTGATTTGGAGCGAGAATTCAATAGCCTAACTAAACATTTGACTTTTCTCGTCAAAATTTCTGCATGTCATGACGTATGAACCGTAAAATTATCATACAAGTGTTGCCGAGTGTGATGCATTGAAAAATTTCCACGATTAATATCCATAGGACCGTGTCACTTGCTAGGAATACAAACGTATCAGCAAATACCATGTAATTACTTGCAGGTTTCCCCTATTATATCTGTTTGTAGGCAGTAATAAGGTCAGTCAAACATGACCGACCTTGGTCGTCCGGGTAAACGCGTCGGAACATGAAAATGAAAGCTCTAATGAAGCATGAAAATTTCATACGCGTTTCTCCAAGGGTCTTAGGAGTCACGTCAGTTTAGATACATAAGTGACAACTCGCCTATTCATCCAAGGCGATTACGCCCGTATTTGTGAGTTGAAGATAATTAATTAGTAACTGGGGTCCAACAAACATGGCCAATCACGAACGGAAAAATGTTCGTTTAGGACGGATCTTGATTTGCATCAAAACTGACCTGGAGTCAAGGTCATTTAGGCGCGCAGCGCTGTTCGCTTATATTGTTACTATGATAGCCAAAAAGCGAGGAAGAAACGGTTGTCTTTCGGTACCACAATGTAGAAGATTAGGAACTGATTTCAAAACATCGGTCGATTTGAAATTTTGTGGTTAAACATTTTAGGTTTTTTTAAATTAAACAAGGTCGCAAATTACATAAACTGTGCCAGAGCAAGTTTTCCTCGATAGAACTCAGTCATATGTAAAAGTGAAAACAAAATTACTTTTATTCATATTGAAATTTCACAACGAAAATTTCGTCTTTTAATCCTTTCTCAGTTTATTGCTGAAACTATGTGCCCCGTCGCCCAGATAAACTTGAATACTTTTTAATCGTTCCATGTCTCACCAGATATACAGTATGAATTAGTCGCATAACAAATCAGGGAACATGATTATCCTGCCCAGTATTAGATGTGCAGCGCTTCAATTTTGGGACCCGTTGATTTTCATGATGATGTGTTGACCTGCAAAATATTTACGAAATGAACAAAGTTGTCCTGCTTTCTAATTCCGTCCATGTTGTTCACTGCCGCACGAATAAAATTAGAAAATCCTTACCACTAGATCAAAAGTGAATGTTGTTCGGATAGGGGGAGTTTTGTCGTAGTGGTAACGGAGATACTCCTTTCATCCTAAGAAAGTAGCTAAAGCCGTGTATCCAATAAGAAGCTCCGTGTTTCCCTCTACCATAATTTGGTAAAAAAAATTTAGAGTACGGTAGTTTTCGTTTAATCCAACACATGCTTCGCTTAAAACCTTAACCTGGTATGAATCTTGGTTCTACCCAACAGTGATGGATGACAAAAATAGGATATCAACTGAATTTCCTACCCAAAAAATCAGATACCTTTCAGTATTAATATCGAAGAGAAACAGAGTCGTCTCATCTTATGCAAACCAACTCTTCGCCAACTGCAACAGCAGAATCCGCTGCCAAGGAATTCGGCTTTTGTGTGTACAGAAAGGGAAACTAATAAACTGTACTACACACGTAGAAAGAATCAACCAAGCGCTTATTTATTCACGTAATGACTCTGCAGTTTCCTGGTTCCCGGATGAATGAGCTGATGTAACGCCCGTTTCTGAGGAAGAAGTGTTCAAACCCCTTTGCTCGACCAAAATAACCACAGGTATAGGTGCTGACGGTATGTCCTTACCTTTCCCAAAGTACGAGGTGGTTTCACTTACGGGTGCATTCATTTTCTTTCTTAATACATCCTTACGCACACATTCCATTCCCGACTGTTGGAGACCAGTCACTATTCCCAATTCTAGCGTTCCAGCCAGACATTTCCGTCCCATCGCTCTTACATCAGGCTAACACAACGCGCCGTATTGAGAAGTCTACCTTCTTCTGTTAGTGTCCGATGGCCCCTTCAGTTTGCGTACAAACCAAACAGGTCCACTTCGGATGTTGTGGCTTCCCTGGCTCATTATATTACCAAATCTTTGGATGCATCCGCCAAATATGACTGATGTGCTTTCTTAGACGGTTCCTTTGAATTAAACTCTGTTCCACGGCTCTTACTTCTTTGCAAAGTAGAAAAGTTCGGCTACTTCAAGAGCCTGTTGGCAGGGCTATCAGACTACATCACTAACAGAACTCAGTGCACAAGACTGGGAAGAAACAAATATGCCTCGTCAGTAAATAATTCTGGATTCATCCAAGGAGCCGTCCTTTCTCCTTATCTGTTTTCAGCATACAATTGCGATCTGCTGGCTAGTTCCTCTGGTCAGTCATTCTAATACACCGAGAATGTTCTTTGTCAGTCTGTATTTGGAACTGAAGATTTCCCCAACTTTTCCAACAACTTATATCTCATCCACGATTTTTCTGTTCGCTCTGACGGTGGTGGTCAAGGGGACTAGGTCGTGGAGTTTGGGCGTAAAGGTTGCGGGTTCGAATCCTCGTACTGCCACCGAGTAACCCACTGTTGGTCGCGGCCCCCGTCCTGAAAAGTGGTGTACATCTTTCACTAGAAGCCCATTTGAATGGTTAGTAGTGTGAATGGATGACAAATCCATTTAATAATCACATGGTGATTCGTATGCTGAGAGGAAAAACTAATACTTTCGGGGGCCTTGTGTTCTCTTTCTCAACCTTAGCCTTGCCTGACCGACGAAATTCCTCCGACGAATCATCATGTGGTTCTTAAATCGACTTATCATCCATTCACGCTCCTAACCATTCAAGTGGTATTCTAGTGAGAAACCAAGAAACGAGCGCACTAGTATAGGGACGGCTTGGTTGGACAGAATAATACCGGATACGCATACGTGAAGAGCGACAATAACCGCCAAACCGGTCGTGATCTTTCGTATGCGAAACATACTATTGAGAAAGTGTACGTCTTTATTCCGTTAATAAAAGAAGCAAATGTAAAAAAGGATAAAATGATATTAGACTTTCTCAAAATGCGTAGAATGTACGTTTAATTTTTCCCAGTCCGTTTGCTCGGTTGATCCTTCTCCTTACTAGGGTAAATCTTGTCAAGTACTTGGGAATCGCCATTGATAAAAACTTGAGATGATCATCTCACATTCCCAATTGAGTAAAGAACCCTAAAAGAATATCATTTTGGATAAAAGTCTGTGACATTTCTTATTTGTTTGCCAGTGTTTTCTCCGCTCTCCTCTATCATTCCCGCCATTTTTGCTGGTTTATTAAAGAAAGATTTTAGAATCCTTTGTCGCGGCTCATCAAATATTAGTGGTTTATTTTATCGCTGAAAGAATACCGTACCAAATGGTGTGACATACATCTATCCACGTGTGAAAAATTTGCACAGAATTTTTTTTATGATCCGTCCCATCCCTTACACAACGACCCTTCTCATGCCAGGACACGCTCTACCTTTCGCTCAATACCCACTCGCATAAATGTCTATAGGAACTTGGATGTCCCCATCTAGCTCGAAATCATGCCAACCAGGAACAGTTTATGACTGGTTTTCTACAAAATTTCTCGCGAATTTAAGTGCTTTATTTTTCGTTCCATCTTTTTTCTCAATGTGTTTTGATGAGGAGATGAATGCATCCTTTTTGAGTGAAATGCGGACACCTGTGTATGCAAAAGTTCAATACACTAGAATATAATACTATCTGAACAATCGAAAGGCGCGCGCCTTATCGTCTAAGATCTCTGATTTCCGAAAAGATTAAGCAAATTGAGTTAAGCATTGTAGTATCTATGCTATCAAACATGGAACCAGGAGTAATTCGTCTGTTACCTGTTGTATAAGTGTTAACAAAACCTACGGAAACAGAGAGACGTAGACAATCTATTCCAGTCCTGATGTTCGCAATCCACGTCTTCCGTTGGTTCACGGGGCAAAACAGCGGTTCCCCTGTTTCAGTACAACAATGGGCTATGTTTTGCAGATTCCGTCCTTGGATCTGTGGCGCACATGACCGGGAAAACCGTAGGCGACCTTAGCGGAGAAAACAGAACGTTCGTTTTACATTCGTGCAGTGTAGACGGACCGTGGAATTTGAGACGCAACCATACTGGGTCATCGTGATCATCTAGCAGAGGTAACAAATATCGCAGCTTTCCAGCGACTCGGTTTCGTGTGTGTATGGGCGGACGACAGAGTAGCAAGTTCACAGCTTAGTGTGAAGGCTTACTTTCCTGATGATCTTTGGTCCAGCTACGTAAGAGAATCATCCGGATTAGGATGATCTACCAACTTCAGTGCTTCATCATTGAAAAGGATAATGTCTAGGATCTTGCAAAATGGTCAGCAAGTTAGTTTTTGAGGTATTCGTGTTCAAACAAACAAAATCGAGTACCAACTGAAAATTCTACGGATGCTCTTTGAGATTAAAAAATGTTGTCGGCGAATTCGAGGTTTGAGATTTAAAAGCCCCGTAGGGGCTTTTAAATCCTAGTGCCTGAGAGTGCAATGAGTTACCCTTTACATATCATAATTAAACAGTAATAATGTCAGAGAGTATCGCTGGTGGACGCCGGAATGGAATGGGAACTCCGTCAATTATTTATCGCAGACAAGGATGCACGCTTTCATTGCCTTTAAGTGTACAATGTACCGCCCGAACTGTGGAACCGAGCATGGACAGAAAAAGTGAACGTTTTATTTTGATGCTTGAGCAGCAGTTATTGACAGTTACAAGTCACCTTCCGGCAGAAAAAAATGCTTGATTCGATTGGCCAGATTGTATACTCCTCGTCACTCCTATCGTCTCAACATGATCTAGACTCAAACTGCATTGGTGGTTTGTACCCCATGTTTCGTCGTCCTTTGGGGGTCCTTGACTAGTGTTTATCATTTAGCAGCTGACGATCATCGTTTGGTGACCTAGAGCTTATTTTAACAGTCATGATCTGCGTTGAAACAAAAATGCACATTATCGCGTTGCAATTAGAGATATTGACGAATTCAAGGCTAGATTGTCACATGGCAGGAGTGGGCAAGGCTACCCACATGTGACGTGAGCGTTTGTGGTGTGCTGTGTCCAAAAATGTGCATTCATTTCAACCCCGGTCATGGCACCGAAAAGCAGCCGCGGTAATTAAAAGCTAGCCAACGGCTATCAGAAGGAAAAACAACTCGTAACACTAGCTGTTATGTTTTTACTTCCATCAGGGAGAGCTACCAATCATTATGTAAAACTATGGAACATAAAGAAAACAAAGTGGACATTAGAAAACACGAACCTCGTGAAAAGTGTTAATTTAAACTGAACAGAAGGGGAGGCGACATCAATGGCATTTACTTGCACATAACCGGCCAGATTCGCCGGCGGCGTCGGACGTTTACATGATATGTTGGCAGAATGAATGCGCTATTGAATCTTACATGGTGTCCACGACTGCATTCAGGTCAGATTAGAGTTTACAATTTCTGGCAGTAAAAAATTTCCAGAATGCAACACCGCACGGTAATTTCACATCAGCCTTAAAGTTTCCGGGATTCAAAAAGTGAAGGCATGCAATCAGGAACAAAAATCAACTGGACAATAGATTTGCAGCGGGGAGAATATAGAATATACTGAGGAAAATGACCCTCGGGGTTTAAAGGGCTCCCATAAAATGAGATCTAAAGTAAGGTTGACAAACAGAACAGATTACGAAAAAAGAGAATACCACAAAGTGATTCGAGTTTGGCCAGTTTTAGAAAAGAGGATGCTTTGGGCAAATATGGTTCCGCACATTTCAGAAATATTGGAAATTGGGTATTTCGTGCTTGTTAATGGAATCCATGGGAAACGAGCATCAACAAAGCACTGAAATCGACTACCCGATAACATCTGTTGTGGCAATATTGGAAGAATGGAGCAGAACTAGTCGCTAAATAATAGCATTAAGGGAGCTTATTAGGACTCGGGCAAGGATTGGTAGTATGATGCATGACTGCGTTTGATCTGGTCCTGATGGGAAACAACAGAAAAGGTGACCTAACTCAAAATGCATCTAGGCAACAAAGCTGAATTCAAAACGGTTACAACCGACTGTGATAATGCAAGCGTTGCTTCCCAACTAAGAATAGACAAGATTTTGTCTATCGCGTGTGACATTGGTCAGCTTCTGCAGTTGAAAGATTCTCAATGGTTGATTAATAGCGCACCGTGTTTTTATAATCTGCGCATTTACCAATTTCCTGAAGACAAGTTTTTTATGACACCATTGAAGTGTGAGCGTAGTGGAAGATGCATATCCCATAGCTACTAGGGCCCACTGTGGGGGAGGGGGGAAACGGGCAACCATGACCCTGAAAATTATATATATATATATATATATACGTATATGGAGTGGGATACAACCAAATAAGGTCTCATTAAGTCAGGTGTGATAACTAGCAGGCGCATAGAAGACTGCCATCTACTACCAGCCTGCGGTACTAGTCTCGCACGCATTTTTGTCGGGGCAGAGCTTGTCTTGTGTGAATGGTGGCATGTAACTGGCCACAATAACGACACAACTTTGAGAATATTAAACAACAGAGTGCTGTTTGGTATGTAACCTATGGACAGTCTCGACACCCCGAGTCGTCGATAATGATAATTCCCGGATGACGTTTTGGGCGATATCCCTAGAGGCGTCAACACATGTGAACAAGTGAACAAAAGCGAGCAGATACACACCGTTTTTAGCGCTTACACTGAGGATCATCGAAGTCAAATCCACCAAACCAACAAAACGATTTCGCGAGTCCAATCGACCAGACTGTTTGTCACCGGTGAGGTTTAAAGGAGTCAAATGGTTCGAAAAAACCGGCCAATGAATAGCCACATATCGTGTGACACTAGCCAATTGATCGGATAAAGTTGCCAACGACAATTCTAAACTGGCCGTGTCTCGATCCATTTTATTCACATAGACCAAACGAGGCAAGTGGTACCGGTCAGCCTGATGCCTTGAATGTAAACAAAGAGACCAACAATCACTTACTTCCTTAATTTATTACGAAACAAGAGCGCAATATTTTTGGATGAAGGCTACAGATGCGGAAAGGTTACCGAACAGGGGAGTGACCGGTAGTGGGAGGATTCGAACCCGGAAAAGCAATCAAGACGAGTCTCAAATGATCGTTTTGAAGATTGGCTATCTCAGATATCGTTCGCGTGCAGCTCGGCGATCCTTCCGCCAACGATGCTCGAGATAGACTGTCTCAAAAAACCCTCAATTTTAACCGCTTACACATGGGAGTCGCGTGCTTCATCATAGCGCCATCAAGGAGGCTCCAGCAATCCGCCTCAACATTACGTTTTTCATGGGCAACTGTGTTGAACATCAAAAGAAAATACAGATTAGTTTGCATACGATATTTCATCGTTCCAAATGTTAGTGAGAAAAATACATTGGTCCAAAGGATTGCAAAGGATTTTCCTGCCAACCCATGGGGAATTTCACCAATTTTTATTATCGATAACGATGTCAGTAGAAAGAATGAGGTTCCAGCTTTTTCACCGAAATGTGAAACTGAGTACGTCAATCAGCAGCCCGTCAGAAGCCATTAGATGGCACACGAAAAATTTCTCGTTTTCCGATACTACTTCATCTGTTGACGTTTCGTTCCGTGAAAAAAGCGGAAAACAGGGGCCAATGTGGAAGAAATGTCTGCTATGCGTAAAACGTAGCTCAAATAATAAGAGGCTTGCTAAGTTTGACAGAGAACTACTTAGATTTCCAATCCTCTCATTACTCAACCGACCGTTCTATTTAGCCTTAGCAGTAATAAGAAAACATCGGTGATGAAAACCTGTGACGTGACGAACATCTCCAGCCGGAGCCGCAAGTATTTCACTCCAAATTACGCCGCTTGAGTCTTGCATATACGTGTGCTCACGTCTAATACTATTCTACCATCATTCGCCAAGTAGCTGTCCAGCTAAATGAAACCCTTAGAAATAGTTAGCTCCTCGACATCCCTCATCAAGCTCAGGACTACAGAAGCCCGTCTTGTAAGAGCAATTTCCACTAAGAGGCGTGAACTATATGCCGCTAAAGCTCTCGCCAGTCTGTACACTGTATGTTGCTCATGCTCAGTACATCAGAACAAGTAAACAAGGTCACACAGCTTCCCATTTGCCAGTTCGCCGTCAATAGCCAAAAGACCTAAAACACTGTAAATCATCTCGCCGATTAAGAAACCAAACAAGAATGGTAAAACAGGACACCCCTGTCAAACGATGCTACTCGTTTCCACTGGACTTGATATCCCACCGTACATCCTTACACGACCACAAGTACGCTGGTACAAAAATCGTAGCAGATTTACCAAGTCCTCCGGCATACTCTTCCCTGGCGGAGCAACGAACCACGCTTTTCGATCAACTGTGTCAAACGGGCTTTCAAACCGAGGAAAACCAAGACTGGCAGGCAGCGGCATGCGCGCGCGTGGTGCATTTCAAGTAGCCAGCGAAGAGTTAAAATTTGGTCGGTGAAACCTCGACCTGGACGAAATCCAACCCGTTGTTCGTGGAATTTACTCTCGTAAATTGCTCTCACTCGGCACAACAATATCGAGACTAAAACCTTGGTAGACATCGGAATTAAACCGATCCCATAATGGTTGCTAAAACCACTGCGTATTCTCCTCTCGAAAATAGGTGCAATCAGTGACTCGCCCACGGTAACGGAACACACTCCTTCCAAATATCACGGAATAAGGAGGTGAGCAATTCTATTATAGAAGCATTATCCCGTTTGAAAATAATTAAGGGAGTTTGTCTGGACCAATCACTTTTTACGACTCAGTAGTCAAACGCTCGATTAAACTTCCGATTCCCTTGTGGAGTCAGGTGACAAATACAAAGAATTCCCAGGAGTAACTAAATTAGCTTGCGCCAGCTCAACAATTCCTTCTAGTACTCGAAACAACAGTCCAGCCTTTGCAGTCTGTCATGAACAGACTTTCCACTTTCTATCGCATATCGTCTCATTGACCGAAGATCACCGACTATCGGTGTCGCGTCCAATTTAAATCAGTCATTGATTGTCACTTGAAGCAGCTGCTGCTTTCATTTCTTCCGCTACTTTCAGATACCAATTTCACGGTCCTTCTTAGAGCTATTTGCATTCTGACCTTGTGGATATCGTTGCATCTTATTCATTTCTTTAAAGCTCGAGAACCGAACTTTTTGGTTCACTAGATTCAGCGACACTTCGGAGATCTAGTGTCACTAATAGACAACGGATTAAGGGATGTAGGTAAAAATGCTGTCAAATGCTTGATGTGAACCGAGTGCTCAACCCTACTGCGATCGGTCGGAGTTCTGAATCTATCGGATAGTTTCTGCTCGTGACTGGTGCGAACATCCGGACCAGAAAAACCCTGTACGACCAAACGGTTTTGCAATTTGCATTGACTGTTGGGCTGACGTTAAAATCGCATTCCAACTCATGCATGATCAGATCCTACTAACGCGGAGCAGTGCGGTCCGCAGTTTTGGATAAAATCGTGCAAACGTGACCTTACTGTGATATGCGCAGCCTGAATCAGGCACCATATCTGTATGCACTGAAACTGTTTTGGAAAATCGTAATAGACAACAATGAACGGCCGCTTCTACAAAACTGGAGTAGTTTATTCCAGTTACCTGTGCGGTGATCACGTGAGGCACAAAGAAAGCATTCCAACGTTACAAGACAAGTAGCAACGCTTACCATACAGTTCTAGTCTGGGCCTGAACACCTTTGGTCCCATCGAGGATCGTGATCGCCCCATCCATGACACACAAACTGCGTTCGACTTCCATGGTAAAATCGACATGACCCGGTGTGTCTACTAGGTGTAGCATGTGATTTCGCCACGGGATACAGGCAGTTGCGCTCACAATGCTAATACCACGATCTCGTTCTTCGGGTAGGTAATCTGTCACCGTGTCACCGCGATCCACTTCCCCAAGATGACGTGTGCGTTCTGATTTGATAACAAAGAAACACAGTGAGGAAAACAGGTGCAAAAGTGTAAGGCCTTGGTCGTGTGGAAACACCAAGACGACGTGTTCGGACTAACAGTTTGATCTCACAATTGCACCCTGCCCCGGGAGATTTCTTATCATCTATCCCAAACTTTCTTTTCATTAATGATGTACACCACTACCAGGGGGAGGCCGCAATATCGGGAACTGTTCAGCAATGAGAGACTCGAGCTCATATTGAAATACCTTGATGCTGGGCGGTCGACCATCGCTTGTGAATTCTAACTGAGCTCAATCAAACACCGGTAGCCAGACGGGCATTAAGTTTATGTACGAACAGGCCAAATCCAGCCAGTTCTACGCACTACTTTCTCGTGGCGGAAATATTTTCACCAGTGTAAGGACGAAGGTGAATGCTCACCGCTCTCCACCGAGTTGACTCATCTTTGGCAATTGTTCCATGGGAGTTGACTAGATCCTGATTGCAAACCAACCACGGATGGGGTATGAGGCGTACGACTGTAAGAAAACCAACATTCGTAGCGGAAATGTAAGCTGAGCACCCAACAGGCCCACCACCATCCGAAGGAAGTATGGACAGAGAAATCAATCACTTTCCCCGGTAGGTTACCAGGCATTCAAATCGTCCTGCTACCTTGTACGATAGACCATTTGGTCAAAAACTCAGAGTGGGGTTTCTTAGGTAAACCTTCTATTTCGGTTTGAGCAACCGGGTAGCGCCAATCCCAAAGAGGATGGCCGATGACGGAAAGATGGATACTAGAGAAATTGGAACAGATTTGATTAACTCTGAAGTTCTTCTGCTTCTCTCTTTTTCCCCCTTCAGCGTGTTCTGATCTTGGTAGCTACTTCACACCACAGTCCACTCAAGAAGAGAATGAGAAATACTGAAAGGTCGATGGAAACGTAATAAATTCAAAAACCACACCGAGGGTTCGAATGCGATAACGACACCGAATGTGACACTGAGATATATCTCCTAGTACATCCAAACACCGCTTGAGAGGACCCTGTGGGGCCCGATTTGGTAGTCTAACTAAACCTACGTAAGCCAGCCAACTGATTAAGGTTTTTATGGTCTATCGCCAAAGACCAAATACTCGCGAAGGATGCATACGTGAGAATCAAGCCGGTTTTCAATGGGGTCGGAGTTCCGCTGACAAAATCTTCACTTCGTGACAAATTTTAGAACATAGGCCACCTTCCGTAGACCCATGATCCCTGTCTTCCATGATCTGAAAATGATGTTGGACTCAGTCAACTGTGCAATTCTTTGGAGTAATCTCTGGTGAAACCGAGTTCGTGCGTAAGGCGATCTTTTATCCGAGTTCGCCATGAGATTTTCCCTTCACCCTTTCTTTTCAATTTTGTCATTGATACAATTACGCAAACAGTCCTGTCCTTGTGTGAGAATGGTGATATGTTCTGGAGAAGAAAGCTGTCTGACTTAGGTTATGCGGACGACGTTATGCTACTAAGTGAAGACACAGGTAAGTCGTAAGCCTTCTCCGATCGTCTTTACGATTGTGTAAGCAGGGTTAGGATGTTTTACACCTTCGAAGTGTAAAATCCTGTTGCAGGACTGGAATACCCGGAAGCTGGACCTTGTTCTTGGAAGGGAACCCCTGGGTGGGGTAGTATATTTGGTTATTTGAGTAGTTGTATCTCAGCCGGTGGTCGGTATCAGATCAAGCGGCTTTGTATATTTACCAATTTGAGGCATCTGTGGTGTCTAAACTACCTCCTGTTATCGATTAAAGGTTGAGTTCACACTGCAACAATAAGGCCGGCTTTGCTGAACTGATCAGAAACAATCGTTGAGATCAGATATGCGAAGACTTTCGGTGTTTCAATACAGCTGTACTCGTAGCACTGGCAGAATATGGTGGGAGTTGTGATTTGGGCATAAGGTACTGGGTTCTAGGGTTTAATCCTTAGAACAGGCACTGAATCAGAACAGGGTAATGTGGTGGCAACAGGTTTCGAGCATGCTCTCAGAACGATCTCCTCGCACGCTGTTGACCGACGCAGGTAATGGTTGAAAGATGAGTCGAGATAGCCAGCTGATGACATGGAAAAAACGTATGAGAACTTTAACCATTTGACTGGCGCGTGTAAGCGTAGTTAGACTGCACGATTGGGGCCAGCGAGGTTCTCTTAAGCGGCAGCTGAGACCACTAAGACATATAGCTCGATGTTGCAATCGGTGGCGTTAACACATTCAAAATCTCTCACTTCGTATAGCTGTTGAATTTATTACGTTTCAATTGATCTCCCACTATTTCTCGCCCTCGTCTCCTCCCGTGAGCAGGTAGTGTTTTGTGGCAGTATCCAATACCAAAGCATGTTGGTGATAGGTTATTGGTTGTAAAAACTGAAAGTGAAATACTGCAAAAAAACACGGTGGTCGTGGAATCAGTTCAAAACAATAACGTAACCTCAAGCAAAAAGAATCAAGTTATTGAATGCGCAAACACTTCGCAAATGCCGGAAACTCCTTCAAGGTCATATATAACAAAACGAGGGCTTTAGCCATTTTCAACATCAAGCTCGAACTTTCAGAACAGTGAGTGGGTGGTCATCAGTTTGGCCCGGCCGTGATATCTTTGCTCGCCAACCTCGTGGAATTCATTATTCGTCTGAACTGTGCCTTAGTTTCCATCGATTGTTTACTGACTACAAAATGACCAAATCAACTGCTGCATTCAAGTACATCTCGTATGTCCTTTCATTTGATTATTTAAGCTTGTGATGGATAAACATTGTTTCCAGCAGAGCTAAATGACAGTCAGTGGAGGTCTTGCATTCTAAATTTTTCGTCTTCTATGCGACCTTGTTAACCTATTTCGTCACAGATCGTATTCCTTTCCAGCAACCGAATCCAGAGCACATCAGGGCAAGGCTGACGGTTGTGAAAATTGCAACTGAAATTGAAAGTCATACTGATCAGATGAATAACTAAATTCACACAACAACGGAGTAACGAAACTCACGCGCGAAATACAACATCCTCTCGGTGGTGGTCGTCTTCCCCGCATCAATGTGTGCGATAATACCAACATTGCGAATCAGTTTCACGGATGGAACTCCATCTTGCGGGGGAGCAGCATCATGCGACCACCGAAGGGGGTAAATGTTGGCCCACTTGGGAACAGGTCGATCAAGGTGGCCGAAATAAATATCACGAATAAGTCTAGAATGGATCAATCGCCAGAATGTTCGTGAAAACCTCGAATGGTGGCAAAAGGCTCGAAACGCACATGGTCCATAACTAACGGGTGAATATAAGGAGTGCTGAAATTCAGGGGGAAACGTTATTAGGCTGTTTGGATACCATATTGGAATTCATCAGAATAAGTAAGCCATAAACGGACATAACCCTAATCAAGAGAATAAAAAAGTTATAAAGTATAGATAATGTGGCTAAAAGAATATCTTCGGTGATTACGCTTTACTCTGGACCATATCATAGCTCCAACTGATTTTCGGATTTCAGATAGTAGACTAACAATGTCAGGTATTGTTACTGCAATTTGTCGGAGGAGGAAAAGACACCGGAGAGAAGCCATCAGGTACCCCGGTTAGCGTAGAAAACTTACTGGAGGGAGTGACGAACGGATGGAAAAAAGCGTGGAAAAGAAACATAATTAGTACAAAAAAATGAGAAAATCTTGGCAGCGTTTTGTAGCACAGGACAGACAGTGACGTCTGCTCTGACTTCGCTATAATAGTATTAATAGTATTTCTATTAGATAAAAAACAAACAGGACGGCCGGCTATCGGGAAATGAAGAATGCATATATGTCCCGTTCGTTTGTATATTAGCACGTCTCAACAGACATAACAGATTAGCATTTGCAGGGGACTGGTAATTGGATAAAAAATGTTCGGTGGGTAGGAAACAGCTTGACGTCACCACAGCTTTCCGTCGACAGTCCCACGTTCAGCCAAGCAATGTATTTATTCAAATCCAGTGTATGGCTGCGGAAGGCACCCCGGGGCAATCAAACGATGACAAGGTGCTAAAAGACAGTCAGAAACAAATGAACAATGGTCATGCAAACATGCAAGTCATGTCGAAACCTATGGACACCTTCCACTCCAGTGCATAATAGCACAGAACCAAACGCTGGATTTCGCATTCCGATTATGTAGTGGGAAGCGGCCAAGCTTTTCTGTGCAAGCCGTACGTTTTGGTGCTGCTTAGCGGGCAGACATGCCAGAGATTTAGTTCATATATCACTTATCCACCTCACTTATACTTGGTTTCCGTGGGCCAATATTCGCAATCAGTCGGTAAATGTCGCGACTGCTCCAAATGGTTGCAGTTTTTCTGTTTCTCTGCACATCCCTATGCACCACTGATCACGCTGTTCTCGGGATCCTGAATGGCTGACGTGTGAGGGATTTTCGCATATCACTGTATGTGACATCTGGCAGAAAAGGCTCTACAAACACCTAACAGAACAAGCGAAATCGAGGATATCACCTATTTCTGAGATTCATAAGGCTTGGAGCCTTGTCAAGCACTCGCTGATGAGTACATGGTTTTTTGGTCCACTCCAAGTGTTTGCACGAGTTTCGGGCATTTTGTTGTGACAACAATCGCGCTGAAAACTTGGACTGGAACTAAATTCGATTACCACCATCTACAGTTAGCTGTGCAGGACGCAAGGATTACGCGTTGCTGTGACCACAGACTAGGCGCAAACAAAAACGAGCTTGAAATAAACCGTAGGTCTGGATAGGGATGATCCATATATATATATATATATATATATATATATATATATATAGGGCAAGTCTGTCTACAGATCAAGTGCCACCGGAATCATGGCGAGGGACAAAAACGAGGGAGAAAAAGAAACAATGTGCAGATTTCATCACACGCGCTAGTTCTTCCATTCTCCATCTTCATATAATCGACTATCCATTAGGACCCATGATTCCTCTGTCAGTTTGCTATTACTCGGCTGCCCATACCGAAGTAGAAGGTTGGATTAGGAGACCCTACTCCGAGATTTTGACCAAATGGCCCAATGTACAAGAAACCAGGACGTTTTGAGGGTCACGTAACCCACTGACTGTTCAGTTCATACGCCCTTCGGATGGGGGTAGACATCCTGGGTGCCCAGCACATCTCTTTCACAGATGCCCGTGAGCATACAGCGGTATGGTTCGTACGCCGCTCACGGCTGGCTTGGAATCAGGGCCTAGCCGACTCCTCAGACTGATTACCAAGAACCAGTTAACCCGGCAGAGGACACCGTATATTTGCATTTTAGTGGGAACACTTCCGTCACAAGAAGGCAGTGTGTAGGACTGTTTGAGACAACGACCACTTGGAAGCATTGCGAGAAACGCTCAGGATAACCAACGTAAAGTCTGCAACATCCACCCCGACCCATAAGAAATCCGGAAGCATCAGACATCCATGATAATCAGGGTCTGGGATAACTCAATGTTACCAGGCTGTGGAGTAAGAGATATTGAAACACAATCGAATGTAGATGACTAGTCTAAGAAGGCACAAGGAATTATGAATGCGATCAGCAAATGAGATGACAGTGTCCAAAGTGGAAACTTTAGATCTAAATGCAAAAAAGGGGTTTGTTGGGAAGGATCACAGAACGTAGGCACTTAAGAAGAGCAAACTGTCAGTTGAAGACCGGAGGATCTTAAGGTAATGAGGCGCTAGCGCTTGGCTAATGTAGCAGAACTGCCAGAAATGGGATAGAAACAACAGTATCAAGGTCTACAAATGCAAACACCTTTGGAAAAAGGATAAGCAGTACCCCATCATCCTGCACGAATGGAACTTGATTATAAGTGGATAGCGGATCATTACTATTGGCATCCGCACCAAAATTCATGGGTCTCTATTTTAATTAGCCCGCGAAGAGTTAAAATTTGGTCGGTGAAACCTCGACCTGGACGAAATCCAACCCGTTGTTCGTGGAATTTACTCTCGTAAATTGCTCTCACTCGGCACAACAATATCGAGACTAAAACCTTGGTAGACATCGGAATTAAACCGATCCCATAATGGTTGCTAAAACCACTGCGTATTCTCCTCTCGAAAATAGGTGCAATCAGTGACTCGCCCACGGTAACGGAACACACTCCTTCCAAATATCACGGAATAAGGAGGTGAGCAATTCTATTATAGAAGCATTATCCCGTTTGAAAATAATTAAGGGAGTTTGTCTGGACCAATCACTTTTTACGACTCAGTAGTCAAACGCTCGATTAAACTTCCGATTCCCTTGTGGAGTCAGGTGACAAATACAAAGAATTCCCAGGAGTAACTAAATTAGCTTGCGCCAGCTCAACAATTCCTTCTAGTACTCGAAACAACAGTCCAGCCTTTGCAGTCTGTCATGAACAGACTTTCCACTTTCTATCGCATATCGTCTCATTGACCGAAGATCACCGACTATCGGTGTCGCGTTCAATTTAAATCAGTCATTGATTGTCACTTGAAGCAGCTGCTGCTTTCATTTCTTCCGCTACTTTCAGATACCAATTTCACGGTCCTTCTTAGAGCTATTTGCATTCTGACCTTGTGGATATCGTTGCATCTTATTCATTTCTTTAAAGCTCGAGAACCGAACTTTTTGGTTCACTAGATTCAGCGACACTTCGGAGATCCAGTGTCACGCCTGCGACTTATGGGACAAGCTCAGCGAAAAAATAAATCGAAAATCATCAACCTGAGCCAAGAACAACGCTCATTGTCATTCATCAAGCACGCGTAACCGGTGTTCTCCTGCTCAAACATCCCTGCGCAACAAAATTTGTATGTACCACCAGAACCTAATTTGTGTGCATATACATACAGAGCCCCTCAAATGGGCATCAATAAGCCTAGTCGGATGTGAATGTTCTCAAATTTTCACTACAATATGAAGTTAAACCATCGTGGTCAGTCACTCCCTAGTCGTAAACTAATCTGCGTAACAAAAGACCTCGATGGAAAACGTTGAACATTAGATATTATAATCTGAGGTTGCGGTCTCACTATTCCAGCCCCGTCCAAGTAGCACCGAAGAAGTGTATACAACCAGATATTCGCATAACATTCCATTCAAACCAGAATGACTAGTTTTACTTGTGAATAAAAAACAAAACCCATGGGACATAGGAAACGGCAATTATCTTAACTAAATATTTACAATATGGACGGAATTCACAGTTCCCTGGGAGGGACCAAACTCAGGCTTTCGAAGGAGGCGAGTGACAAAGTTTAGTAAGTTCGGTAGTTTGCATAAGCACGATTTTCTTCGCATTCTTTGGTCAGTTCTTGTTTTTTTCGAAAAGCTTTGCCCTGATTTTGCGATGCGGCAATCAGTTCACGAGCCAATGAGATCCATATCCGAGTGTCTTTCGGCTTATCTCGAGCAGCGTCAATCAGGAATTTGATCGCCATATGTGTGGCCACTGAATCTGTCCTCGGTGGGGCGGGAACCTGACAAGGAACGAACAAGAGAATACACAAACTGTTGTCAATGGTGAGAAACAGCTTTATTACGGATTACTGTTCCCATTACCACCTGCTATACGCCAGAGGTTAAGATATGCTACGATTTCTACATTCTGCTGAGAAGAGTAGGGAAATTTCATGCCTCTGAATTAATCGACTGTTCAAAAGGTATGATTTACTAGGGAAAATTGAATGACTTTAAGTATCCGCATCCTCCGGATATAATAAAATATCAACATCATATTTCGTTTTTTTCTGAGAAATCGGATGCGCTGCTCTAGTGTCTAGTACCCACCAGACTGGGAGAAGTGACTAGCAATCATGGCCCCGAAACTTGGAGCGGCATGAAACGCCGTAAGATCTCCCTATGTAGCATGAATAAAATCCTGATCGTTATGATAAGCTGGAACGTTCGCACGTCAGCCGTGAGTTGCGTGCATCAGTGAACCCCAACGAAACCTAGGGGGCCCGTCGTCTAAGCATAATTTCGCAACATGCGGGTCAGTCGTCTCATGAGACCCAAGAACTGCAGTGGAATCTCTGACCATTATATATATATATATATATACATATATATATAAAAGCAGGTTAGAGAATGATGTTCTTTCTCGTATCTCAGGTTCAATCGGATGGTGCTGGTTTGTTCGCTCAGCTGGGCAATTTGATTGCAAACGTTTCATCACCAGCCGAAGTGACATCGTCAGTGCTTCGTTGTGGTGAAGAGCGTCTGGTTGCCATCGTCCGCCTAAATGGGTCACCTAGTCTTTAGTCGATGTTGATTGGCTACTCCGGATAAAGTTGTAAGGTAGACATGCTGCCTAGTCGCTTTGTCTACCTTCGACTACTGTTGACATGTTGTGGGCTGAATCAGCGTCGATTTCGACTGGCTTGTGTTGACTGGTCCTTTGATCGGATCGATGGGTGTACGTGGCCCAGACCAACCTGTCTGTATATCGATTTTTCCGAGGAGTGCCAAACTTTGAAAAGTTCCTTCGAATACTTTGCCCTACCCTGGGCGACGATCCTTACGTTTTCGAAGTTGAACTTGTGACATTCCTGGTCTTCGTGAACTGAAATTAGGGAGAGTGGATCGTGCCTTTTGTTGTCAATTGATTTTCATGGATCCGTGTCCCGAGTTTCTTTCCGGTTTGCTTCGTGTACTGCTTTTCGTAGTCTTTGCAGTCAATTTGATAGACAATGTTAGTTTGATTCTTGTCAGCTGTCGGTTCTTTGATTTTCGATCGAATCTTTCATGGGGCTCTCGTTTTGGACGACATACTCCAATCGAAGCGATCAAATGACGAATCAGCACAGGCCAGTCTGGGCACCACTTTCTCTAGTCTTTATCTCCGTCCTCCTCGTCAGACACAAGTCACCTCAATGTCCTAACTACTTATTTCATTCCTGCCTGTTCAAAGCTGGTGTCAGTGTTTATATTCGTCGCCTCCTCTCCGCTTTCACATCTTGCCTTTTCCAACCGGGACTTGCAGGCTATGTGGTTGAAAATTTGGTTCTCTTTGCTCATTTTTTTGTGTCGTCAGCCCTCGCCACTCCCAACAGCAACGTTCGTGATCTTATGTTAAATTTTTGTCCTCAGGTATCGAGGCATTGATTTTAATAATCCCTAGTTGCCACATTACCATTCCTGGTGATTTCAGCGCCCATAACGGAGCCTAGCTATTATACCAGTCCAACAATCCGACCGCTGAACGTCAAGACGAAACTTTCGCTGTAATCAACTGGTTTATCCCTTACACACACCTATATTCTTTGTCACTTCCCGATCTCCTCTGAGGTCACCGGACTATTGTTTCATTCACTTTCCACTTTTTTCTCCTTTTTTCTCAATACCCAACTTCAGGCTAACTTTCTGACGCTGCGATTCCGCTGACCGAAGTGAACTTATGGTTCTTCATTGTTGAAACGACTGTTAATTTGTCCAATTTATGTTTGTCCCCAATTTCAAGAAAGTTGCTCCAAACTAGGGAAATCACTATCCCCTTACAGGTTGAACTATGCTTGCAACCATGCCGTCCATATAAAGAACTCAGCGCACTGCCAGTGGCGCCCCTTACCCAGATAAATATCTTGACAATACTCTATGCATGCCGGGAACAGATCCCCGTTAATCCGAAAACAAAAAGTTGAGGGACTACTCTCATGAGCTACCGGTAGCCGGTCATTCCGATCCTTTGCAAAAGGCGATATTCTGAAATTTCTGTCCTTTTAACCTTCCCCCTATCCACGATTCCTCCGGCTCTCTGCTCTTCGACCGTCTTGACAAAGTCAAGGTTTTTGCCTCCCGATTTACCCCAAACTCCATTGTTTATCAGACCTAGTTCTCCGCTGTTCCCCACACTCCTAACCATGTTTTTCTTGTCATAACTACCAGAAAGATCCACTGGGCTTTTCCAGTCTGAAAGTTTTCAAACCTTCCGATTCGCACGCATCCCATCTGTCGTCCTAAAAATGTGCGCTCCAGAGTTAGTTTCCACTTTATGCCGTCTTCTTCGTTCTTCTCCCAATCAAAATACTCCCGCCTTTCCAGGGAAGAACAATTATTTTTCCAATCCCGAAATAGAGTCCCTCTGATCTCAGCAACCATAGTACAGTCACTCTCGCTTCCACATTTTCGATTTTTTTAAGTGGTTAACCCTGACCATTTGCGTCCATCTCCTGGATGTGAAAGTCCGCCGGTTGACCGCCAATATGGATTCTGCGGGCAAGCTATTATCTTACACTCCTGTTCGGCTGCATTCGATAACTACGAAGAGACTCACTTGGTTTCTTGGGCATCTTTAAGGCTTTCGACCGAATTTGGCACGAAGATCTGCTGCCGAAACTGTCTTCGTTCGAGTTAAACCCGGCTGTGGTAGGATGTCTCCTCAGTAAGGATACTATCTCCGTCCAAGTCGCTGGAATCCCATCTCAACCACTTCCTGTGAAGGCTAGTGTTCCCCAGGGTTCTATACTTTGCCTACTTTTCTTCCGTTTATTGCTGATTTTCTAAACCATTTCACTGCTTTGTCGACGATGTCGCTCTCCATTGCTCTCTATTCTACTAATCGCCAAACTACAAACAGTAGTCACGACTGTACAACTCCCAGGGCATCAAGGGCTTCCAATCTAGAACGAATTTCTGCTTGCAGTTGATAATAACCATGCCTCCCTCAGTCCATCCATGACTTGTCCTTTTTGCTTCACTCGAATATTTTTTCTCTTCAACTGAGTTGTGGCAAGCTTCCTCACCGTTACGCGGAGTAACTTTCAGTACTGAGCCAATCCCTAAATTAGTCTCTTGGTGGGTTCACATTTTTACCAAGGCTTGCTTCTGGTGTTACGTGCAAAGTTGGTTTTCCATTCCGCACTGTACGCCCTTTATTTTGTAAAATATTCACACATAGGACATGCTTGAAGCATGGATGCAGTGGCAGGGACATGTCCCATAGCCATTAGGGCCCACTACATGGGGAGAGCGGACAGTCAACCCTGACCCTTTCGGTGAAATGTCCTTAATCCATTTGACCGCCTGCATATATATATATATATATATATATATATGCATTCGTCTAAACACAAGTCCGTGCCATCCGGACCCTTGCCTGCGAACTACAGCCCTCAACGGCCATGTTTCTGAGTGGCACAGCAGAACCGACCTTACTCGCGCCACGTAAACCCGACCTTCGATCACTAACCGTAGGCGACGCAGACGCCTCAGATACCTCAGACTGGTGAATGCTGATCAAACCAGTTGGATGCAAGGAAACACTAGGTCTAATATACCAGCTATTCAAAATTGTGGACAGTTTTGTGCTCATGTGGATACACCGGCTGATATGATATTCACACCGGTTTCTAGAACTACTTAAAATCCCATTGTTCATTAGATTTGTGAATGATGTACAATGGTTCAGACAGAAGACAGTGGCCAATTGTAGGTTGCCGAATAGGGGAATTACTAGTAGAAGTGACAATCAAACCCGGGACAATCATGTCCGAAAGCTGCGGTGTCGACTGATTTGTTTTCTCAAACCACCCAAAAACACTGTAAAACAAGGTATCGCAAAATCGGAAATCCAACCAAAAGAGATAGGTTAATGAGAAAATGTTACCTTTCCAAAATGCTGCTCTGCATTGAGAACCAGTAATCATGGAGACCATAAACCAGCACACGAACGGGGAACTAAGTAGTCCATTGACCAAGACCCCTGCCACACAAAAGCCAGAATGGAGCAAGTGCAGCTGTTCTGAGACCGCAGAAGTCATTCCACATTACGGAATAGCAACTCCTTGTCGAAAGTGGGCAGCCCCCAGCTGCCAAATAACAACCTTCGAGAGCAAGAAACACTTGACTTGGCTTGTAGATTAGAATAAGCCTTTTAAGGGTGCCAAGTTCAGGTCTCATTTACCTGTGGGGCTACAGAAAATGCTCCGATTTGGGAGCACAATGAAGACAATTTTGGTCTTATGGTCAATTACGTGGTTGTATGGACACCTTTTAATGTCCCTGTAAAACGGGGGGACATTGAAACATCTATAACTTTACCCAAACAGCGAACCGAAATCACACAAAGCGACTGGTCTAAGGTTCGCATTTTTGGTATCGTTCAACTCAGTCTTCGGGTGAGGTAGATGAATTTAATCACTTCCGCAGTTCCATCCCACCTGATAGTCGCCGACGGGATGGAGTCTCGTCATGTGCATAGAAGACTCAATCAGCAATCACCACGTTGAAACACCTGTAGTGTTTGGATCAGATTCGGTTGATGATCAGAGGTCGAGTTCACATAGCAGGAGTACGGTACGTCTTACCTCAGAAACATGATATTTCACTGAAGTTGAAAGGTCGTGTGTACTGTGCTGCAGTGCGTTTAGTTCTGTTGTACAGTTGCGAGACGTGGAGTGTGCGTGTGGGCGATGTTCGACGGTTGGAGGTTTTTGACTATCGATATCTGCGTAGTATGGCTAGGATTGGAGGGAGTGACCGGTTGAGTAATATTGAGGTTAGGAATCTGGTATTGGGTGCCACTTCTGAGAACAGCTTGTTCCAGCGTATGAAACTCAGTAGACTACGCCGGTTGGGTCACGTGTTGCCTATGACGAACACTCGTCTACCATATCGTGCCTTATTTTGTGTTCCTCCTAAGGAATGGAAGAAGCCATGTGGAGGCCAACAGATGACGTGACAACGTGGGATGAGAAAATGTACGACGAACTTAGGTAAAGTAGGTGTCTCACGCTTTCGTGGTTAGGGTCCGAAAGACTCGTCGACTTGCTGGCTGGAGACACTGAAGGATATGGCAGTGAACCGCGAACAGTGGCGATCGTGCTGTCATTTTCTATCGAATCAGAATGATTGAAAGTGCGTTTGTAGTTAGACTGTGTTTCGTGTGTGTTGGCTGCAGCAGCGTCTTATCTTTTCCCGCGTGTGTAGGTCCAGTCCCTGTTCCCGTTGGATATTCGCTCCTTTTATATAAATGTGTAACTCTGGGGAAAGGCAGCGGTCAGTGAGGCTTGCCTTGCTGTTTAACGCTGAACGATGATGATGACGATGACCTCAGAAACACCGCTTTAATGGAGGAGGTGCGAACACCTTCAGTGTTTGAACATTGTTGTCTTTGTAATACTAGTGGAACATGATGGGAGAATTTTCGCCGTAACTCGGGGATTATGCATGAAGTACTTGGTCCTAGGTTATGAACTTTAGAGAATGTAGTGAATCTGAATAAATTAATGTTTTGGACGTGCTTTAGGCATTTTTCACAGAACATCTGTCGCGCTGCATACCGTTCCCAGAGGTAGATATTGGCTGGAAGATGAGTCGAAGTGGCCAGTCAGTCATTTAACACAGAAGTATGAAACTCTTAATCAGTGGACTGACTCCTGTAAATTCGGTCAGACTGTTCGGTTGATGTCCACGGGATCCCTACAAGCGGGGGTCGGGGTCAAAAGAGGATACGGCTCAATTCTACAGTCAATAACGATTTCATATTCATAATCTTTTTTATTCTATACAGTTGAGCAGCATTTTACTTTCGAGTTGGTCTTTCAGTTTCACGTCCTTTTTTCTTTGAGTGGAGGCTGCTCTGAGGTAGCAACCAAAACCAGAACACGTCGGCGCAAGGTTAATGGTTCTGAAAAAGTAAACTGAAATAACCCCCGTCTTGTAATCAGAAGCATTATACTGATGCGTTCCGCTTTTAGCTGCTATTTTGTCTATTCATAAACGAAATGACTGGGAAGGTGGCGAGTAAACAATTCGAACACTTCCTGATCCATAGACAGAATGGAGGAAGTTCCAAGAGGAAATAACAAAACAAAACATCTCACGAGCAAAACCTATCACGCACCTTATACAACATTCCACCTCGAACTATGGAATGCAGGACCAGTATCGGAGTGCAGCTCATCACTGCATCACGCACAATCTGTATGGGACTCAGAACAATATCTTTCCTTCCTTCTTCAGTCGCAGTATTGAACTTTTGGAGCTAACGAATTTTTTATTACTGGTAAAAACGCGAGTACCTGGATGAGTTTTATTTCTCGGAAAGTAAGTCTCATCATTTCTCGTGCCGTTTCACGCTCACCACGTTCAGTGATCATCCCAATGATTCTTGACACCAGTGAATCGTAGTTCGAGCTTGTGTGCTCCCATTTATCTGCTGGAGCAACGGGCTTGTACAAACGCTGTTCTGTTGGTTCAACGTTCTCCTGTTGAACCAACATCTTGGGTTTGAGTGCATAATGATACACCTTTGGTCGAGCCGGCTGACTGCTTCTAAACCAACTGCCTTTCAAAGCCATTCCAAAAGATACTTGTAATTTCATGCTCTCCCCCTTGTTTTCAGGTCTACGGAAATATCAAAATCGACGACAAATGATGAGTGCTTGAACAAAACGATGACATTTACGATGCAAAATTGTATAAACTAAAGATAAAAATATTTGGCAATTTCTGTCCAGTCTTTCTTATCACGCCACATGATCCAGGATGAAGAAACGCATGGCATGGGACAGAAAAGCAACTTTGCGCACAACACCAGAAGCAAGCTCAGATATGGAGAAAGACCAGCATAATGGAGAATTAATGGGTAAACCAATAGGAAGATTTAAGGAACTCACAATGGACGAGCCAAATGACAGGATGAAACAATGATGTTTCGAGAAGAGGGTTTTAGAAGCATTACATGCGACAGTTGTTGGAGCCTCAGGATCGGAGTTTAGAGATACACTGGAGACACAATGGTCAAAATTCATGTCGGTGTTCGTATGGCGAGGAGTGCGGTAAGAAACAGAACAATGAAGACTGGCATCATCATTGAATGAATGAACTGAGTTGGAGATAATGAACAGATTTTTAATGTATAGAAGGAAGAGTGTAGGCGAAAGTAGTGAACCTTGGAGAACACGGGTATTTACAAGAAGTGGCTAGGATAGGGCCTCATCAACTCGGATCGAGATGGTTTGCTTGCTGGAAGGACTTGACTTCTACGATACGAGGCGGGGAGAATCCAAACTCGGGCAGTTTCTTCAGAAGACCTTCGATTAGAAGCCCCATACGTGTCGAATAAGACCAGATGTGTTTCCCTGTGGTTGTCGCATGAACCCGACCCGGTGTGAGACACGGGCCAGTAGGTCACCCGCTGAACAACTTGATTGAAATCTACACTAGCGATCGCTCAGCGGTTCTTCATGTTCGAGAAACGAAAGCAGCTAGTCGGAGATGACACTTTGAAATGCTTCCGAAATAACTGTTGTTATTTGCTTTTTTACCAGCGATACAAAAAGATAGATCCAATTTAGTTCACCTTGAACAACCAGTAACCTTGCATTTATGTCGCCCCTACATAGAGCAGGAACTTGTGAGCAAACGGCTAACGGATGGGATGCATGGGCGTCGATTGATCCGCTAGGTCGTTGCACTTGAGAAACTTGCGACTCAATGTGATGACTTCGAAGTGCGCTAGGCAAGCAGTTTTATTACACGTGTAAAGACCGCTTAGGGAACCAGATCGGAGAGACCACATATGTTTTTCATTCCTTTGGGCCTATCCACAAGGAACGGTTGAATAGTTCACACAGTGGATGAGCTAGTTGATCTGCGCACTGTTGCAACATAATAGGCGAGATCTTGTCGAGGCCTGGTGAATTTTGTACCTTTATTGCGCTCAGCTCATGCCGTACCTGTCCGGTCGAGAAGCCAATTAATTCGGCTCTCTTCTGTGATGAGACTTCTGGCCCTCCTGCTGCCGTGCCTTCATACCTCAACATCTCTGATCTAAACGGGGCGAACACCGGACAGTACGTTGGTCGCCTCGATGTCACCGTCCGTTGTAGTAACATCTGACCTACGCATATCTGCAATCCCTGGCTTGGCGGCGGATGCCTGGACCAGCTGTCTAGACAATTGCAGCTGCAGAAGTTCCTAGGATCTGGCTGAACCCATTTTAGAAATTGCCCCTGGTAGTCTGTAATTTCCTGTCTGCGTTGAGTACTACACAGGCTTCTGATGTGAATGTAATCACTATGATCCTGTAGACTTTGTAAAACCAGAAAATGGTTTCATGCAATTATCTTTTTCTTGAGCTGTATCACCGAGGTTTTGGTCCGGCTTTTAGGGTTCCCATAGGTGGCCGAGGCACGAAAAAGTGCACTGTTTCATTTGGAATTCCTTTACTTCCTGTCCAGTGCTCATCGATGCATGATGAAGTGGGCCGTGGAATGTGCGTTAAGAAGCTCTTCATGTCTGGGAAATCAGCCATATTGAGGTTCCAGCGAAAGATTCCCTTTGCTCGCGCCAGTACTGTCCAGAATGAATACGAAGTATATATTTATATACCGCAGTATACGGGAAAAGGCATGGAACTTTGGAAGAAAGGAAAAAGGCTGGAGGTAAGTGCCAAACTCTGCAGCAGGGTAGTTAACCAGTGGTTGGGGTGGGCTAAACAAAGGGGCGATCAGTTTGCAGTCAGCAAATCCCTTTGAAAATCTGCTAAACAAGAAATGGCGTGACCCATTCCCAAGGGTACAGTAGTAGTCAGGCGATTACAAACCCGGTGTAGCGCAACCCTCAGTTCCAGCTCCAGTTCCACTTAAATTACGGGACCACATTAAGAGATGCCTGACCGTCCGTTAGTGACGAAACTTCCACGTTGAAAAGTCGCTCTTATGAAGCTAAAAAATTGTTATGGAAATGGAATGCATATGTTATTGGGCATTTTTCGTAAATTGGGAAAATGTTATTCTGGATAAGGTGATCACTGTTTAAACGGGCGATTATGGGTATAAAACCAGGTGAAGCCGAAAATTGCGTCACTTGCGCTCATATGGCTGTCATGGCTGTCCGTGCGCACGCTATTGCAACCCACGTTGATGATTCTGAGTTGTTTAGACGTTACGTTCGACGTTTTTATTCTAGTTTTTCTGATTTTGAATCTGATTTTAGGCTTTTCCAGCATAAGACGCTAAAGTCGTTTTATAAATATCACAGTGTCAGCCCCGGAAATTGGCTCCGAGGGCATCCGCGGTCTCTTCCCTCTTCTTTTCCTTACGACAGGATCAAGTATTGCTACGTCCACAGGCGTCGCAGAAGTCAAAGCGGTCGTCGTTATTTGTGTTATTTTTTCAAGTAATATTTATTTGCAGGTTTCCAAGTATTGTATGCCCGGCATTCTTCATGTTGCGTGCAGTTAGCAAGCAGTATCAGGTGGTGGGAAGTCGTCTCCAACACAGTCATTCCTTCCATCGGTCTCATGACCATTATTACGCGCGCAATCGTAAGTTAACCGCAGAGCAGGAGGCGCACGTAATTAGCATAATGGAAATTTTTGGAAGTTCTAGAGAAGTTTGTCGAGATGCGCGGGATAAGTTCAACCGCCTAGTTATAGTTCGAGATATTGATAGTCTTAGGCGTGAATTCCGGTTAATGGATGACCGGAACGACGTCGTTCGCGTAAAAGACTTATTGCGCGGACAAGGTAGTCTCAGGTTACTGAAACGGGAGGATGTAGTTAGGTTTGCGTTCTTCGTGCCTGATAGTGTCAGGCATTTAGCTGAACGTTGCTGCGAGGTTATGTTAGCAGACGCAACCCACCAGCTTAACTGCGGTGGGTACATGCTTTGGCATGCCATGATATTAGATGATAGTGGGTTAGGGCGGTCATTGATTTATGCTCTGCTCCCTAACGAAAGCGGAGCAAGCTACCGCAGGGCGATCATTGCTATGAAGGATATGTTGCCCGCGACGGGTAAGGTCAGGACGATAATCGTCGACCGCAGCTTGGCGCAGTTGAACGCTTTTCAAGCGGCATACCCGGAAGCCTGTGTAATAGATTGTCGGTTTCATGTCCTCATGGACATGCGTCACCGCTGCGGTAGCCTTCGGGTGAGTGTCGAAGGGGACAGGAAGCGCATTCATCAGTGGATGCGCAATTTAGTGTTTGCATCTACCAAGGTCGACTTTGACAAGTTTAAGGGTGCAATAGAAGTTCGGCGTCCGTCGGTGCTCACGTACCTTCAACGTGCGTGGCTGCCGTATGAGTCCATGCGGGCACAGTACAGTGCAAAGTGTGCGCTAAATTTTGGTATTTTTACGACTAATAGGGTTGAGGTAGAAAATAAGCATTTAAAGCGTGGTCTATCAATGAGATCCACGCTTTTTGATGTATTCACGCGAACACTGCGGCGCACGGAAGAGTTAGACGGGGCTAGGCGTCGCCGCGTCATTAGGGAATTTTTCGGCACCTACGTCCTACTCACAGGCCTGGAGATGTATGGTGCCCTGCTAAGCAGAATTAGTCATTTCGCAAGAAATACACTCCAGGCCCACCTGGAAGCGCATAAGTTAGCTTAACATCAGAAGGTAGGCGGGTCTTGGGAGGTAGGATGTTCCAGATCTTGCGGTGCACGTGTACCGATGGGCATTCAGCCGTCATGCACGTGCACTTTCTGGAACCAGTGGCTGTTGCCATGCCGCCACATATTGCTTGTCAGCTCCTTCCTTAGGTGTGACGCAGCCAGACTTCCAGTAGGCCGATGGGGGTATGAATGCGACGGTTACAAACGCCGACGACCTCACCCCAGAAGGACTGCATTGTCGAAGAGGAACATTTAACTTTCAAAACAGAAGATAAGATGTCCCTCTTTGGGGACGCTTGTCAGGACATTTACGTGTCCTCTTTGACCGCAAGCGAGGCCGCGTCAGGGCGTCTATTAGAGCAACTACGATATATAGCTAAGTTGATAGTGGCAGGTAAGGAATTCACCGTGGTGCCAACGGAGAACCACGCAGGAGTCAGCAAACTCGTCGACAATGCCGTTTGCAGTGCTGGGACACGGAAAATTGGGAAGACGGTTGAACTGATTCCCGGCACGTCGTCATCCGTTAGGTTGCCCACGTCTTCAAAACGTGAGGCTTCCCTTGCGCCCCGGGACACTGACGACGTTGATATACAAATCGTTGGTGATCCCTTACAATTGGTTAACTTTAGGAAGCACGCTGTCATGACTTCCGCGGGCTACAGAATACAGAAGCTGAAGAAACGCAGGCATTCGCAGCCGCCACCTTCACCAATCACACAGGACCTATGCGGCGTCTGCAGACTGGAGTAGCCCATGGTGGATTTGGACGAAACAACGGAGTGGGTGCAGTGCGACTTATGTCAACGTTGGAATCACTTGCATTGCGCCAACTACCTGGGCCAAGAGGTCTACATCTGTGTGCATTATCTGTCAGCACAAGGTAAGCGTTATTAATACTAATATTCACCATTTCCATTGCAGGTAGACCTGAAGAGCCTAAGAAGACGTCGGACGGATGAAGAGGACCCAGGAGGCCAACGAAGGACGACGGATGTGCAAGGAACAAGGACCGCGGGAGGGACGGGATTGACGAGAACGCCCCCACGGCCCCTTTTTGAGGCCACCACTATTTGATTACTGGCACCGACTTTCAAAATTGGTTATTTCTGTTATGACATCGTTGTGTGTATTAGGTTGTTGGTACGTGAGTCCTCTTTCACGTGCGCGAAAAGGATTGGGGTTTCGGTGCTCATTCGTCTAGGAGTGGTGAAACTAGTCCACTGTACGCATGTAAATTTTAGAAGTGCATGCTGTGGTAGACAGGTTTGTGTTTGTCTAGAGGTGCTTACAGGTGTCGTTCGCCATATATACCTGACCAAAGGGAGGGGGCGATTGACATGACATGGGGTTGGCAGAGGGGTCGTACGTTTCGCCGTTGGGCATTATATGCATATATCGCATGACTAAGTGGCTAACGGGTAAATGCATATATTTTCAGATTAGGAAATCATTGCTTCCTTTGACGTTAATTTATTTACGGAGATATGCATATGTAGTCTTCCCACATGGGGCCACAAATGTTTAAGAACATTTATTTGATAGCTAACTTGTGCATGTCCATGCAACAACGTATATGATGTTCATGTCCAGTGGAAACAGAAATGGTTGTATATATGCAGATTTATATTTATATATACGTATATATATGTACATATAAGCATGTGCCTACTACAAACGCGTATAGGGATTCATTAAGTTCCGCCATTTTAATGTCCATATTTTATACCTAGAGGTGCACATTTATTTCTTCACATGTTTTCGTATCTATATGTATATATATATATGCAGATACATATATGTACGTGGTAATATACACATTTTGGCCACTTTATATCGATTTGAGTCATACCTAAACGCATAAAATGGACAAACTATTCATGTGACGATTACGCAGCAAAAATGTATATAAATATTACGTCACTCCGGCGCATACGTATGTTTACATGTATGTATACATATTTATACATGTACATATATATATATTATATTTTGGTAGACATTATCGCTATCTTGAGGCAGACAGATATTTATATACATTTTCAGTTTCCCAGCCATCAACGAAATTACGCAATACAAAAGGGTGATTTTCACTATCACAGCCAATACTTTTTACGGGTTTGGCAGGCTAAATGGACATTTTTTATTTTTCTGAACAAAATAACATCAATATCATCCTTCTAGCTTCGCTCCTTCTGATTCATCACTTTTTCACCACGTTGAAAAATTATAACAGCTGACATTTAACAGCAACCGTTACCAGTTATCGCGGGGTGGACAGTTGTCAGTATCGGTTATCGCGGGTGGATGAGTTACGTCCAACGGTTTGAACGCCCGCAAAAATATGGCCGTTTCGCGGCAGTGGACGTTTCGTAAATACCTGATCGTCCAGGTTCATGCGCCGGTAGCTCCTTGGATCTGACCACACTTCGACAACGGGAGGGTGGAACACCCTGTTTAGTTCTTACAAGAGATGCAATAACCAATGAGATCCTTTCTTTTCGGCTATTTCCTCAACACTGTCCTTTCAAGACACAGATAGCCATGCATTGTCTAGGTTCCCTCTAAATTTTCCGACTGACTCCAACTCGACCACTTCCTTCGGTAGCTTGTTCCGTTCATTCACTACTCATTTGGCAAAAGATTTTCTCCTCTACCCGGTGGTTACGTGTTCTCGAACAATCGCATTTCCGTTATCTCTAATTGTGTCATTACCCTGATCTGGAATTGGGCTGTTCGATGAACCCATATCTCGGCCAGGCCCTAATGATCTTGAAGGCCTATAGTAAGTCACCTTTTTCCTTACATCCCTTCAGGGGGGAAAGCGAAGCGCCCTTAGCCTGTACTCATGTCCTATGTGCCTCAAATATCCAAACAACTGTGTAAAAAACACGCTGAACCTGTTCCAGGATTTTCGCATCCCTTACCGTATACGGTCCCCATACCTGGACACGGTATTCTAATTGAGGTTTGACAAATGCCTTGAACAAAGTCAGAATAACGTTAGCCTCCTGGATACTACTGTCCTTTCAATTTGGTGTAAGGCACACCATGCCTACTTGGTTACCTTCTGACATTGCAGACTAGGTTTAACTCTGAACTCACTACTGTTCCGGGGTCCCTTGCTTATTGCGTTTTTTCCAATGCAGCCGGATGCCCAGGGGAACCCATATGGCAAGGGGGATTTGTTTCTCTTTCCATGGCCCACGACATTTGTCCAAATTCAACGGAAGATACCAACTTACGGGCCACTGGTAAACTGTATCCAGATCCATCCGGATAGCCTCACCGCTTGAGGTTGTCAGCAAACAGGATACACGGGTTTTCTAATACACAGACTATGTTGTTCACCCACATTAGGAAAAGAATTGGCTCTAAGGCAGATCATTGAGGCACCTACTGTATAGCTATCCTGTGTCGGATAGAAACCCCTCGACCACCCTTAAACTTTGGGCTATCCAGTTATTCATCTTAGTATCCACTCCGAAAGCCTTCACTTTCTTGTCAATAAGCCTGAGGTCCATGGAATCAAAGGCATTCTGAAGGTTCAGATAGCAAATCTCTACTCTTTCGACCATGTCAGTCCTAACTGTTACTTTTTCCAGGTAGCTTATCAAATTGGTCAGGCCGAAAAATCGTGTTTTTCTACTATCGTCAGCTTTTGGCCTCTAGGTGAGCGACTATCCTGTCGAGAAGGGAACTTTCAAGAACTTCCAGCGTGATGGAAACGAGGTTCACCGGTCCATAGCTTCCGCGATTGTCTTTGTCCCCGCCGTCGTGCACCGGTGTGTCCGTCGACGTCAACCAGTTCGCGGGAAGTCGCCCTTCGTCCAGCGACGCATTAAAAGCTGGCTTCAAATTTCCACCAGGACCTCCGCCAGGGGCTATACAATAAATGGATGGGCCACATCGGGCCCTATCGCTTTCGACGTGTCCATTTTTTAAGGCTGTCCAACAATTCTCCCTCCGTGGTCGCTCCGTCTTGCATCTCCACCATAAGGGCGGCAGGTCCTAGTGGTTATCTCTGTGTCCGTTGATCCCGCCTGTACACTACTTCAAAAATTTTTAACACAATTTCGGCTTTTGCCTGATTGCCGGTCGATCTAATTCCCTTGATGCCTTTCGCTCCACCTTCTGTCTTTCGCGAAGTAGCCCAAGACTGCGCATAATGGTTATGGGCTTTTGGGTTGCTTTCAGCGGCCTTAGCCATCCGCTCTTCCTATGCAGTTTGGCGCTGTTGTTAGATGCTTGGCTTTCACTTTCTCTTCGCTGTTTACCTTACGCGATCTCGGTAGCCATGTGTGTTCTTATGCTTGTTTCCGCTTCCTAGATATCGTGATCCTACTCCTCCACCATGGAGGTAGTCCCTTTCGTTCACCTCTGTGGAGTGGTGCAACTAAATCCGTTAGCGCTAACGGGTTGCTCTTAACTGCCTCCTACTGGCGACCTGCGTAGTTGCTACTCCCTGATAATTTCCACCGAGATAAGCGGTCCACTATTACCCATTCATTAGAAATATCTGCTACATTTGTATGGGGCTACCAGTCCCTTCAGGCTCAGTTGCATCGGGATCAGGGCGTGATCGCTGCTACACGTCGGTTCTTCCAAATCAAGGATCCATGTACAATACAGTGTTCTCGTTAGCTCCAGATCAAGGAGTGAAGATTCTGGGGCGAACCTCCATCCAGTCGCTTGGGTAACTTGTAGAAACATCCCACTTTCGTGCAAGAACTGCAGGAGTTGATGCCCAAAATGGCCTTCCGGGTCTGCGCCGCAAAACTGGTCATTCTCAGAGGCGTTAAAATCTCCCATTGTGAGACGTATGCCCGCAGACCCTGCAAGTACACTGAGAAAGAGAAACAGTTTCTTGTCCTCCGCTGGCTCGACAAGGGGCTACGGTGCACACCTACTATTGAGGTCTCGGATCCACCGGTTGCGATGTTGACTTCCAGAGCCTGTATGTTTGGGGTACGCAGTTTGTGGTCCTCCCGTGCATCGTAAGTTGCAGCCACTAGTATCAGCTTCCCGCCCCCTGTTCTCCAATCTAATGTATCCATTCTAATGAATGAATAATTCCCCGCCATTGAACCATTATTACCATCCCCCGTCCCCAAAAGCAGGTCTCAGTTACAGCCACAACATCTGCATCCAGAGTCCTGAATGCTAACTCCCGCCGCTTATTACCCACACTTGAAGCATTTACCTAGGTCACCCTTATAATTCCTCCTCACCATCCCTTTTGCCGCTGAACAGGCCAGGTTGTGCCATGTCGAAAACTTACTTCCGAAGCCTTTCCCGTTTTTTCGCATGATAGTCAGGAACCAAAACTATCCCCGCTCACAGCGTCCTTATTTTCTTCTTCCGGCGTATGACAGTCACTGGTGTCGGATTTAGCCTTGGTGTCCAACAGGTACGTTGACCTGCAACCCTGCTGCACGAAATGGCACTCAGTTGCCCTCCCTCCCCAACGTTTGTATTTACAGTTCTTTGGATATGCGGCCGCGCCGTAACCTGGAAATCGCCATTTTTGCATCCTTAGCCTTGTTCTTGCTTGTGGCGGTATCACCCGACTCTATGGTAACCTCATCTCTGGTGACCGGCTGGTGACCGGCTGGCGCCGAGAGTCTCTTCTTATGTATGACCATGGGTTTCGGTATCTCTATTCACTGTCCTCCTGCCATCTTCCCAGGCGAAGTACCATTTCAATAGCTACATGATCCGATGTTTCCAACGATCGAAGCAGATTTATTACGTGATATTCCACTGCCCTTTTCCTCTGCTGCCCCTCGTTCATAAAGGGTTCCGAGACCCCGTGCATAAAGACATCGCGATTCCTACTCAGTACGATATCGCTGGATTTCCGCACATTATTATGCTCCGGCTCATCTGATGCAGGTCTTACTCTACATCTCACAGTCTTGCGCATGATTTCGAGTATTTCGTGTTCTATTCAGTGACCTTTGTTCTTTCTTGGGTTCCTATGTTTGTACACCTGCTTCCGGTCTTCATAAACCCATTTCCCGGCTCTTCTTTTACTCCTAGTTCGTGTTCACTTTTTTTCTGCCCCCTAGATAATGCATCCGTTTTACCACAGTCATTGAGCGCATTCTCCGGTGATTCCATTGCTTCTGGCCCTATCCGACCAGCAGAGCTTCCGCAAGCAGGCTCGTCTTTTACTGCCAGTGCTAAAACGGCTTCTCCCTCGTCGAGTGAAAGGTTATCATTATCTTCTGCCTACTTTAGCAAACCAGTGCGGTTAATTTCACCCATCTTGACGCTCCCTTTGTCACGTATTTGCAGCACGATTTGCCGTAGAAGGCACTTCGTATAAACGTTTTTGCAGGCTAAGATAACCCAGCCTGGCTTGTCTTATTGACAGTACGGCTCATAAGTGTCCTTCCCCACCCCCCTACATGCAATATGGAACCACCCATTACACGTACTATATGCGATCACTCCGTCTTTGAAACAAGTAGGTCTCCCGCACTTCCGTGTTGTCCAAGGCGTCGTACTGAACGTGCAGCCTGTATTTCCCTCCCAGTCGCCCTAAACATAGATTATGGCAGTCCTGAATCAAATATACCGACTCCTAGCCCCGGTCCTTCGAATTACAAGTTACAATCCCGGATTGTCTATCCTTGACCTTTCCAGTCTGACCCGTCAGGACAAGTTGCGGTGTAGCGCGGATCAGTTTTAGGGGGCCAGGTGCAGCAGGTTTCGGTGGCCCGAACTGTGGTGGTAAGTAATGGAAGTGCGTATGTCTTCTAAATTTGTTGTTAAGGAACGGTTCGGGAATGGTGCAAGGAACTCACAAAACATTCTAGTCGTCTGAAGGCATTACTCGCTAGAGGCAGGGCGCTTGTCTGAAAAAAGCATATGAAGGATTCTGTTTCATGGTTTGCAGTACGCCATGGGACCATTGCAGAACGGGTGGTGGCCAGTGACTTATGACCAGACGGTTAGCGACAGGCACCGCAAGGCATACGTTGGCTTCAGGCAAGTGCCTGGCTTTAGCGAGCAGCGCGCTTCATCACTGCATGGAAGGCTTTCTAAGAGTTAACGTTTTGGGAACTAGAACAGATCGGCTGGCTGGAGAAAAGGGGAAGAATGTTAAATTTAATAAAGACAGGGAAAAAAGTAAAAGAAAACGGCCGCTGGCCAACACACTCTGTCGGTACACCGTAACAAGTGCACGATCCAGATTATCGACCGTGAGAACTATGGAAAGCTGAATTAAGGGAAGATAGTACGGATTTCTGTCGGGCCCATGAATATCCATTACTCGGTTCTGTAGTTCCCAATTTTTGTTGCGATGCGTTGTTATACTCCTGGCAGTGTCCACTCTCATTAGGAACTTATCATTGAAGACGGAAGTTTGTTTCTTCCAGTGACTTACGCATTTCCTTCATCCAGCGTTTACAACTATTTGTTAAAGCCCAAAAGTGCGCCTTAAACGTGTCACAACCTGTTAGAGCAATTGGGAGCGGGACTGCTCATGGTGGGGTACAGCCCTTCATGCTAGTAGCTTTTTCCTGCGATAGGCAGGTCTGCAACGCTTGAAGAAGCTGGCATTCAGTTTGATATGTGAACTATGGTTGCACATACACCGTAGCGACTTGGCGTTAAGGATGATAGATCTGTATGCCTTGTGTGAATTGAAATGGGTCCGCTCAGTATTTCCATCATTGCGAAACCAAAATCAACTACCCAACAAAACGGAAGAGCGAAGGAATTGATTCAGCCCCGAAATCTCAGCCGCGGATTACGGTTGATAACTTCCGACGTGGGCTGGACTCTGTACCGTCAACGATGAACGTCCGGACGGAGAGACGGGGGATTTGTTCTAGGGCCCCCGGGGGTAACACTAGTGTAAGTGCACCGCAGCTAATCCACAGGTAGGTAAGGAGCCTTTGTCCGCACAAGATGCATGAATAAGATAATACTTAGGGGTTAACCTACATGTTGTGCTCATAGGAATGGTGATTCCCACATTTGCCGGAATTTGATTCAACACAGTTGAATTGAATATAAATGATGCCTGAATGGTATAAGGTTATCCGTGATAATTTGGCATGTAAAATAACCGCAAATTTGGGGTGTTCCAGGGCACGAAATTCACTTTTCTTCTGACTATATAACATGCGACATTTGGCAAGATGTATGGGCCAAACGGCTGTAGATTAGTAAAGTCAGCAACATCCACCCATGGGGTGAAGGCTTAGGTAAAGCCAGGGGTGGCGTTTCCGGCTGCACGCTTACGCTTCTAGGTCCTGGTATGCCTCCGTTTCACGATCAAGTGTTCCACCGGGGGTTATTCGTGGGAGTTTGAGGATATCAGCGGGTCTCGGAAAATTTGACTCATGAGTTATAGCGAATCATTTCCCAGAAAAGTTGACTGCTGCGAAGAGTGTAGATGGAGGTTTTGCGTGGAACAGGGCCTGATGCTGAGTCAGTGACATACAAATATTTCGGCTTCGCCATGAGCGCACACGTTGCACACTTGTGTTGTTATCCAAGCGTCGTCAGGGAGGATTAGGTTACTGGATGGTGTCAGCTAGCTGGTGTTTGAAATGTGCCCGGGGATCCTGAAAAGGAGGGCATACTTTATTTCTGCTTTTGCACCAACTGGAGCAACAGATACATCAAAATAAAGCCAAGATGAGTTGGAATAATACTGTCATTCGACACGCTTATGAAGTAACGTAAACGGGAACGGAAATAAAGCGCATGCCGACAGAACGTGAACTGCGGAACAATGCGCAGGGGACCAATAATGCTGTATTCCGTAACATCTGGTCACGGATTTTAGGAATGATAGATCTTCACCGAACAAGACCACTTGAGAGCGGCTTGCAAGATACAAGGATATTCAAGAGAGTGGCGAATCTATCACCTCAAAAGAATGGTTTTGAAAATGAGGTGGCCGCCGGCGCACGAGAAAATGCTTTGGTCACTCGCAGATGACAGTCGAAAAACAGTTGTCCTAAAGAGAAGCAAGTGCATTAAAAGACTGAAATTGATGGGAGGGGCAAGATGAAACTGTTTGCTCACATGAAGCACGTTGTTACGAAAAAGACAGTCGCACAGTCATGATGTGACTGTTCTTCCATAAGTTTTCTGGTTGGGGAAGTTTGGCTGGTAGATTGGTAGCTTTCGAGATCGTGAATTTCTTCCTTATTTTTGTATGGCACAGTAGTTTCGGGGTTTCCATTTGGATGGTATTTTGCTGTGTTTTGTCGAAAAAATGAATGAGTTTAATAAAAATTGGGCGATATCTAGCGAGAGTTCAATCCAGCCCAGTTGACACGGGACAGAAGTAACCCAGAGGGCTAAATGAAGCGTCCAGATTTTCTCCGACATTGTGCTTCCACCACTATGTTTGCCCATATCCCTGGCTTACCGGCCACCCATTTTTTGCTGCGAAGACGAATACAAACTAAACTTGCCCTCACGGCGAAAGAACGATTGCTTTGTGGGCATTCTGAGCGCAGTCGAACTTTGGAAGGGGACGTACCGTTGCCTAGAATAAGTGCGTAGTAATTCACCTTATTCCACATAAGATACAATTCTAGCTCAAATGTCTTGGCATCTTGTCTCAACGGTATCTCCATGGAGTGTCCATTTCGCCCCAGCTATCGGCCGACGACAAAGTATTATCAGTTTCTTTCTAATTTACGTAGTGCTGGATTCGATGTCTTCGTGGGAATATGCTCCGAGAGGAGTTCCACCAGCACTCTCATTTATGTTGAATATACTAACCAGATCCCGCCGAATACTTGGGAATCATAAAGAGAACAATCCTAAATCAGTCAGCCTCAGTTCACATGTCTTCCTTGAAGAACTTTTATTTTTGTATAAGTCTAGTCGTTGAACCTCCAAATATTCTATATCTTCCTGAAAAAGTGGCGAACGAACCTGAAAGCAGTGTTCTAAAGGAAACTTAATGAAAGCCTTAAACAGGCGAACGAATATCTACGCATTTTGGAACGATATTGCTGACTTTGGTCTAAAAAGAACTCCCTTTGCTTCTTTAGCAGGAGGAGCACATTGGTCAGTCCATTTTAATATCCACGTAATGTGGCTTCCAGAGCCCTTTGCTCTGCCTACCGCGTTTTTTAAGGAAGGTCCGTCTTCGTGTCCAGTTTCAGTGCATTCTGGGTTCCTTGGGAGCCGGTGGATTGCTCCTGCATTTAGCAATACACCTCTTGATTCTGCCCGTTTATACACTAGGGTGCTGTCATTGCCTGGAGCTTTTGGTCTGGTAGACCTAATCACGCCTAATTCATCGGCAAAGAAAAAGATAGAAGAAGACGGTTTCCCGACTAAATGACTTGGAAACAGCATAAATAACAGTTTATTGGTACCGGACCCCAGGCACTGCACTAATGACCGCCGGTTGGTCCGAGCCAGCTTCTTCATTCGAGAAATTAGATCTTCTACTGTTTAAAGTCCACCCATTTACCTCAGCAGCTTACCACCTATGCCAAACGCCCGCTTTGAGATGCCAAGTTTTATCGAGTCAAGCGCCTTGATGAAACCCGCAAGACATACTTATGCCGGCATGCCTTCATCTAGTCTAAAGGGTTATTTCATTGGAAAAACAAACGATCTGTGACGCAGGATTATTACTTCAGAGAGCCATGTTGTGAGTGCGTTTGTGTTGAACGCAGCGTCAGTTCCGGCTACACGTGATGTCTGACAATATTTTCTAGTGCTTTAAACAGAACCTCTGTAAGTCTCACTGGTCTGCGATTCCATTCTCGTGAGCATGAGTCACCCTTACGAACAGTCATCACCGATGCCATTTTCCAGTCCTGTGGCGAATATCCCAGCTGCACAGTCTCCCTGCACAGCTCGCACAACTTAGTGCTCGGCTCTGCCAAGAAGTTCATCAGAAGCTTCAGTATACTCGAGTAGATCTCACTCGGGATACCTGACCTATTTGTGTGTATTTACTAGAAAAAACGTCACCCGCTGTTTGCAAGTGATTTGTGTCTGTTTGAGGAAACGCACAACCCAAATCTCTTCCGAAGCACGCAGTCGCCCACATATACCGCCAAGGAAATTGCTTAGTGCCATCGCCTTGTTGATGTTACCCCTTGCAAGAGAGATTTCGTCTGTTTTGTTGGGCCCAGTCCCTCCCTCCAAGCGTCACCCAAGTCTTTCAAATGACAGACACACATCTCGGCGCAGAGTGCTTTTCATTCGGCCATCGGCTTCTAAAATCCCACGTTGACTCTGTCCTCTACCCCACAGTCCGCATGATGCAGTCTGGATCTGGCATCAGCAAATACGGTGACAAAATGGCATTGGCCATAGGTCGGAGAATACCATCTTATGTACGTCAACGCCTGTCTCGTTCAATTCCAAACCTGCCGTCCGCAGCGAGTCACACTTCCTCCTTTTACGCAAGCAGTCCAATTCCCTTGTCCAAAGAACTTCCTTACTTCTGTATTCGCTCTCTTTCTTTTACCATGCTCCCTCTCATGATATTTATTCTGTCCCGTTCGCATTTAAACCTCTCAGTCCTTCAATCACATTAAAACAACAAACCGTTCTCTTCGATATAAGTCTTCTCCCTCACCGGACCTACTTAAGAGACGCGGTGCATGTCTTGAAACGCGATCAGGCTTTGTAGTGGCTTAGTTCATTCTCCCGGCACGCGCTCCGCAACGCCAGCTTTGCTTCTCCGTGTGGTGGCTTATTCCTAATTTCCGTTACCATGTCCCTGTGCCGTGAAACCCCTGTTGCAACAGCAGCAAGGCCATACGCTGCGAACGGGACGAAAACAGACCACGCCGAGCAGTTGCGAAAAATTGCCAATGTGCGGAGAATTATGATCGGGCGGAGGGGCTGTAGAGGTTCCCATATAGGCTCAACCACTCCTCTGTTATGAAAATTTATTGGTAAAATTTGAAGCCTGAATGTGAAGGAAATGGGCCGCCTCCTGCATTGGGTTTGTCACCCATCAGCCTAGACCCGATCCTGCAAAAGGAGAAACCCCACACTGTCCGTAGTCGCCTGATATGCCGCCGGTTCTTAAGCAGTATAAATAATGGGTTAGTCCGTACTGGGCTATCTACATGTATATATGGTCCTGTCCATCTACGTTTCCACCTCACTTCCTCCGCCTCCGTTTACACGCCGAGCATGCATACTCACGTCCAAACAACAACAGCCGTAACATCATCACAATCAATCTCCCTGCAACTTTCTTCGCTACATTTTTCTTTTGCGATCTTGTCTCACGAAAATCCTACGGATTTTGGATGAGGTTGTAACAATGACTGATCAGGCGAAAGCAGTGAAACTTGCTGCGTAGATCTCACAAAGGCTTTTGATTTGGTGAATACTCAAATGCGCGAGCATAAAAGCCGATCGTTCTGAATCGGAAGCTCAGTATTAACATGGGTTTCGGCTTTCCTGATGGCCAGGTCTTTCTGTGTCAAGGTAGGAAATGAAAGTTGACGGTGGCTTAGAGCATCACGTGAGAAGCAACACGAATCAATTCTTAGACCGAAACTTTGTTCTGTACATAAACAACGTAGAAGCAGAGGCGCCACTACCATCTTTCATCTATGGGAATGAGGGGAAGGAAGTGGGAGAAATTAATTGCGAGGAGCTGACAAAGGACAAAACCGGTGGCTGACTGGGCTGTGGAGTGGGAGATGTCACCAAACGAAAGCGGAAGTCGCTCACTGAACGGTTTCACAGGACTTATTGTAGTAGGCGAAAATATGGGGTTTTCAATTTGTAAAATCCAACGGACTGAGGACCTGTGGATGGCCAAAACTGCAGATTACATTGGGTTGAATAATTTAAGGCTGCTGCCCAAAAGAAACGGAAGAGCTCTTTAGGCTATGGATTTCAGTATCCTTTAGAAAACAAGAGGCATTTACCCGTCTTGATAAGGCGATATTCAAGCTACATTTAGAGTAATGTATGCGGACATGAGCAACTTTACTTGAAAAGAGCTTGCGTTTTTCTTCTAAAATGTTCAACGGCTAGCCACGAGAATGGTTGGGGGACAGATGCAAGACACACAAGAAACCTGAAGGACCAAAATAATTGGGCAGCGTAGAATCGGAGTTGATGTGATGGAAACGTTGAAGAGGTTCGGAGGGGAGTAGACCATAAGGGCATGTGCGGGCAGGCTACAGCGGGTAAAATGCGGGAGTCTGGGCATTCGACTATCTGTTGAGGTTGTCACTGTATTGGGCAAAACCGAATGAGCATCTATAGCGTAAATCCGTCTCCAGATTTGGGCCATCCACCTTCCTCGTTCAACCCACCTTTCTTATCCCATCTTGCCCGTTCTCCGCCGGCTGTAGTAACACTATAGAACCCAATGTCACCTCCTGAATTCCTGTCATTATCGCGAGAGCGGGAATTCTGCAGGTTGCTGCATATGGGATACGGCTGTATGGAGTACGCCGCATCACGGAACTTCCGGGAAGTGCAAGCTGCGGGGTGACTTTTGCACGGACGGTTTTGACGCTCATTCCAAGCATACCTTTTTCATAAGGTAGGACCCGTCAACAGCTAGGAGCCCATGCAGCTAATCCTGTGGCTAAGTTATTTAGTTTCCAGCGTATTCCTTAAGCAGCTAGCTTCGAAGAGAAAAGACGGAGTCTTCATTGGTGACGAAAATACACCGAAACCTCCGACAGTCGTCGAGCCACAAACCTACCGTCAGAACCCGGGCCATTAGAACACTACTTTTACTGGGCCTAACAAAAATCGTGAAGTCTCGTAAGCTGAACCAGTGCCATCCTACCCGAAACTTGTTTAATCCAAGAATTAGTTATTAGCCTGACTGTGAAACAGCTACAGATTCATCCTTAATCGGACGTAGCTTAGTGTCTACTTTGGCCCACTTATTGATTAGAAGAAGTTTGCACTTCTCCTACTTTAATTTTCGAGCGCCGCAGCGGTCCTTTAACTGGTCTCCTTTTCCCACCACATTTGACCACGCAAGGGGCATCAGTGCTCTACTAGCCCAGGGCTGCTTCCGACTTAGGAAATAGACCTCCAATTCGCCAAAGTTATTAGCGACGTTTGTGAACCGGGATGCTAACGCTGCTGTACGGCCACCCCCGTCGGTTGGGACGACATCTCAGAGCACTAGAGGTATCATGGGCCCAATTGTTGATGAGCCAGCGGATAAACTGAACACCTAGTGGGGTATTCCCTCAAACTTGTTCTCCCTGTTTGATCTACCATAGCTGGTTGCTCCGTTATGCCTCCCTGAAAGTTGACTTCTTCAAGGATTGTGCAAATATGGCCTAGTTCGAGACCGACCCCTAAACATGTCATACGCCGCCGCCTGGGAGGACTGGGTTAAGTTTATGAAGAACGTTGAGGCAATTAGGATATCGAAATGCCTACAGAATGCCACTAGTTATTGACGACCTGCTATGCACCAGGGGTCGACTGGCGCACACGAGCTACCGAACTGGTTTTGGGCATCAAGCACTTATGCCCAATCGTCACCCAATAACATTCGATGATTATAAATTACCATAATAAGGAGGGTCACATGGGCACCTCGCACGTCCCAGCAGCTGTGAGGGAGCAATACTGGGTCGTGAAGGGGGACAGCGCCGTGAGAAGAGTGCAATATGATGTAGGATGAACGTCCTCGTCGGTCAGAAGCTGGTGGTTTCGCTGCTCTTGTGTCAAACGGAGCGGGGTGGTAGAGTTTCGCCTCCGTAGGGATGGACTACTATGATCCTATCCCGGTTCGTAACGGCCAGAGGCTAGAGCAGATGTACGGCTGTTTGTGCACCTGCTAAAGGCTCGCGCAGTTCATCTGGGGGTCGCATATAAGCAGGATGCTTACTCATTTATCATGGCCCTGATGAGATTTGTGCGTAGACGATTGGCACCAAAAAAGATATACAGCGACAACGGCACCAGCTTCGTCGGGTTCGTCCCAAAGCTGAAAGAAAGCATAACCAGCCTGGATCATTAGAAAATCGGAGAACGCTTGCGGACAAGGGAGATCCAGTATCGTTTCAATCCTCCCCCTTCTAGCCGCCGAGGTGGTGTTTGGGAGTGCATAATCCGACTGGTTCGTGAGCTGCTGATAGTATTAACGAGCGATTATGTAATCACCGATGAATTCGTAGGCTCGAGTCCTGTAGACGTCGAACGTATCTTGAACGACTGCGAGCTAGTACCAGCGTCCTCCTAGGCAAAATACCAGCAGCCACTAACGCCGAACAGCTTGATTCTGCTTGGGGATAGCAACAACCTATGAGGATATGGTGGCATCGAAGGTAATTACTCACGAATTTGAAAGGATGTTAACCACCTGGCGAACACCTGTCGGCGATGGTTGAAAGAAAACCTACTGACTCTTCAGTCGAGGCGGAAATGTTTGACTAAGAGACTTAATTTTAAAAAGGTGGCGTGATACTGGCAACCACGTAAACAACGAACCAAGGTCAGTCGACCCTTGGGATAATAGAAGACTGCCTGATTATCACCGATGGCCTAGTTTGAACAGTTACCATCCGTACAGCTAATGACGTCCCACTTAGAAACATATGGAACTAGTGCTTGTTAGAAAGCGCCGATTAACCAAGCGCTTCTAAGCTACGGGGGCATGCAGGAGTACCGATATAAATCGCTGTATACCCCAAGGGAAGGGGGATAGAAGTCGTAATACGATAAGTCCTATGAACTTATATAATGCCTAGTTTGTTTGGTCTATGCACACACTGAAGCACAAGACACAAGTACTCTCGGCGCACGATATCACAGGAGCACACAGCCTGTGGTCTAGTAGAACACGAACGCACACACACACACAAAGGTTGGAGACACAATAAGATCGGGCTCAAGGCTCAAGGCCCGGAGTCGCACAACGAATGGAACATCTGCTGCTCCCTTGAATGAGCAACCACACGGAACAATAGGCGGCGCAAAATATGAACAGCTAGCTCAGCCCGCTAGCGGAAGAGAGAAGACGAACACAGAGTATTGCCGCGCGTTTATTGGTGACCCACCAACACAAGTCAGAATTCAAGTGAGCTCTATCGTTTATAGAGTTTTGTTGGGTGGCCTTGATCGATGTGTGGACTAGCCAAACAAAGAACGAGCTTTCATGAATTTTTTCACGGCCATGTGAAAATATTCAACCGCGCGATATTTAAAATAACGTCAATTTCTAAATATTGAGTAAAGGACAGATTCTTTCAGAAAATTAATAGCATGAATGAAATCCGCGGTTCCGAAAATCTTGGACTGGTTGTCGACCATGACATGAACTCCAGTGTCTCGGGGGTGTCAGCAAGAAAGAGTGCCCGAGCCGACTGCTATTCTGAGCCATGTGCTATGCGAAGAAATTTTGGCGGCCTGCGTAACGTCGAGATTTTTTCGAAAATTCTTTTCCCCTCTTCTTTTCGTTCTTACCTCGATACCTTTCTCTTCCCACCCTAGTTGCTAATAATGATGCTGGCTGCGGTCGCTGTTTATTTTCGGCCCGATGTATTACCCTTCTTTGTCTCAACCCTGAGCTCTTGATTTGATATTATTTTTCGGACATTTGGTGCAGTCACAGGTCATTTGACTGGGGTGGCTTGCTTCGCTACAATCCACTTTTGCTGTATCGTTCATGCTGGTTGACTGCGGACGTTCGTTTCGTTTACAGTGATTCTAGGATGTCACGCTCGTGTAGGTGTTGTTGGACTTGATCTAGCATAGAGAATATGATTGAACCACGGTGAGGTAATTTCTATTTCTTCTCTTTTATCGAGTGCTCACTTTTTACGCAAATTTTGTTCTATTTCTGCAAGCTTTTGGCTGGATAGTGACGGAGGCTCACTGTCAACGTTATGGTCATTGTGTTTCCCTGAATATTGCGATGAAATTCGCGAAGCAAACTTGTTCTATCTTGGGTTTCGCACCGATTGGGCCGCTCGTTGATCTGAGGTTTCAAAGTGCTATTCAGAGTGTGGGAAGTCTACTTTTCGCGAATCGCACTGTGAATTGCCGACTGAAATATCGTTCCTATTAACTCTCTTACTTTCCCTTTCTTAGAAACGAAAACCTATGCCTTTTGTCTTGGCCCTTCTTCTTCTATTCCTGACAGGCTCTCTGTCCCATAAATCTCGTTCCCAACTATCTCTAGCAATCAGCCTGCTTGATCTCTTAAATTAAACTATATAAACGAGGCATTCAGTATAGATATTGTGAGCTCCTATTGTATCTGTCTCTCCTAGCTTTTTACGCATTGTGTCTTCTGTCACTTTTTATTACCCATTCTCCTAAATAGTGGCTTATTTCCTTTTCACTCATTTGCTTAGACTATTTACGCGCCAGATCAGCCTGTCATGTCAGTACACACCAACATAACCAGATTTGTCAAAAGCGACACGCAACACCTCGAAAACTTTAGGCGTACTCGTACTTTCCTTTTCTGAGCTCCTCGCATGGTTGGTCACTCGCTAATCTGCAGCAACCAGCATGACCTTACCTCCGCTCGTTCCTTTACTTTTTGGGTCGCGCAGTTCTTCTTCGACGTTCCGTTAGTGCCGAAATTTTGCTCTGTTTGGAAATTATTCCTCCTGGAAATCTGACGTTTGGCTTGTCTTACCTACACCATATATTCAGTCTCTCATTGACCTCCCATCTGCTCCGGCGTCATCACAGTAGTGCGAGGCGCGGTCGGATTCACCGCAGCTCGGCTGTAGCGGTGTGCGTGTGCAGCTGGTTTAGTGGATCACAGCTTCCGCATCCAACCCTGAACGGTGTCTTCCAGCTTGGATGGCCAGCACTTGGTCAGCCTTACCCACGCCACTGTTGTGGTAACCAACTATCTTGACCACATTTTTACGGGTACCTACTTGTTCTAGCATCCTTTTGCCCCCTCCCAAAGTTCTTTTTACCCAAATTTTACCAAACAAACTCACGCGGACAGTTTTTATGGCCATCCGACATGAGTTTTTTTGTGTATCAACCTCACCTCTCTTCTTCTCAATGGCTGAGGTCTATCTGTCGTGAACCTTCATTGTGGTCCACCAAATTGGGATCGGTCTGCCGCTTATTCTAGCGACTGACCTTCACAGGACTGCACCAGACGTTGCCTCACTTGCGTCCGGGTCTTCCCATCAAAACTCCGCCTCCACTACTGGGCCCATTCGAAAATCGGAAAATCAAAACGACCCAAAGCAAACCTCATTATTCAGAGAAAGTATCACACAATTTTTATCCCGTGCCGCCGTTTCCGTCCGCCAATAGAATTTCGATTCCAATTTTTGGCATTGTTGACCCTAATGTGCGTTGAAAATACTGCTTCTCAAGCAACACCTTCCTTGAGTATCTGCCTCTGAGTTTCTCGTTCTTTGTTTGTAATGCACTTTTTCTCGCTACATTTTATCCATTCTTTCATTTACAGTTCGTGGCTGCCCTTATAATTCAAAAACCTCAATGCACAAAGGGACCTACCAGTGGCTTTGTCGAGCTTCTTGGTCTACTGCGAGCTTATTGCGCCCTTCGATGATCAAAAAACCATTCCATGCGGTGGTGCCGGAAAGTCCCGCTAGATTTGAATCCCTTGAGTAACAGTTCATTACAATTTACGTCATTATCCTTCACATGTAACCTGTTATTTGTCTTATTGGCCGTTATAAAGGCCTCTTTGCACATGAGCGCTTTTTTCATACGTTTTTCTAATATGGTCACTGTCGTCACACATCGAGATCGTGCGCACCACAGGTTTTGGTAATGTCCAAAAAAAAAAATATTGGTACTTTCACTAATTCCTGCAATTACTGCAGATTACGCCGCTTTACTGTTGGAGCATCCCGGCCGTGATCAACGCGCCCACCACGCTGAAGGCCACTTGCTAAAGAATCTCTGACACAAGGCCCTGTCTGGATTATCGTCTTCGCTGTCTCCCTCCGAACAGATTTCCCTAGACAAATGGTGCTGTTCTCATACCGCTAAATGCCATTATTTTGAGTCCTAAACGCCAAAGAGACAAAAGTCCTCCTTTTTGTTTTGCACTGGCATCTCAGCGTTGCAAATATTACTCAGCGCCTATAATAGTAATCGCCTGTCGCTCACAACTGGCGTTCTCCCCTTTTGTCCTTTCCCCAAACAATGGTTTGCCATAATTCTTTATCATTGGGGAGCATTGGTGAATGCTCATTGTGCATTTCCAAAACGATTTTAATTATTTGATGGGTTGCTCGAATCAAACTATAAAGGCTGATTTCCTTCACCACCCTCAGTTAAATAGCGGGCATCTGTTGCCCACCTGGGTTCATTCTTCCAGTTGTTTTGTTTCAATGTGGCAAAATTTTAGGCTGCGCTTTTCGTTTTTATTGCTTTGTTCGTTTTACTTTCACGTCGCTTTATTTGACTCATCGATTACTGCGACCGTATCTTAGTACTGGTCGCTGTCCTTCAGTTGAATTGCGCATATGCGATGCGCATAAATAGTGCGCATTTACAGATCGTTTCCCACAGAATAGCAGTTGTTTTTCCCGGATAATCACTCAATCTAGACGAACGTCTCATTTCGTTCTCAGATGTAAACCGCATTCATCCTAGCAACTTGCAACACCCCTGTTACATTTGTTTACGCAATCAAGCCTGCCTCTGAACGCATTCGAAGGATAAACTGCCAAGTTTCTGTGGCTAATTTAAATGTTATTTTGAATTGGAATCGCGGAGAGCCCAGAATGAGCGGCACATAATTTCATTTATTTTACCACAACTGCTTTTGTGGTTGAGAAAGCAAAGCTTCCGCATTTTATTCCGGGAGTTTGTAATTCATTTTAAATTTTTGAAGTACAGGTGACTGTTACGAATAATAGGACATATCTAGTTTTAAGGAGGTATTTCCGTGGTTCGGCGACCTTGCAGACAGCTCATTTTTGTAGGCACTGAGAGAGTCCGAGCGGGCTTAATACTACCATGACATAACTCCACCAGTGAATGCCATTTTTACCTTCGTTGACAAAAAGGAGTCCCAAATACAGTTTGAGAATGCAGCTGGCCGCGCAAATGTTCCACAAAACAGGGTTTGCGGAATGGCGGTGGAGTGCTTCGTTGATAAGGGAGTGAGGCCGTGCCAATCACGGTCGGGTGAACACGATTAGGCAAATTGATTTCAATGAAGGTGAGGATATGTTCACAGCCAACAGAGGAAAGAATGTTCATCCATCCATATGCCAATCATTCTACTGAGAAGAAAAACCAATACTTTCGGGAATCGCATCCCTTTTCTAAAGGTTGGCCTTGCCTGACCTACGGAAATCCTTCGACGAATCAACATATGATTCATCAATGGACATATTATCCATTCACACTCCTAACGATTCAGGCGAAATTCTGCTGAGAAATTAAAGAAAGGGGCGCAGCGCGGTAGTACAAAAATGGCTCGATAAGAGACTGGCGGGCAAGCATACGTGAAGAGTGGCAATAACTGCGAAACCGGTCGTGATCTTCCTGGGAAATTTTGCTCATCTATCCCTTTTCCGTGTGTAAATCCGATACTCTGTGGTTTTTTCATCTTCGCAAAATCCACTTGGCCAGACCCGGAAGAGTTGCACGCGCAGCCGGACTGCATATGATCAAAGGAATTCTGGGCACTCGAATGACGAGCGCTAATGCTTGCTCTGTAAAACTGATCTATATTGATCTACTCCAAACCGAAACCGTTGTTCAGTTAAGGGATTTCGTCATGCCCGGTGGTTTTGATGATGATGTTGCGCGGCAGTTCATAAAGGACACTGAAAAGATTAATTTCAGACGTTCGAATTTAGTCCGGTCCTACAACAGAAGAAATTTGTGGGTGTTGCTGGGTGCCTCAGGTCTGGCACTTTTCACGTGTATCCTTTGTCTTAAGAGCCTTGTGGTTTCGGACTGATGCAGTTTTTTCCCCTGGGATTTTTTACCAGAAAACCGTTTTCTAATTCAGATGAATTCATCGGTTTTGTATGCAGTTTAGAACGGCCGAGAATTCTAATTTATCAGAACTGCTTCCAGCCTGGTGGAATTACTTGGGATCGCTGATAATAATAGCTGAACTGGCCTCCTCAGCCGGTGGCTGATCAAGAATTGCTTAGAGAAGCCATACCTCGCTTTGACATACAGATGACTTAAATGAGGTCAAGATGATGGAAATATACCTCCATATAAAGTCGCACTATGCTATGCGATTTCCAACTAATTCGACCTGCCACCTCACGCTAAATTCAATGATGACTGCCTAACATCAGCGTGCAACTACATTATCGACGTTGACAATGGATAGAGTGGCTGTATTATGTCGAATAGGCAAATCAAGTTGCCTGAAGCAAATTGCCAGCCCCCCAAGTGAACTTAAGGCAAGTGGTGAACAATATGTTGGAACATGGAATGAACTTTTCGGTAAAAATATCTATCCTTCATAACTATGGTTAATACCAGTGACTGCATTAAGTTTGCTGTGGATGGACACATGACAGTTTTTTCGAGAACCTCAGTTACTGACGCTATTGCGTTTCAACTGTCTGTCGCCGCCTGCGGTATTGTCATTGACCGTTAACTTGCCTCATCCGGGGCTTGAGTCTACTCTACTTGGGGAGTGATTTTAAGTGACAATAATATTTTTTGTAACGTAAATCTTTTTCTAGATTTAGAGCCGAATACAAAGCTGGAAGTGACTAGCAGTCTTGTAATTACATCCAGGCTGTTCCAAGAGTTTGAGATGATCATTCGTCGGAGCACAAAACAGAATCTTTAAATGCCCAGCATTGAATGACTGGCATGTATGTGTCAGACCATCTGTAACCCTGAAAAAATATTTTTTAAACTGGGGTCACTCGCTTCACATTCAACGATTGACCCATGAAAAACCCATAGTGCTTCGGAAACTAATTTTTACCGGATGGTTTTTGCCATTTGTGTTGTTGGGTTATTTTCTTATTTTTAGTTCCACTTTAATCACTGGACTTGAGCTTTTTAAGCAACTGAGGGGGGCCGGTGGTGAGCTTTACTCGATTCGAAGAGAGCTCTGAGTAACACTTTGGGTACTTCGAGCCTGGAAATTGTATTCAAACGGTTAAATGGGAGATTCACTGTATCTATGGTCATATGGGTTTCAGTCTTAGTTTGTACACCCATTAGTCTTTTCCCAACATGCTCTGGTTTTGGTTGCTGCTTCACAGTACCGTATGCTGAAACAAAAAAGGTGAATAGTGAATATCGACGGGAAAATAGTAAGTTAAGGAACTATAGAGAAGAAAAGTTTCAAGTGCAAGAACGTTACTGACTGGCACATTACCTCCAACCGTCGCTTCGGGGGATCTCGTGGGTCTCATTCCGGTTGTGTAACTGCGCCTATACGATCCAGTCCACTAGTTAAAGTTATTTCCAGAGACAGCTTCCTGACAGCCACCGTAAACTCGTTGGGTAACATACCGGTAACGTTCGATGCAGTATGGTTATTGAATGAGGACAGAAGAGAACTTCTGTTTGATGAGTTTTAACCATATAAGACCTGTGGACCAAGAAAGGAACTGCAAACGACATTGGCAAAGCACAACTGCAGAGAAAAGCTTTTGACCTTTGCCACTTAGAAAATCGAGAGTAGTGTTAGTTCTGTCCTGTAACCGTGGAAGAGAAAACAAAAATGATATCACTGACTAACAAAGAATCTGTCTTTACCACTCAGTTTCAAAGGCAATAAGATCTCACTTGATTTTTTGAAAGCATTTTATTGTTTTTTTGTGTGCTAAATCGTGTCAGCACAAGACTGGTGCTTGTGAAAGCCGGACCGATCGGAACTCTACTAAGACATTCCATCCGACCAGAAATAGGTCTTTGGGATTCAAAATACTTCGTATATCAAACGCAAGAGAGTCTGAAAAAGTGATTGTGGGCACAAACATCGTCTGTTTTTCGGGAATCAGGTGACGAAGAAACCATTTCGGATCACACGGGTAAAAGAGTGTGAACATAGACGGGATTGTTCTGTATCAGCCGGACTTTCCGCTCTATGTCTCCATGCTTCGGCCTGCTGACGTTCTTTTGACATAGCCATGGACGACGTTAATAGTCCGTAAGGCAAACTGGTTCTTGTGGCATTTTCTGAAGATGGAGATTCGGCTTCTGTGAGTGATGCGAAAATGGTGACCGGTTGTTCTCGTTTGCGGATCTCAACCGACTGGCAGTCACCAATACCCGCTTTCAACATCCAGATGGCATCAACGACGGCAGGACAACACATCAGATCGACAATGTCTCGGTGCGTTTTTTCTGGCCATCATCAGTCGATGCCTGTTAAGCATACCGTGGCGGCATCACAGGAGACGTCATTGGTACGGACCAACAACTGGTACGCCCTAGCCGCAACCTTCACCTTTCATCCAGCCAAAACCCTGTCCAGGGCTACCTGAACTAGCCGAGGTCGACGGAGATGGTGGTATAAATGAGCTGCGGACGAGTTAAAAGTGTCCATCGTCAGTGCATCCCTTGAGCAGTTAGACAAAGCCAACTGGAACAGAAAGGATCGGATATTTGCGGAGACTCTTAACCGGCCAGAGACGCGAGACTACACAATTCACCCGATTGCCACAATCTCCCCGAAGCTACACACTCAGCCGGAAACGATATTGGCATGTAATTGCGACCGCTTGTAGACCGCAACCGCCGTTGGGACTTTTCAGACTCATATGCTCCTCTTCGGGACAGGCGCTACCTCCACACTCGGCAGTGACCACCTCATGTCAGGACGCGGACGAAAGCGCCAAAGATTGGTCGAACATTTCATCCAGTTGCTTAATTGCCCTCCCATTCAGTCCATCTGTGTAACATCACCAGGACATATGAGGCAGTATGAAACTGATATTGATATTCCCGACTAATTGGTGACCATATCACCCGAGGTCTTTAAATCTTGTTTCCCAGTTAGGCTTAGTCCACCAACTAAGCTGTTTCGTCGTATCTGGGACTTCAAAACTCCCCCCTATACTAAAATGAGCGACAGGATTGTGTGCGAACTACAGGGGTATCAGCTAAGCTCTTTGCAACCGTTCTGCTAAACCGCTTTGTTGCTGTTCGGGGCTCACCAACACGGTCTACCCGGTGTGACTCCAGTCAAGGCAGAGGTTGTGTTGATTAGATCTTTACATTACATAAGATTTCAGGTTAGCGGTATGAGTTTCAGCAATCCACCACGGTGTACTTCATCCACTCCTGTGCGCCACTCGACTCCGTTGGCGGACTGTCACTCTGCAGCTTACTTCGAAGCGACGTGGTGCCACAAAGGTGCGTCGGACTTTTAGGGGCGCACTACTCGTCACCTGCTCCACATGAACGGACGGTCAGATACATTACATGCACGTGGAAATGCGGATGAACACCCCGCACACCCGTCCCAACACAACGCACACGCACGACTCTTACACACTGCTCACGCGTACGAATTGTCCGGCTCCTTGTCACGTGATGAACATCCGTTGACTTATCAACTTACGCTTATTGGCCACTGTTGCTCAGTGTCCGTAAACGTGCCCTTATGCGTTTAGTAAGCAACCTGCTTGTTGAACAGCTGTTCTGTACTTCCCAGTATTGGGTTCATAACGCCGTAGGCTGGACAATGCTTCGTGCCCTCAGTAATTTTCGAGGAATACAACTTGCCCACGATTGTTGGGTTACTGACCTCGAGTTGGCCGACGACAAAGTTCTTCACCTCACAATACCCATCACTTGGTACTCACATCATTGGCGACACTTCGTAGCAGGTGTTTTACTTCGATTACCTGGGCTCTAGTGTCCAACCGAACGACCAGGTCAGAGACGAGGTCATGCCTCGGTTAGACTGCGACAAGAGAACTTTCTTATCACTTCGACAAGGGTGTCCCATCTCTCCATTCTTGTTCAACTTCGTCATGGACGGGGTGATGGAAGATGCTTTAGGAGGTCTCCGGGATGTAGGAGTCGAACTGGGAAGTGGAGGGAAGCTATGCGACCTAGATTACGCAGACGACGTTGTGCCTGTTCGAGTCTGCGGACCATGCACAATGTGCACTAGATAGACTGTCGAGATCGGTTGCTCGGTTTGGCATGTGCTTTGCACCTTCAAAGTGCAAAGTACTGTTGCAGGGCTGGACGGCAGCAGCGCCGAACTTGGTACTGGATGGAGAGAAACTAACGACTGTGGACCGTTTCACCTACCTTGGTAGCTGCGTGTCGAAGGATGGTAACTCGGTAGTGGAGCTAAACACACACGTATATCCAAGGCTCGAGCGGCTTTCGCTGGAGTGAAGCACTTGTGACGTCGGCCTGATATTTCACTGAAGTTGAAAGGGCATGTGTGCTGTGCTGCAGTGCGTTCAGTTCTGTTGTACAGTTGCGAGACGTGGAGTATGCGTGTGGGCGATGTTCGTCGGTTAGAGGTTTTTGACTATCGATATCTGCGTGGTATGGCTAGGATTGGATGGAGTAGACTACGCCGGTTGGGTCACGTGTTGCCTATGACGAACACTCGTCTACCATATCGTGCCTTATTTTGTGTTCCTCCTAAGGAATGGAAGAAGCCATGTGGAGGCCAACAGATGACGTGACAACGTGGGATGAGAAAATGTACGACGAACTTAGGTAAAGTAGGTGTCTCACGTCTTCGTGGTTGGGGTCCGAAAGACTCGTCGACTTGCTGGCTGGAGACACTGAAGGATATGGCAGTGAACCGTGAACAGTGGCGATCGTGCTGTCATTTTCTATCGAATCAGAACGATTGAAAACTCGTGCGTTTGTAGTTAGACTGTGTTTCGTGTGTGTTGGCTGCAGCAGCGTCTTATCTTTTCCCGCGTGTGTAGGTCCAGTCCCTGTTCCCGTTGGATATTCGCTCTTTTTATATAAATGTGTAACTCTGGGGAAAGGCAGTGATCAGTTAGGCTTGCCTTGCTGTTTGACGCTGAACGATGATGATTATCACTTCGCAAAGCATTTTGGTCTCCCGGCGAAATTAGCCTCCCTACGCAGCTGCGCACTTGCCGTGCTGCCGTTCGCCCAGTTCTCACGAACGCAAGCGAAATCTGGCCATCAGGAGTAGATGATACAAAACGGTTGGAACGGTTTGACCATTGGTTCCTCTTTTATATGGCGGAAGTCAAGTGGTATGATTGCATCTCAAAAGTCGGTGTGCATCACCCATGTGTGGACATCGAACGGCTTTCGTCGTTTCTCCAAAGACGTTGCCTGAAATGGTTCGGCCATATTCTTCGCAGACTGCAGACGGAATTAACGAAAAGGAACTTATTACCGTCACCTTGTTCAGACTGGAAATGTCGCCTTCATGGCCAATTGAAGAATTGGGTTAGCACTATTAATGCGTACATGAATTGCTTAGGCCTTCAGTCGGTTTTCGGAGTACGCGATGGCACAACAACTGGACTTCACGGTGCAGATCACAATACCCGGACGACTGCGATCAGACATCCAGGAAGCCAACTTATCCTCTTACAGGAGATGGCCGCATAAAAATTAAACTGTAAGCTCTTTCGGGATCGCCCTAATAACAGTAGAGTAATGATCTGATAATATGTATCCCGTCAGGTGGTTTCAATTCCCATTGATCCACTCGACCTATGTAGTGAAGGCACAGAAATAAAGTTTTCCACATTGTCCCGTTCAACTGTAGCATTTGATCGCTGGATTGAGGTTTGTAGCTCATAGTTTCAGTGGGTGCAGCTGTTCCTGGAGAAGTTTTTTTAGTTCCTATGGTATAATGGGCTCATTAGTCGGAATGCAAATAGTGTGTTATGCCCGATATACAAAATACTTCCATTAAGCGAGCAATTGTAGTAGTGATCAAGGTGGTTGAGCTTATCACAGAAAAGGCCAGAGGTTTGAATCCCATCCCAGCCGGTCACTTTGGCGGTAGGTGTCGCCCGGCTCCTTATTACGCCTAGTGAAATCTTGAGGTTCCGTACCAGGGTTAGGGTTGCCAGTTCTCACCCTCCTCTGTACTGGGCCGCAGTGGTTATAGACACGACCCTTGTATTAATGTGCTTAAAAAATGATAACGTCATATAAAGATAAGATATGGTATTGATTTGTTCCCTGACCTAGACAGTTGGACTGAAGATGTTCCATCGCAACCCAACGTCAGATATTAGTGCTTCAATTTCTCTCTTTTTTCGACCATTAACCTTACACCAACATGTTCTGGTAATGATTACTACCTCACAGCACCATCTAACTAAAAGAAAAGAGAACGAGAAATAGTGAGAGCGTACATGAAAGCACAGTCGGAAGAGCAGCTATGCAAGCATAGCAAATAGTGCATGATCGACTGCAAACTGGTAAGCCTTTTATTCAACCCATCTTCCGTCCCCAACCGTCTCTTTGCTTGCTCTGCCTAACCGTAACCTCCCCAGTGGTAACATACCCGATACTTGCAACAGTTCATTTTCACATAGTGCCATAGGTGATTTTTCAACCCGGAAGCTTACATTTTACCAGACTTCGGCAGCCTCTGAATCTTGACTGGCCAACGGGCGTGTTTAGCTCTGACAATAGACTCACTCTCGATTGATTTTGTCGGTCAAACACGAACTCAGGATTCGACTAATATTACTCAACTAACAGCGTCTAGCGTCTCGTCGAGATATTTTCTGTGCTCCTCGTGAGACAAAGCAACTCAAGCTATGGATCAACACGGTATAGGAATGGTCTTGAGTGCCAAGGTTGAAGCAGCTCTTTTAGACTGGATCTCGGCTAGCAGTCGTTTGTGCGTCATAAGAGTGCGGGAATCAGTCGACGAACGAAAGGATAGCTGTGTCCAGCGCAATTTGTCTTCTTCCTGCTACACGCTCCAACAGATTGTTGCGGCGGTGCGCAAAAGAACAATTCTATGACGAACTCGTCACTCTAGTTCGGAATAGCAAAGGCTCCAACATTGTAGTGTTATCAGGTGATTGTAATGCACAGCGACACATCGCTGTAGCTCGACGGGTAGTCTGAGGTAGATCGACCATATCGCAGTAACCTCCCATTGGGTCAATTCTGTCTAGAACTGTTGATCGTACTCGACCACTTACGTCGAGCCGCACCACGCCTTGGCTTTAGTGCGATTTTTGTTGCAGCCCCCTGGCCATCAACCCCGACCGCAAGCCCTTCTGGTCGTAGAACGTTTGTCTGATTCAACTGTGCGCAACAGTATGAACAAAGACTACCAGAGGAGTTAAAAACCTCGACGAGCAGTGAGATCAACTCAAGCAGGCCATGTATTTGGGAGCAGATTTACCCTGTTGTCCTAGATCCAACGTCCATTAAAGGCACAGGATCTCACTAATCTCACTGGAATTAATGGAGCAAAAGAGCCAGCTCTCTAATTTCAAGCACGTGAATAACATGCGAGAACATCTACGGCGTCAGATAACGATAAACCGAATAAAGGATCATGAAAACTGGTGGGTTAAGGTAGCCGGAGAAATGGAATTAGCAGCTGCTTCAGGCAACATTCAATGACAGTTTAAACTTTTGCGCGACACCGTGGCCGGCTAACTTCGGTTAGTGAAAACATGTGCGATAGTAATGGAGATACTATTCGTGGCAAACAGAAAAGACTCGATGGTTGAGCTGAACACTTTAACGAACGGTTTAACCGGTCACGCGCTAATGTAGTTAGTCCGCCGACGACAGCTGACAGTCCCAACCGACTCCTCTCAATTATTTTCAAATTTGGTAGAGGGACATTGATTAAAGGACTTACCACGTTGCTCTATGACATTTGGAACGGTGAGCGTAGTCCGTTATCGTGGATTGGGTCATTCATTTCATTTTGCCTTGACTAACTGACCTTCGGATTCCACCCCTCCGATTAGCATTATTTTTGAGAAGCGCCAGACTCGAGTTTCGCTCTCATTAGAGCTCATCAGTGGTGCATATCTATCACTGAACCCGGGCCCCCTCGCAAAAGAAGCTTGTTACAACTACGCTGCCCAGTCCATTTGAATTGATCCGAATTACTGGGTCAAGTTTGCTCAGACGTCATCCTCAATGACAGTCAACAATGCCCGAGAGCTTCGAAGGCAGACACGGTTACTGTCCATCAGCTCCGGTCGAATGCCTCCCACCAAGACAGGTCTCTCCAACAGGAGTGAGTTACTGTCCCATTTGCCCTGCATCGCGTTTGATTTTACATTGATTTTACCTATCTTCAGGAAGGGAATTCACAAAAACTATAGCAATCGTCATCGGAATTGTTTGATTCTGACTGTTACTAAACTCTTAGCTTCGATAGCGCTGCGTCGTTTGACATAATAATCATCATCGTTCACCGTTAAACACCAAGGCAAGCCTGATTGGTCGGTGCCTTTTCTCCAGCGTTGCATGTTTGTATAAAAAAGGCAAATGTGCAACGGGAACAGGGAGTGGAGCTACACAGGCGGGAGAAGATAAGAATGCTATATCGGCCTGCACACGGAATACAGTCTAATTGTATGAACGTACTTTTCAACCATTCGGATTCGATGGAAAATGACAGCACGATTGCCACTGTTCATGGTTCGCTGTCATATCCTCCGATGTCTTCAGTCAGCTAGCTGACGGGCTTTTCCAACCCCAACCACGAAGATGTGAAACATCAGCTTTACCTAAATTCGTTGTGCATTTTCTCATTCCACGTTGCCAGGTCATCTGCTGACCTCCACATGGCTTCTTCCACGCCATGGGAGGAACGCAAAATAGGGCACAGTATAGCAGATGAGTGCCCGCCACACGCAACCAACGTAGTCTACTAAGCTTCGTACGCTGAGATAAGGTATTCTCAGGATTGGCACATAATACTAGATTCCTCCTGTCTACATTACTCACCCGGCCACTCCATCCAATCTTAGCCTTACTACGTAGACATCGATGATCGAAAACCAAGCGACGAACATCTCTGACGCGCATACTCCACTTCTCGTAGCCATGCAACAGAACTGAGCGCAATGCGATACAGTACACACAACCTTTCAACTTCAGTGAAATATCAGGCCGATGTCACGCGCTTCAGTCCAGCATTCATCGCCTGAGCTTTGGATCTACACATGTTTCCCTCCACTGCCTTGCTACCATCGTTCGACATGCAGCTGCCAAGGTGATTCAAACTGACCACTGTCATTGATTCCTCCCCACCCAGCATCAAGTTCGATAATAATGTCGTCTCTAGTCTTGTAGCATCGCTTTACACTTTGAGGATGCAATGTGCATGCCGAATCTAGCTATAGCTCTCGTGAGTCTGCCTAATACTCGCTGTGCATCTTTCGTAGAGTCGAAGAGGCACACGAGGTTGTTTTTATATTTTAGGTCACACCTACTCACCATTCGCGAGTTCGACGTCTACGTCTCAGAGGCCTCCTAGACCATCCTCAAACACCATGTCCATGACAAAGTTAAACAAGAATGGAGACTTTGGACACCCCTGATGAACACTCGCAGTCGTTCCGAATGAACCAATCAACACAAGCCAGTCGAAACGGGAGCTGATTCAGTCCACAACATATCAACAATAGACGAAGGTGAACATGGCAAGTAGGCAGCATCTCAACCCTATCACCTCACCAAGAGCAGCCAATCAACAACGTCTAAAAGACTAGGTGATAAATTTAGGAGGATGACGGCAACCAGACGCTCGCCACCACATCAAAGCACTGACGATGTCACCTCGGCTGGTGATGAAATGTTTGCAATCAAATTGCCCAGCTCAGCGAACAAACCAATACCATATATATATATATATAATGATGCACAAATGAGAATATCTGCAACTCAAGTTTGATATTGAAAATTTTTGGCGTCAAACGCCAAACGTCAATATATACATATATGTATATATATATGCGCCAATCTTCTCAGCGATCTGGTGTTTCCGGAACCATGGCGTTAATCAGTAACAAGAACAAAATGAAATTAGGTAAAAGAGACAAGCAAAATGTTAACTTACACAAGGGCGAATTATGAAATATATTTGTGGTAATAAGTTTATGGCACTCTTGTCGTCCGACCATGGTGGCCTATCTCCCAAGCAATTCCTATCCCCAAAACATTGCAAACTGCACGATTCCATCTGTGATAATGGGTAATACGTATGTTATTTGCTGCAGATTGTTTATATTACACACTTGTTTCCGGGTTGGATTATATAACGGCTTACCATAGCGTCATTTATGTGATTTCGTTGTGTCATTGTAATGACAATTAAGCACAGAATATGTGTCGTGCTACTGAATGAGGATCCAAATATGTTTCAGGTTTTTGTCGAATGTCTGAGCGGTGGTGTTGGTATGTCTGTAGTACATTCTGTACCTTCGAAATAAATTCAGTTATAGGGCTGGATTGGCTTGGCGCCGAATCTTGTTCTTTCAGAAGAAGAATTAGATGAAATGAAAATTTTCCATTACATGTGGACTTGTGATACCCAGCGGTCGTATATCGAATGAAGCGCCTTCTGTTTAGAGAGGACTCGATTGTTATTCACCAATCGGCATCCGGTTATGGACCAAAGGCCGAGTTTACACAGCAGCAGCTATACGGCTCAGAAATGTGGCCACTGAGGGCCGATGTGCGAAAACATTCAGTGTTTAGGCACCATTGCCTTTGTAGTATCGGTAATACATGGTGAGAGAATTTCGTGAGTTGCTCTGAGGTTAAGCCTAAGGTACTGAGTCCTAGGGTTCCATCATTAGGACAGAAACTGAAGCGGGATAGCTAAAGGTGACTGGGACATGTCTTGTGCATTTCCACAGGACGAGTGCTTTCTATACTTTGTCCAAAGCAGGAAGCGGTTGCAAGATGGATCCATTATATGGGAAAAAGGCTTCAAACACTCGACCGGCTCGTGTAGGTGCGATTAGACTACCTGGTTGGGGTCCACCGGATCCCCTCAAGGGAGGGTTAGACACTAGGCGATGTTGTTCAATGTTGCAGTCAATGTCGTTGTTACATCCGAATTCTTTTTGCCTCTGTATATTTTTTCGATTTATTACTTTACAGTCGATCTTCCACTGTTCCTCGTTCTTTTTTTCCTTTTTAAGTAAATGGTTTTGTGAGGTAGCAACCAAAACCAGAGATTATTGGTGCAAAGTTGTTGATTGTAATAACTAAAACAAACTGAAGCACCGATTTCGGACCATCAAAAGACTTCGTGCGTATTCCACCTTTAAATGTCAGACTTAAGGACCTCACATTAGGATCGACCAAACTGATGAGTTTTTCAATCACCCTTTAATAGACGAGAGGCATCATTTCTGTGCGCAACAAGATTTCATCTTACACTCAAATGTTCGATATTTATCTGTATACAGTAGATTATCCCTTTTACCTAAGTTGTATTATTATTTCATCCAACCATACGTCCTCAGTAAAGGTCGGATGAGTCTCGATATTGGTTCCTAGGTGAAGAGGAAAATAGCACTTAAACTTTTGCGGCTGACTCACGTTTACTGTTTCAATTTGTATTCGTTTTCCCCAACTGATCCATGTAAACAGGGACGGCAAAGCAACTATGCTGTAACGTACAATCTTTAAAATATATTTCTTAAGGCGGCGTAGGATGTGTCTAATGAACTGCTAAACTCCTGTTTTACGGCTTCCAAAGATTGGGTTTTTGCCGTTGTTTCAGTGTTTTTGTATGAACTGGTAACTCTTAGGTATCAGATTCTTTGAAGTGATGCTTGTTGTTTTGTTATTGGTCTTAGAATGCCTAGTTTATTGATTTGCGATGATGCTTTCTCTGTCCTTAGTGGGGTGCTTCATGCAAATGGATTGTTTCTTTTTTCGTTTGCTGTCTGCGGGCCAGAATCGTGCATTCTCCCAATAAAGCCAACTCTCGTATTGTTACTGGTGATGACCGTTCTAGCCTCTTCGGTGTCACAGATTTCATTTATGCTGTTATTTTTGTGCACAATTTATGATTTTCGAGATATTTTGAGATCGACGATATTTTAAGTATTGTACGCCTGAAGTTTTAATTGGCCCCCCAAAAGTTGTTGGTTATTTTCCGCATCGATAAATGCCACTCCACAAGGCCGAATAGACGACAAAGGTCACTCCACAAAGCTTAATAAACGGTGAAGTTCACTTGACTTGTGATTTAACTTGGTAGGTCACCAATAAGCGATTTGCTGTGTTCTGTTTTTTCTTTTTGTCTCGCTGGCGGGCGGGCCAGCCATTCAAATTCTGTGCTGTTTTTAAACAAGATTATTCGTGGTAACGGAAACGTTAACGAATTACAGCATCTAACAAAACCGTTGTGACACAAACATGATGACATCCCCCACATTCTCATCAATTTCGTACTACACTCTGAAAGTAACTAGACCACAATAATACCGTGAAAGGCTGAATTGAATTAAAAGGCGATGATTAATGGAGCACAGTTTCAAATCCTAGATCCGTCGGCGCTTTGATGGCGACTCTTAATTTGCTATTGCCCGGTTCGTTTTCGCGCCTGACCCAGCGAGATCTTATGTAGGGCCGTGGTTGCTGTTGTAGTGAGTCCTAGGTATTACGGGTGTATCCCTTATACACCAAGCACGTCATGGTAAAGTTGTGCCGTAGGTAGTTCAAATCAGAAATTCGATCGATGCATTGTGCCGTGATAATTTGGAATTATTTACAATCGATATCACTCTTTTCGTTCAATGTAAATTAATTCAGCATGATATTTTTCGCATGCACTCAAACTCTTGGAGGTGGGGTGTACTGGTAGTTGTTTTATGGAATAGAAATTCCACTAACGTTTTTTGCATGTCTTTGTCGCTCCAACGGGGCACCAAATGCGAATTAAACGTTTTGCCTTTTCCCCTTCCCAAAGCACGCATTATTCCTTGACAAACTTTTCAGATGGAATGTCTCTTTACTCTATTAGCTCTGAGAGACACCTGGATTCTTCATTCGACAAGGTACCGGAATACCATCAAGGGAAACAATGAACATTCGGATTGAATGTTTGTGATATGTAGGCTAGAAGCCGCATGGACTGTGCAAACTTTATGAATACATGCTGAGCGAATCGAGTAAAGAGAAATAATACATAAATTATAAGTGCTTTGTTGCTTTTTTTGTTCGGAGTTAACTTACACGACATTCCGTCATGCTTAATGATTGTCGCTCATCGAGTGACTACAAAAAGCTACTGAGCTGAGCCCTAGTAAGTGTGAACTCGAATCTTTAGCTACTTTCTGAGGTGTCTTAGCCTCCTTACTGCGTATTCTTCTGTCCTCTACGTGAAGAATCTTCGGCCTGTTGGTCATGTGCAGTTGCAACGGTAGACTGTATGCGGGGAAATTTATTTACCTGTTTGAATGTGGACAGGAGAGGCCAAGTATAATCTGGTTGTGTGCAGCCTGAGTGATTTAGAAGGTGCGCTGGTTTATAACAGCACAATACGATCATGCAACAGTTCAGCTGTGAGGTACAGCCTGATAATAGATAAGCTAAGTAGCTGACACTTCCAGATTTCTGTATCTGAGGATTAAGGTGAGTTTGTATATGAATTGCCGCTGAACTTCGTCACGTTATTGTTTCTCCATTCGGTTTCTTGCTAGTAAAGTTACGTAGTTCTTTCGATATGAATGAGGACATTCGTTGGCCTGCCGAACAGCGAGAATAGTTGACAAAGATAATTAATAATAGATGTGGGTCTACTGAGTCAACAAAATGCGAAAGAGAATCTTGGGTATTCTTTGGTGTTTGCGAAAAAACATTCGTTGTGTCGGGTTGAAGGAACTGAACCGCTGTAATCAGTATTGCCTTTCAGAGAAGGTCCGGTGGAACTGATAAACTGTTCTATTAGTGGCCTAGAAATTGGAGTTTATTTTGTGTTTGTATTTGTTCAGACTTTCGTCTACATGGATTCCTATTCCAGTCAAAACAGGTTGCACCAAAGGTCTCGTTACAAGTGGAAAAAAGTCGTCAGAGAAACGGTGAATCATCATGAAAGGTTACTGCATACCCAGCTGGTGAAGAAATTCCCTAAATTATGACTTCAGAGGTCATAGAATTGAAGATGCTCAGATTTGTAAGACAGGAATGGGGTCGCGCAATGACTGAGTGTCCAAGCGGATAAGGTCGTTGAACTTGGACGTGGAGGCCGCGGCCCCCTCCCTCAAGAACGATGTACATTGTTATTTCGTTAATAAAAGAAAAAGATCAAAGTGCAGACGGCAACTCGCTGTCTCCCGGCTGACTGCCACACCTGACCTAACAAAACTTTGTGGCTATGTCCCGTTTCAAGTTCCAGGGTCGTGGCTACTGGTCCCTCCAACTCACCTTATAATGAGCTCCATTGGCTGTGGGGTATGCCCATCTCATTGCATTCACGCGCGAAGCATGTCATGAAAAGTATTTTATGTATGGACGTTTTACTTGCGGACAAGCGTGGAACATATTGATGAACAAATCGTTCAGTGGCCTGAAAGGCACTCGATTGATGACTATGTGCGGCACAGATCTTCGAAATCTTTCTTTGGGACACAGGCAAAAGAACAGTAAAGGAAGGGAAAAACATTGGTTTGCGATGTGAGAGATAGTAACCTGCCCAACGTTAAAACACTGCAACCTTTTAATTTTAAATCGTTATCCTCGGATTTTCTGTGTACAGTTAAAAACGTAAAACAATCACTTCAAGGTCTTTCTAATAGTAGTTCTCGAGGCCGGTGGCAGTCAACTGTATTAGGCATATTTCAGCTCGGAAAAGTCGGAAGTTTGCATCCCAGTTCCACCGGTCCATCTGGTGGTAGACGATAATTTGCTGTTCCTCGGATCGTGACTTCTGATCTTTTGGCACCTTATGCCGTTCAGTGTCATTCCCAGTTTCAAGGTTATGGGTGCCAGTTTCCCCCTTTCGCATGGCGGCCCCTAGCGGCTATGAGACATGCCGCTTCCACTACACTTATTTTTTAACCATGTCATACAAACACGAATGATTTTGTGCTAATCAGACAACAGTCCGATAGATGATCGGACTAAAAAAGAGTGGATTGATATTCGGAACTAAGCCAATATTTTAACTAGCTGAAGCAGAAAACTGAGATGAAATTTAGTTTTCTGAATAAGCTCAATAGCCCTCAGTTCCAGATATGCTCTGACCAGGCACCAGATCAAAATGCCCAAGTTAATGACAAGAAGTAGGTGAATAGCAGCGGATGTATGTGAAACAAAACAAATGAAGGGAAAAAGTGGCTCCTTGAATCATTCATCAATTGCCAACTAATGCTTACGATTTTTTACTGGTCAGTCATACGCACTGTGATGTGCGGGTTTAACAGTTGTATATTCATCCTGAAGAGGGCTTGTGGTCTCCATTTTTCAGTTTGGGAAGAACGGGAGATTTTAAAATAAAATAGGATGCAGATGAAAAGTCCGAGAAAGTAAAGTTTCTAGTTTTCACCTACCCTGGTAGAAGTTTGTGCACTTGGTGAATTAGAATAGCAGTGGCATTCGAAATAGAAATGCCAAGTGCAAAAGCATTTTAAAGTAACAAGTGCCCATTTACACCACAGTTCAAACAAATGATAACACAATCAGTTGGGTCAAGGAGTAGAATTGCCGGGCTCAGGAATTGGAATCATAGTAACGGGTGTCCATCATTTGGAACTGGAAGGTAATCTGTGAATGATTCATCCCCATGTAAGCATTGTGCAGTTGGTTAATCTTTGTTGGGAACTACCAGCAATGCTTATCCATTGCGTCGAAACTGGGATGCGGACCCACGACAAACGATTGTGATCCGAACGCTGTAGCCATTAAACGAGGTGGGTTGGTTCCTAAGTATATAAAACATCAACACCTTAGTATAAATCAAATCCTTCACTGGATTTTATAGGCTACAGATCTTTGCTCGCCATGTGCTCGATTCCTAAGTGGTGGACGTCTCTGTGGGGTGAATATACTTGATATTTTACAGGAGTAGATGATTTAATAAGACTTTCAAATAGTTCATCACTAAAAGAAAGGGCTATGTTTGAAGCTTCATTGTTGTGCCATACCAGAGGTAACGATGAATTGCCAAAATTTGTGCGCTCGCGTGGTTAGTTTTGTGGTTTGGAGACATGTAATCAGTTCCTCTTTGAGACCAGGGGTAACTTCCATACCGTCATCCGGGACTTATGTGACATCCGTGTCATCGAATGTGTGGGTGAAAGCACGGTTAACTACATCGCCCGAAATGGCATTGATAGTTTGTAATCAATTAAATATGGACAACATTAGCCGGAATTAACTCTCGGAAACAGCCGAAATCAGCATAAACAAACCGAAACTGTGTTTTGCGGAATATTGCGCGGAATGCTCTCATTGGCACCATGATGCAAAATAGTTCACAGTACGTTTACAGTCATCAAATCCGCCCCAGTTAGAATTAAGTATGGGCAATCGGTAATTTAGCCGTTTTTTGATGCAGTCTCTCAGATCTTCATACTGTTGAACCATTGGCGAGACGACATTCCTTCCGGAATAGATTTCGAAACACTTGAATGGGAGCATTCAGAAATGGATTCACGTATATATGTGATAATGCAACCTTGATCTAAGTGTCTTCTATCTACAGGACCATGGTCTAAACTAAGAATTCGACGCAATCTTCCACCCTTCTGACTGAGAACAATGCACGTAGAAAGTATTAAGTCATTATCACCGTAATGGACGACTTTGGTTTATTCCAGGTTCAGCACTGCTTCGCAGAGCTCTGTAATTGCAAGGCTCCACAGGACTTTCCTCAGTAGTCCATTGAGTAACATTCCGACTTTTCATCAAGAATTTTTCTCGACTCTCGCCACTTTCATCGACTGTAAGTTGCAGTGGCATTTTTCAACGTGCGGACAGAGCTCTAAGCTACCCCCATTGGAGTGTATACGCTTAGGTGGGGTCTGCACAGAATGACAATCTGTTGGTCTCAGCCAGTCGGTCACCTTTTGGCAAAACAGTGACTTCCGTTACCCGTGTGGGATGCCCTCATGACTGAACGTTTCGCGGAGGAAAATTGTCACTAAGGGAAGTAATGAAGTAGTAGTCCGACTAATGTGAATAAAAATCAATAGTGCTCAAAGTATGATGCTCACCCAGGATTGAACCAAAGTAAATCCGCCTCCAGGGCTCTGAGGACATATGCCGTGGTGTCTATTTACACATTAGATTGTGGATTGTGTAGACAGTGAATACAAGTCATCGTTTTATTCGGGTTATCAAGAAAACAGCCGGGTGGAAGGCATCATTTTGGTGTTACCAAGGTGTTCGTATTGCGAATCCTTTAAAGCTGCAGCTCGTAAGGAGAAAGATACAACGATTTGATCGTTGTGGCGTGAGGTTCCATCACAAGTAGCTGAACTTCTCTCACGTCGTTGATTGAACTCTGAAAATGCGCTTAATATCTGCATTCCTTCCTCAAGGAACACTGAAAATGACGACACGGTGGTATTTCTTCGTTCCACAAACCAAATCCGATCGACTGACTAACTGTCAACGGTTGGGTAGGCGAACAATCACTAGTCTCGTGAGAAATGCGAAATGGTCCGCGTGCAAGGTCTACTGAGCTTTAAAATATTCAGTGTCGTAAGAATGAACAGACAAAGCGAAGCTCCATAGGTGAACCATGGCCGCTGTCCACTTGGCCGATGATCGAGTTAATTCGAAACGGCCAGCGGCGTCAGGCAATTGTGTCCCATCTCTCCATTCCTGTTCAGCTTTGCCATGGACGAGGTGATGGAAGATGCTTTAGGAGGTATTCGGAATGTAAAAATCGAACTAGGAAATGGTGAGAAGCTGTGATCTGGATTATGCAGATGACGTCTTGTGCCTGTTCGAATCCGTGGACCATGTACAACGTGCAATAGACAGACTCTCGACGTCGCTTGCTCGGTTTGGCATGTTTTGCACCTTCGAAGTGCAAAGTGCTGTTACAGGACTGGACGACAGTAGTGCAGAACTTGATACTGAATAGAGAGGAACTATCGACTGTGGACCGTTTCACCTACCTTGGTAGCTGCATGTCGAACGATGGTAGCAAGGCAGTGGAGGGAAACATGTGTAGATCCAAAGCTCAGGCGATGAATGCTGGACTGAAGCGCGTGACATCGGCCTGATATTTCACTGAAGTTGAAAGGTTGTGTGTACTGTATCGCATTGCGCTCAGTTCTGTTGCATGGCTACGAGAAGTGGAGTATGCGCGTCAGAGATGTTCGTCGCTTGGTTTTCGATCATCGATGTCTACGTAGTAAGGCTAAGATTGGATGGAGTGGCCGGGTGAGTAATGTAGACAGGAGGAATCTAGTATTATGTGCCAATCCTGAGAATACCTTATCTCAGCGTACGAAGCTTAGTAGACTACGTTGGTTGCGTGTGGCGGGCACTCATCTGCTATACTGTGCCCTATTTTGCGTTCCTCCCATGGCGTGGAAGAAGCCATGTGGAGGTCAGCAGATGACCTGGCAACGTGGAATGAGAAAATGCACAACGAATTTAGGTAAAGCTGATGTTTCACATCTTCGTGGTTGGGGTTGGAAAAGCCCGTCAGCTAGCTGACTGAAGACATCGGAGGATATGACAGCGAACCATGAACAGTGGCAATCGTGCTGTCATTTTCCATCGAATCCGAATGGTTGAAAAGTACGTTCATACAATTAGACTGTATTCCGTGTGCAGGCCGATATAGCATTCTTATCTTCTCCCGCCTGTGTAGCTCCACTCCCTGTTCCCGTTGCACATTTGCCTTTTTTATACAAACATGCAACGCTGGAGAAAAGGCACCGACCAATCAGGCTTGCCTTGGTGTTTAACGGTGAACGATGATGATTATTATGTCAAACGACGCAGCGCTATCGAAGCTAAGAGTTTAGTAACAGTCAGAATCAAACAATTCCGATGACGATTGCTATAGTTTTTGTGAATTCCCTTCCTGAAGATAGGTAAAATCAATGTAAAATCAAACGCGATGCAGGGCAAATGGGACAGTAACTCACTCCTGTTGGAGAGACCTGTCTTGGTGGGAGGCATTCGACCGGAGCTGATGGACAGTAACCGTGTCTGCCTTCGAAGCTCTCGGGCATTGTTGACTGTCATTGAGGATGACGTCTGAGCAAACTTGACCCAGTAATTCGGATCAATTCAAATGGACTGGGCAGCGTAGTTGTAACAAGCTTCTTTTGCGAGGGGGCCCGGGTTCAGTGATAGATATGCACCACTGATGAGCTCTAATGAGAGCGAAACTCGAGTCTGGCGCTTCTCAAAAATAATGCTAATCGGAGGGGTGGAATCCGAAGGTCAGTTAGTCAAGGCAAAATGAAATGAATGACCCAATCCACGATAACGGACTACGCTCACCGTTCCAAATGTCATAGAGCAACGTGGTAAGTCCTTTAATCAATGTCCCTCTACCAAATTTGAAAATAATTGAGAGGAGTCGGTTGGGACTGTCAGCTGTCGTCGGCGGACTAACTACATTAGCGCGTGACCGGTTAAACCGTTCGTTAAAGTGTTCAGCTCAACCATCGAGTCTTTTCTGTTTGCCACGAATAGTATCTCCATTACTATCGCACATGTTTTCACTAACCGAAGTTAGCCGGCCACGGTGTCGCGCAAAAGTTTAAACTGTCATTGAATGTTGCCTGAAGCAGCTGCTAATTCCATTTCTCCGGCTACCTTAACCCACCAGTTTTCATGATCCTTTATTCGGTTTATCGTTATCTGACGCCGTAGATGTTCTCGCATGTTATTCACGTGCTTGAAATTAGAGAGCTGGCTCTTTTGCTCCATTAATTCCAGTGAGTTTAGTGAGATCCTGTGCCTTTAATGGACGTTGGATCTAGGACAACAGGGTAAATCTGCTCCCAAATACATGGCCTGCTTGAGTTGATCTCACTGCTCGTCGAGGTTTTTAACTCCTCTGGTAGTCTTTGTTCATACTGTTGCGCACAGTTGAATCAGACAAACGTTCTACGACCAGAAGGGCTTGCGGTCGGGGTTGATGGCCAGGGGGCTGCAACAAAAATCGCACTAAAGCCAAGGCGTGGTGCGGCTCGACGTAAGTGGTCGAGTACGATCAACAGTTCTAGACAGAATTGACCCAATGGGAGGTTACTGCGATATGGTCGATCTACCTCAGACTACCCGTCGAGCTACAGCGATGTGTCGCTGTGCATTACAATCACCTGATAACACTACAATGTTGGAGCCTTTGCTATTCCGAACTAGAGTGACGAGTTCGTCATAGAATTGTTCTTTTGCGCACCGCCGCAACAATCTGTTGGAGCGTGTAGCAGGAAGAAGACAAATTGCGCTGGACACAGCTATCCTTTCGTTCGTCGACTGATTCCCGCACTCTTATGACGCACAAACGACTGCTAGCCGAGATCCAGTCTAAAAGAGCTGCTTCAACCTTGGCACTCAAGACCATTCCTATACCGTGTTGATCCATAGCTTGAGTTGCTTTGTCTCACGAGGAGCACAGAAAATATCTCGACGAGACGCTAGACGCTGTTAGTTGAGTAATATTAGTCGAATCCTGAGTTCGTGTTTGACCGACAAAATCAATCGAGAGTGAGTCTATTGTCAGAGCTAAACACGCCCGTTGGCCAGTCAAGATTCAGAGGCTGCCGAAGTCTGGTAAAATGTAAGCTTCCGGGTTGAAAAATCACCTATGGCACTATGTGAAAATGAACTGTTGCAAGTATCGGGTATGTTACCACTGGGGAGGTTACGGTTAGGCAGAGCAAGCAAAGAGACGGTTGGGGACGGAAGATGGGTTGAATAAAAGGCTTACCAGTTTGCAGTCGATCATGCACTATTTGCTATGCTTGCATAGCTGCTCTTCCGACTGTGCTTTCATGTACGCTCTCACTATTTCTCGTTCTCTTTTCTTTTAGTTAGATGGTGCTGTGAGGTAGTAATCATTACCAGAACATGTTGGTGTAAGGTTAATGGTCGAAAAAAGAGAGAAATTGAAGCACTAATATCTGACGTTGGGTTGCGATGGAACATCTTCAGTCCAACTGTCTAGGTCCGTGAACAGATCTATATCAGTCTAGAATGCATTTGGAGTAGGTAGGTCTACTCAAGAAGCATAATGTATCCGTTAGATGAGGGCCATCTGCAAACAAGTTTCAATCTTAGTTTGCATGTGTAAATCGTTTGATTATGATAAATGTAGAGAACAATTGTGGTGTCTCGCTAGAGACCGTTTTGATTGCTCCCGCTTGATTAATCGGAGTGAGGCTGAACTCGAGTTCATGCGTTTTCTTTTTCCCATCGTTTGGCCTGTCTCTGAGGTGATCGAGTTAGTTCTGTTAAGAACGAGAGGCCTCAGCTTCAGGCGATCGTTGGATAAATTCCATCGCAGACACCCGGACCAGTCAAAAGTCGCTGTTTTGTTTGCATTTACTTAAGCAGCAAGTGTAATACAAACCGGGGTCAGAGATCGATAAGCCGGTCTGAAGAAGAAATTTCAATTGACTAAAGGGGCTATCAACAAAAATGAATCACATCGGATAGTGGGAAGTATTAGAATTTGCGAATAGATATATATTTCTTCGTGAAGCCGGCAAAAGTATGATTTTCTTGCCAGAACACATTTAATCACCGTTATTTCATATTCTTGTGTCAGTCACTGAGATTTGCAAGGGTTCTCTAACGAGTTCTCTTACGGCAATTAAGCATCTGTCACACTGTCCATCTACTTGTCGGATTTATCTGAGGAGGTAATATAGAAGCTACCCGTAGTATTTAACTAAGGGTCAGGGTAGTGATCCAGGTCAGAACATTCCATATATTCGGAGAGCGGGGGTGTATCACATCTGATAAGGAAACGCATTGCAATCTGTGAATGCTATTTCATTGTGAAGCTTGTGTCTGCTGCATTCATACTGACGCAAATAGAACATCATCTTGGACGTTGGTAAGGAATACGAATGCACTGGAAGCACGATGTGACCGGGAAGTGTTCGGAAATGAGAGAATTATCTACTTGTTTCTTTTAGAGCCGGAGCACATCCTTCGGAAGGGCGAACTTCGTGAAGATTTTAGACCATCGTAACTGCTGAGAACGCTGTTGATGAGAATTTCTATCTCAGGACAATTAAATGGTGCAATTTGGGAGCTGGACATTTTGGGCAGTCGCTGTGTGATTAAGACACACCAGTCAACTTTCTCGCTTGTTAGCCCTCTGTTGGCCGCGATCCCTGCCTTGGAAAGTATGTAACTTTTTTATTAATAAAAGGAGTATATCAAAAGGCAAATTGTCTGTGCATCGGCGTATCCGATGATCTGATCACTGTAACGGACAGTTAGCAAACAAGGCGAAAGCAGAGGGCCTGACTTGTTCCTTCATGGAGTTTTGTTGCTGGTCGAGATAAGAAATGGTTCGAAACACAAGGAAGTCCTGAGTGACATCCCGTTAGTCGATCTCTTTTTGAGCATATACTGTAATGGCAAATATAGCAAATCTAGATTAGTGAACGACTTAAGTTTTATTAGGACAAGAGGGTGATAGATCAATCTTTAAAAGACCAGCGCAACCTAATTACTTATCCAGTTACTTTGCAATTTCTGTTATTTCTCAAAGCAGCAGTTGTAAGGGAAATCAAAACAGAACTTTCATGGTGGGTGCGCGACTCATAATATGGATCACTTTCCGTTTTCTCTCAATATTTTAGGCGTTTGTAAGCACTCTGAGTGTTGACATTTAGCTAGTTGACCATTTTTTCAGAATGCTGGAGCATGTATCAAGTTTATTTTTAAGCACATCCACTTCCTCCGCTGTGCGAGGAAAAATTACGGTTTCTCGGTCGACTACTAATAATGAAAGGGGTTCGCGTCATAGGTCCTCTGGGGCTCGCATTTTCATGTCATTAGAGTGTTTCATGTGCACCGTTTAAGTCGTATCTTTAACTGCTTCCTTAGCCCGACAGATGCAACTTTTCGGTAAAGCTTAACTGGAGTGAATCATGCAACTATGCAAGAAATAAGACGTGAGCAATAGAGCCCGACTCTCACGGACTGGGCTGATATTCGCTAATATACCTACTGACGAGTAAACTAGTAGTTAGTTGCGGAGTGCAGCTTAAATGGGCGGGAAAACTGGCATGTCCAGCTTTTTGGGCCACGTGGTACAACCATTAAGAAGGGACAGGGTCTTGCGGGGTAGCATGTTCCAAAGTCGAGCGAACTGAACAGTGCAAGGCGACGTCTCAAGTAGTAATGGGTGAGCTATTCAGATCGAGTTCAGCAGTATCGTGCAGGTAGACAGAGGTATTGCTCAACCGCACCGGGAATGCTGGAAACAGGCACGTGCACTGGCAGGTGGTCTGCCTCGAGAGTGTGCAACACCTAGGGTGAATAAATCGCAGAGGCGAAAATGGTGCAAAAGAAGGCCTAAAGTCTTGGATCTGTATCAGGTGGAAAATCGCAGATCCAAGGATGATGTCACGGTCAAATTATTCAATATTGTTGAGTTGGGTTAACTGGAAGGAGGGAGGGACAAATCCTGAGGATGTGCTCGAACTGGTTATCGAAGTTGGGCGATGTTCATTTGTGGCAAGCAGCACGCTCTGTGCTAAATGTGAATGTGAACGTCTCCTCCAATGGAGTGATTTTGGACATGGGACAAACTCTCCGGGAGGTTCGTATGCGCACAAAAAATATTTTTGGTAGGCACAACGAAAATTTATGTCCTCATTTTGAGGAAGTTATTATATAAGGAACCGAGGTGTAGTATAAAATACCGCCCGCATTTTTTCACAGATTTAGTCTTTGCTCCCTTTCATTATCTGAAAGAGATGCGAGTGGAAACCCCCTGTGAGCTTAATTGGGTGACGACTGGTGTGCTCATGATCAAAGGAATTCTGGACTCGTTTAGCTCTTGCGATCAGTACTGTTCTGTGCAAACTGAACCTAACTAATCGTCTGTATGAATTGTCCGATATCGGATTTTAGCATGAAATGTAACTGTGCTTTTTCTCGGCTTACTAGCACGCCTGATTTACTGGGACCTTATGCGATTCGCCACATTGTCACAGGATTATGGTTGCTGGTTTTCTGCCCACAATAAGAACTATGGAAGTAGAGATCCGCTCCCGCTCGTCCTATTCACTCGCAAGGCAACAGAAATCTGTCACCCTTATTAATATTCGCGGACTGAATCGCAACGCTGATTCTGCTCATCGGTTTCTCAAATCTCTTGACCTGTTTTTTGTCTGAAACTCAGATCCCCCAATCGGATAACGGTTCTTTAATTGTACTTTTCACTGCTTCTTGTTATTTAAAGCTTGCGTTCGTATCTTTGCCCACATTTAGAATACAAAATCTTGACACTTCCAATTGTAATTTCCGACTGTTGTGATTGAGGCCTCATCTCGCTTCCGTTAACCTCAACTGCTGGATTATTTACCCCCCATCTAACAGTGGTCATTTGTCCATCTCCAGATTGTTCTTTTCGAGCATTGAGCATTAATTTTTGACGGACCCTAACTGTTATGTCTACCATCTTGGGAGATTTCAGTGTTCGGAATCAGGGGCGATTGGTTCACCCATCAGACACTTCGGCCCTGGGACGCGAAGCCAAACAGTTCGCCGCAGTCGATAACTTAGGTCAGACAGTTGAAATCCACACATTCTCGATCGAGCTGGTGAGAGTGTTTGTACTGTTTATCTTATTCTCACATTTTTTTCCTTCCCTCTTCTCAAAAGAGTCTAAATTCACTCTACTTGGTTCGTTAGATCATTCTATAATTCCATGGTCTATTGATTTCAATCCCTCCGATTCTCCACTCACCTCGATACACATTTTCGCGTTAATTTTGCGGCTTCCCTAGTGGCCAAATTCATAGAATCACAAAGGTTATTTTTAAAAACAGCCATAGTTTCTACTTAAGTACCCTCAAACAGGTCAGTCGGCAGGAAATTGACTGCTCCTCAGTAGCTCATGCCGTGGCTGGATCAGACAGTCGTTGAATCATTTTTTGCGTTTGACTCACTCATGGTACGGAATACTAGGCTATCTCGTTTTGGAATTTGCTTCCATTTATCATCTTTGGTCTTGTGAAGTACTTCAGGCAGTTCCATAACGCTATGCCTTACTCTCATCAACAGGCTCCAACATACATCGCTAGTCAAGAATCGCGATCGGCGTTAGCTCTAAAGTTATACTATTGAAATGGACATTATACAGTAATCAGTTGATTGTTTAAAACATGCTAGTTCAGATGGACCAGATGCCATCCGGTCATAGCTCACAGCCACATTCGTTCTCAGCCCTTGAGGAACATGATACACTACGGGTTCACCGGCCGATCTAGCTAGTTCAGTGCCATTTAGTCGTCGTTTGGTTTAGATCGGCAACAGATCGTTGTGTTGCCGAGTGTGGGTTGGTCTGCACACACATTGAAGCACAAGACGTAAGCACTATCGTCGTACAGTAGCACAGGAGCACACAGCCTGCGTTCTAGCATGACACGAACACACACTAAGGTTGGAGACACAAAAGTTCGGGCTCGAGTCTTCAAGCCCCATAGTCGCACAACGAAGGGAACGGGACTGCTGCTCCTTTGAACGAGCAGCCACACAAAACAGATAAAGGCACGGAATACGAAAAGCTAGCCCAACCTGCTGGCAGAAGAGAGAAGGCAGACACAGGACACTACAGTGCGTTTAGTGGTGACCCACCAATGCAAGTCAGAAATCAAGTGCGCTCTATCATTTATATAGTTGTGTTGGGTGGCCTTGGTCGATGTGTGAAACAGCTAATCACAGAGCGAGTTTTGATAAATCTTTTTGTGGACATAAAAATTTTCAACTGCGCAATATTTGAAATAATGTCAATTTCGAAATACTGAGAAAAGGGTAGGTTCTTTTGGAAATTAACAACAGAACTGAAATCTGCGGCACCGAAATCTCTAGAATGTTCCCCGACCATGACAGAAACATTCAGTAACCCGGTTACACTCCAACTTCTTGTTCTTTGCTTGAAGAACAGATATCGGGACCCTGAGAAGAATGAATTCACAAAAGTACAATGCAGCCAAACGATGTAGTCTTCGCGGTTCTTAGCCTCCTACCTCCGACAAAATTGCTGTTTCACTCCGAACGTTTTCGTATCTGGTTCCAGCTTTGCTGATACTGAAGGTCTATATTTTTTATTCTGTACATTTCTAAACCTGGAAAGCCTGAATCTTCTAGATGGTTCGACCGCGCGAGTGATCGCGTTTTACACTCGATGTACTCGACATTTCGTCCCTACGCTCACTGATGCACTCGGTCGGACATCTTCCATCACCACTTCTCGCAACCTGAGGACAGGCGCTTGTCAGTTTTTTTAATTTTCTTTATTAATGAAGTAGCATTGCACATCAATTCCAAAAAGGGAAGCGTCGCCAGCTGAGGGCTCTCAAGATTGAGATTTGACCGATGGTGGGAAGATTCGGACCCGCGCGTGCCCTTTGACTGGCTGCGCTACAATTCTGTCACCGTTATTTCGTTGAATTCTTGTCGGATTATGGTCTCATTTCGCCGTTACAATCGATCGGATTTATTGTTGTTTAAAACCCTTATGGTTTCTCATCATGGACTGGGATCACGCATCGCTTCACCTCGAAGATCTTATCCAACTAAACGAAGCACTCGTGCTAGCAAGCAGCTCTTAAATGCACCCCTCCAGCCAAGATGTCCATTCCGGCATTGTTGAGTGCCAGCATCCGTTCTCTGTTCAGGAAATTGTCGGATCTGTCTCTCGCACATCAGTCACCAATCCATGTTCAAACTTGTGTCATCTCCATACAGGAGTCATGACTGACCTCGTATACTGCGCATTCACTGGTGTCGATAGACAGCTTCATATTCCATCGGCAAGACAGTTTCGAACCAGAAGACTGGCGGCATTGTGGAAATATACGCAAACTACTTCTGGTCTGACAAGTCCGGAGTTATTTATACGTACTCGCTAAATGAAAATGAGTGTCTCGTAGCACAGTTTCATCCTAGGTTTTCTCGCCATATCAGTACAATCACAACGAACCGGTATATTGCCTCTTCTAGCTCGCAGCAAAATACCACATCTTTTTTCGACTCATTTCTAGTACTTACTGTTCCTCTTCCTAAGGATGATTTGCATATTATCGTAGGTGATTTAACTCATGCATCTACCATACCATTGACTGTTTCATTTGACTGTTCTTTGCGTTTCTCCCACCAGAGGCGGCTCTATTTTAGATAGAGTTATTACCAACCACTCAATTTATTTTCCCTGAAACTGTGTGCTCACATTTCAAGTAGCGATCATTGTCTGCTTCTGTTAAGGCCCAGGATTTACCCTCGGTCAGCCTTCACTTCCGTCAAGCAAACAAATCAAATCCGAATTCTTCTCTATGATTTTTCACACAACAATCGGTAGTATAAATCATGCTTTCATCCATCCTTCCACTTATATTCTAGTCATATTTGGGCAGGGTGATGATGTGACAGTTATAAGTTTTTCTAGGGAGGGTGCGCTCGACCTTTTCCGCACTAATAAAATTACCACAGGTTGGTTCTGACAGCCTGCCTTCAGCTCTTTTAATGCAAGGTTATGTAGCTCTGACAGATGAATTCACTTCCGATTAACTAATCATAATGCTCGTCTTCTTTCCCTGACTGATGGGGACCCATCACTATTGTTCCCATCCCAAACTCTAGTAAATCCACTGCTTTAGCAAAGCACTTTCGCCCCGTCGCCTTAATATCTGATCCTAAACTGACAGAACGTCCTGTACTTTAGCGCCTGTGTTCTTCTATATATCTTCCTGATGACTCATTTCAGTTTGCTTATAGATCTAACAGGTCCACTTTGGATGACGTCGCCTCTCTCATTCACCACATTTGTAAGTCCTGAAACGCATCAATGAAACCTGTGCGCCGCACCTTCCTGGACTATTCGTCGGCATTTGACTCGGTCCCACGGTCTCTTCTACTTCAGAAGCTGCAAATATTTGGTTGTCCCAGTTCTTTATTAGCATTGCTGTCTGATTACTTTACTAACGGAACCCAGTGCATATGAATGGTCGGTACTATTTCAAAACCGTTGATTAACAACTCACGAGAGCTTCAGGCCGCTGTTAATTCACCGTATCTCTTCTCTACTTACACCAGCGACTTATCAACTGGTTCCCCCTATCATCTATTTAAGTATGTTGATGATGTTGCCCTCTCTCAATCCGTTTCGAACAACGATAATTTCCACAGTCTTTCCAACAACCTGTCTTCTATTTACGATTTCTCTGCACGAGCTGGTTTAAATCTGAGCACATCTAAATATTTCGAATGTGTTCCTTGTCCGTGAGCCTACCCATCCGAACCGTCTTCCATCGACTCAAAAACTTACCAGGGTTGATTCTGTGAAATATCTAGGAGTTACTGTTGATAAAAATCTGAAGTGGACTTCACACATTTCTGCCTATGTA
>LUCM01005201.1:689151-717574 GCA_008360955.1 Fasciolopsis buskii | reverse complement strand
AGATATAAAGTTCGATCCCTCGCCGTAGACGAAATAAAATGGGAGAGATGCTCTGCTTGTGATTCCATTCTTCGAGCAAAAATAACGAAAACAAGAATCGTATTACTTTCGCTGGATTCCTCTGAGAGTCATCAGCCGAGTGATGACGTAGTATTTGTGCATTGTACTTTGTGCTCCTGAGCCCAGGGTGATTCAAGTCAGAGATGCAGGCTAGTGGTATTAAAAAACACGAGACAGTGACCAGGCGGCTATGGTCGTGCGTTTGGACGCAAGGGTCAAAGGTTCGAATCCACCCCTCGCCGGTCAACTTCCCCACTTGGCAGCCCCCTGTTGGCCGCGGCCACCTTCCTGAAAAATGATGTCCATTGTTATTTCATTAATAAAGGAAGCAAAAGGTAAAAAAATATATGGAAATTGCTTTTTTACAGAACATTATGCGTACGGATGCAATTAACCCTTCGCAGTTCAGTTACAACTGTTATAAGTGACATCATCTGAGTGACTTTTTTGAAACTCGGCGATTCAGACGTTCAGTGGGATGAATTCCCTCATGTTTTTGGGGCTTTTCCTATTAAATTGCTGACCGGCCCCTTTGAAAAGGATTGGATTTAAATAGACCCAGAGACCTGAGAAATTAACAGCTCAATTAGCTAGTTAGTTAGCTATTTGGCTGGTTGGCTGGTTACTTAATTACTTCATCAAATAAGTCATACTTTCTCTGATGTCTTCTCCAGCTCCGATAAGCCGTTCCCATCGAAGTTGATTTAATCATACGGAATCAGTACATTGAAGTGACGTGTCAGAACCTAAGCAACCATACAGGTTGGACAAAATTTCATGTCTCATATTTTCATGTATATGTCCAACGCCATGCTGCACTGTTCATTCATGGCACACTTCATACACTCAACACAAGATCGATGAGGTAGGAATCGTATTAGAGATGCCCATTCGAATCAGTCTGTCTGTCACGATTCTCCTGACCCCAATGTTTCAATATTGGTATGGTTTTTGTTGTTCTGGAGCGTCTTAACAACTGCATACAGCCCTCAACGCCCTTGGTGAATCGTCTTCATCCTGCGGCTCTGCCAGATAAAGTATCAGGTACCCCGGTGCACAAGTACGTTTGTCACCTTGATGTGACTATGTGTTGCCATGGTATTAGGGTAATAAGGCAATCCGCAAATTCAGGCGTAATGTGAAACTAAAGTTGTTGTTTGGGTCGTGTGATGTACGTTGGGCCGAAACCGTCGCTCACACTCAGCCATCACTCAGCCAAACAGAGTACTCCTTTTTACGTATGTTGAAGCGACATTGTACGCATGTCTGTAGTCGAGTAGATTAGGACAAGTCCCAGACTGTCTGTGTATGCTTGTATGTGTGCATATGAGTATGTGTACGTGGGACGACAGAGCTGAGGGGAGTACTGTCCATGATGAGTGAGAACTGGAAACAGATGAATAAATTCACTTTGATCGGCTGATCAACGAATGCACGAGCTTTACGCCCACTTCGTCAATCTTTTTTTTTTCAACCTTTTTTCTCCTTTCTGCCTGTCTATTAGCTTTTTGTTGTTTTCCTATGTCTGTATGTATTCGGATGCTAGTAGATGTGCTTTGCAAAATGTGATATGCTTAGTACTGGATCGATTTCCGCTGTTGTTGTTTGTTGTCGTTGTCATCGCTGTTGTATCCGTGGCACACGACAAGTATGATGCCTCAGAGCGAATCGTCCCAACCTAAACTTGATCTCGTGCCGTATTTTCTATTCTAACAATATTCAAACTTATTATGTAACTGGTAAAAAGTTTTCGTTTGACAGAGGAAGAGAGAGAGAGTGAGACAGAAACTACTTAGGTTGACTGACCGATAATTTCGACTTTTCGGATGATGATCATCATACCGAACGTCCAGGAGACCCATCTGGAATGTTGATTGTTTCCAACCCCTTTTGAGGCGGTCACTCACTTAATCCCTTGGGCTCTGCTCAGGTTACTGGAAAAAATATTACAAAATCCGTGATATAAATTTATAAAAATACCTAAAGATGAACTAATTTCTGTCATTCCTTGAAGTTATTGGTACCAAACCAGATGCATGCACCATCAACGATCCTAGCATTTTTTCTTTTAATACTTGTCTAAAAGTTTTGATCCTCTCTTACAGATTGATTGTGTATGCTTGTGCGGAGCAGATAGCTCAAGGCACGAGAACTGTAACGGGTTTCTGTTTCACCTCTGTTTTATTGTCGTCTGCTATTCTTTATATGATTGAAATTGCAGACTGAACATTTGGAACAGTTTATCGAACCGGTTCTGCAAACAAATCAACAGCCACTGGGGAAGGAAACAACATCTGCTTTGTTGGAATGGGTTAACAATGGAAAAAGTTGGCCTTATCGACTCGTTTGAACGCCACAGCAAGATATCTTATGGGGGGCAAGAGGTACCAAGTGTTGGGCTACAGTTTGAAAGATCATCCAGGTCGATTGAGCGAGTACCGTGAGCACAAGTCCCGGCAGAGCGAAATCAACTATCAAAGACACGACAAAAGCAAAGACTGAATGCATGCCCCACGGGAGGGTTACTGTAATGGTAACCTTTTTGCAGATGTTGTATCAGTGGTCCCAACTAAACCAGAAATGCAGGCAACCAAAGATGGAGATGATAACGCCCGGGACGATCTGATTTTGTTGTCTCGCATCGGAAAAGCACAACCAACCTTGCTGTTTAGTTTACTCCTCAAAGAAGAATAAACTCGTCTGAGGCTGGTAGGTGCGAACAGCAGGCAGATCGCGATTTACTCGAGGCAAACTGGTTTTCTCTGCTACGGATTGGATCTGCCGAACCAGTTTAAATTTACTAGTGGGGCACATATAGCCTGGGTAAAAAGCGAGTAATGTACGTAAATATCCCATCGACTACTTTCATATTTTTCGAGTACCAGCACGGGCCATTAGAGGCCTGATACTAAACCTAATGGGCCTGAAACATTAAGAGAGAAAAGCAGTTGCACAAACCATTCATGTTCTTTCGCTTAAGATCACACGGGCTTGACCCATGGATCCAACATAGGGCTCGAGTTTTGTGCTCACCCTGGGACTAAAATTCTTCAGGTCACCTACCCTTAAGCCCAGTGAATATCCTTAGATTGAACTAGAGTTGAAAACAGAGCAGTGAAGTTTTTTCCAATATCACAAACGTTGAATTTGTTCTAGGTGGGCGATGGAACACAATAACACAATGAGATTTGGGGCCACCACCGGTAGTGAGTGTGAGTAAATTTTGGCTTGTCATTTCTGACAGATGCTGCTTTATTAGATTGGACTGAGCCTCGTCGATAAAATTTGCTGCTTCGTGACAAACACCGCCACTCCTTACCGGGTGTCTAGGTCAATCGTCTAAAGACGAGTTAGACTAATTTGGTTTAAACATTAATGAATGCTTAGCGCGATTAACATTACATTGTGGTGAACAGGTGAAACCAGAGTGAGAAATAATACACCAGCGTGAGAATTATCATTCCCGGATGAGAACGAATGCCACGAGAGTGACAACAGTCGAGAAGAGGCTGAATAATGAGAGGCATACATGTGCACTGTTAACTGTTCTGCCATCGGTGATGAGTATTCATCAAACGTCCGTTCACCCATCCCATTCCGAAGATGGAACTGTAAGTGAACGAGAACAGTTTGAGTAGAAAACCTAATCATCAGTCGGTTAATTTGAATCCGAATAATTTGTTTAACACTGACTGGTAAAAGGTTAAACTCCACAAAGCGGCAAAAATGACCCCCTTCCAATAAATCACTTGATTTATGAATGGATCTTTCCAATTACGACTGGATGTAGCCATCTTGATTGTCATATGACTTGATCCATCTTCTCACAGCTTCATACACAATTACTGGTGGTACACCTGAGGAGTTCGGTACTAATCAAGATCCAGGCAACTGGTACCTGTCTCGATTGTGATTTTGTCTTCATATACCACGTGCTGCGTCGGCGGGACAGCTGGCGTTTACTTCGCGACACATCTGAGTAGGGAGTGATCGGTACCCTTCATAGTAATGACATGGTCCAAGCTTGGGAATATTAAGGTTAGAGAAACAAAACATCTGGCAGGTTATTGAATTGTGGAAAGCAGACAAGTATATGCCTTACATTCCCGAAATACTGAAGGTCAACCTAACTGTGAAGTGGATCTGTCGCTACACGACGAAGATTCCGTATCTTCTCCGAGGTGTGCGAGACTTTGAAAAACTTTCAAACTTGAAGGCAAGTTAAATAAACGAAACCAGCAGTTCACCTAAACTAAAACGCTTATCCCCATCGGGCGAGAATCGTCACGGGAATGCCCAACATGATCCGATCTCTTCTTTAGTCTACGACGTCCCAGCATTAGAACTAAAATGAAAACATGTTCGACCAAATAGAGGACGAACTAGACAGAAGGTAAAATTGTCAAATATTCTTTTTGATAACAAACTTTATTGGGATTAAACGTCCATGACATTTTTTGACCTATTGGTTGGTAGTAGATAGTAGAGTACACATTTAGGTTCAAATGTTCAATCTCACGCTCGGCTTCGATATGTCAATTTTTAACCGAAATTCATCCCACACACCTAAACGACGGCATTGTGCGACTTGATCGAAACGTGTAGGCGCAAATCTGTGCCAATAAAGACGTACCCAGAATTTGTCTTATCGAACTTGACTCTACGGTGTGGCAAACGTGACAATACGGTTTGACAAGTTTGGGCGAGTTAAGCTACAGTTAGGCAAAAACACTTGCAAAGAAGGCAACAGGAGCTCACATGCATGTCGCGTGATTTTTACTGTGTGATTGTTAAAAAGACCTCTTAACTCTTCTCCGAGACCTAGGTCGTGGCTCCGGCATGACCTCGTCCTTGAGATAGGTTGTAGACTGATGACGATATCTATAGGGTTTGCACCAACTTTATATATGGTCTTCTTGCACGAATTCATATTCTCAGTTGACATCACACATTCTAACGAGAAAAAATACTAATTTTGACAGAATAGATAACCATTTTACGTTGTAAAACATCCCTACTACCGGTTGAATTTGTGGCTGAAGACATTGTACGACTAAACCAAAGCCGGCCTGAAACAATCAAATAATAATAATAATAATAATAATGAAAATAACAGTAAAAATGCTGGTTTACGGCACTCCAATTTACATTCCCATTGATTTGGGACGTAAATTGAAGCCAAAAATACTGGGCACAACTACGGAGTTGAAAAGCATTTAGTGGAGAATTGATATATTAAAAATGTCTATTGGAAATTTTTCTATGCCAAATCGTGAGGGAAGTCCCAGCAAACGTAGTCGATTGGATGAAAATAAAAGTCAAGTCAATAAATGCGAACTTCGCATAATTTGGTTTTAACGAAAAAATGTTAAGAGATTACAGTTACAGATTGTCTTATCACAATTCTTTTTCCAATTTGTTATCATGGTGGACTGGTTCGTCTGGTTGTTTATGGTTGCCAAGCTACCGTGTATTGTGTCAAGTGGCCTGAAAACAAAATGGCATAGTATAACAAATTTCCTGGTGTTTCAGTCACCCTTCCATCACTTAATGAATCACTAAAATGATCGACATCGCTTGTGTTGGTATTTGAAAGTGGTGATACACTAAGACCATCGAAAGTATGCTGTGATGATGGTATGGACCACGCAAATATTGTCTATAACCTCAACAGTGATGTGATGTCCGCAACCAGAATGTCTTATTCCCAACTATTTAAGGTGTGATCAAACATGAGAATAACAACTAGGAAAGACCTAACCAGCCAAAATTCAATAGGCACTCCAAGGGATCAGTCGACAATAGGCTGCACCGCATGCCGGTCAGTATCAATCGGTCACGAACTAGACGAATTGAAGTCGACTACGCCAGAGAGGAGGTCTAATCTCTGACCCTCGAGGCGATTAAGGGCTTAAACCGACTTATCACTGCACATTTAAAGTGCATTCAACACCGGGCGAGTACACACATGCCGAGCTTCCATTCTGACTACACGACTACGAAGACCACGTCTGATTAAGACATTCCAAGGGGAAATGGTGCCTTAACTTTAAATGGGCCACAGACGGCAAACTGGCATGCAGTTCCAAAAGCCACACTGAGGACCTACTTGCAAAGTTGATTTTTCGAGGATTTGTCATATAACGCGGCTACTATGTCTCTGTACATATGGAGGCTGCCGGCCTAAGATGAGGCCAATTTTTAGAGTCATGTTTGAGTTTCAGTTTGACAGGGAGAAACTTTGGAGGAACTCCAATGTGGATTATTTTGCAAGTTTATCGAAGATTTCAGGCGATCATAAGTGCCGAGAAAGCTGATAATGAGAAGTGTAATCTCTGCATATTAACTAATACGCAATGCAGAATTTGGACATTTCGGATGGTCTTTCTTAAGACTCTAAGACCAACTTTCCCGTTCGGCGGATCTCTGTTGGCCTCGTACCCCTGCTGGAAAATATCGCAAATTTGGTCTCAATAATAAAGGCAGTAAAACATAAAAGATAAAAAAGTTTGCTTCCCGTAGTGGTCGACAATCCGATTATCGTGAAGGACATTAAATAAAATTCAACAGTGGAATGAACTATTTTATTGCGGAACGCTTTATTGCTGGTAAAAGTAAGAAATAGTTTGAATCACAAAATCATTTAGTTGGCTAACCTATTCGGAGGATTTGCCGTAGTACCGACTACAATGCAAATCTGGATAAGAGAACGATTTTATTGGGACCAAAAATGAACGACAAGCCAAACCTTGTGAAAACCAACAACCTGATCACCGATGTCATTGCATTGATGTTCATATCGGTTTTCAAGTTTATTGTTGAGGAGCGTTTGGCGGGGCGGTCAAAGAGGAACACCCCGGGAGCAGGTGTGGAACTCATAGACAATACGGATCCCTTAACAACTTTTGTCAATATGTTAGGCTATGTTTAGTACCAGAAATATTGGCATTTAGTTGGCCTACTTGGCTTTGATGGTGGGATATCGCTTTTCGCTGCAATACGTAGCAGGTTTTTGCTTGAGTATAACTGAATCAACCAGGCTATTAGTGAACACATCCTGACGCACAAGTTTCTCGCTCAGCTTGGGAATAGAATACGACATTGTAGAGTCTACAACATCTGCTTTTCCGCGTGAATGGTTACATTGAAACGGGAACTTTTGCAATGAAATTTTGCATATCCTCAAATATGTGTACAGATATGCACAGTCGTGTTTTCTTCGCTATCGGTAACATGACAGAGCAAACTTGTCGATCATCAGAAATATCCCGATGCAATTTACCACTGTTAATGTTAACTCGTTACTGCAAGTTGAGCAACCTGGACCACTGGCTTAATAACCCTATAGAAATCTACCACACGGTAGTAATTATCCGTCTGTAATCTTTTCTTAGCGGCAAATTCTAATGAAGTGAACTATGCCGCTGAACAAGAAGCAAGATCGTGACGATTAATCTGGGTGTTCAAAGTCTAGGTGAATTTTTGTTCATTTTCCCACCGATAAATATATGAGTAGTTTCCTGTTATAATTAGTTTTAGAACGCACGACCACTATCAGGATATCTGAATCTGCCATGCAAACTTGCATCCTGGTGCCGCATGCCGTGAAATTCACTGCCCGCGCTGGTAAGCCTTTTCGCGTCATTTGTTGTGAAAATAAATCATTCGGTCGTTAACACCCAGAGGAATCCAGCGAAAGTAATACGATTCTTGTTTTCGTTATTTTTGCTCGAAGAATGGAATCACAAGCAGAGCATCTCTCCCATTTTATTTCGTCTACGGCGAGGGATCGAACTTTATATCTTCGTCGAGGAGATATTTTCCATTTCCGGGACGCATTTTGGGTGTCTCGTTTTTGAATCGATCGATATTCAGGCTTCAGGTAAATGCCAACTTCCTATTCTGTTGTTGGTTGATCATGACCTCACAAACGAGAGATCTCCAAATTAGTTCTGAGTATTCAAAAAACATGCTGTTTCTGGAATAATGAGGACAACAATAGAAGGAACAGTGGTATCGACATCAAAAAACATCATCATCATCAGCAGCAGCAGCAACAACAGAAACAACACTAATCATCGGACCATAGTTGTAATGAAAACATTATCATCAAGACAAGGAATGGATTTTCACCGGTCACAACGATCCGTCCATGGCTTAAGGAGATTGAACTATCATGCAGTGACGATCCGTTCATTGTTACGAGAATGGAAGACTGGGTATGATAGGACTGAATCGGAAGAAATGTGAATAGTGGCCCAATGGGAATGGAAGACAGCAAGTTCAGAGAAGAAACGAGTTAGTGAAATACGAAAGAGCCGTAAAGTTCCCGACTGTGTTTGTTGAGCTTGGGCATACCAGATACATTTTTCGGTCTAAACGAAATCAACAGGTATTTTGCTTGATTGATTAAGGCCTAGGTTCTTCGGACCACCGAAATGCGCATTCACAGAATCAGTGGTGTTCAGATCGTTTCGACTTGGAAGTGTCATAATCTTGTGTTGCTAACAGAAACCAACGATGTCTAATTCCCTATCCATGACCACCATCAACATGGCTCTCGCAGTTTATAATCAGCCTCTGATCCAGTGTACTGACAAGTAATCTGAGGCTCTCGTTTTACTTAAACCATATTGCAAAATGGCAAACTCCAAACATTCATATTAGGATACACAGTACAGCATTTAAGATACAAGCACGGGTTTGCTGCGATAAGATCAGAAACGGAGTTTTCGCAGTCATATATGAAAGGTGATCTTTGTTGGTCATCATCTGATAATGCTTTGTTAGTTTCCTAATGATCTGTTGCATAAAAACATCATCTCTACTCCCAGCTGATAACGTTGCGCAATAGACATCAGTACGTTCTGTAATAACACAACATGGATTAAGTACGTTCCGGAAATTATACGAGATAAAGAAAATTCGCGAGCCATCGTTAGTTTTACAGAAACCGCACTGATAAATACTCGTGGAAAAACGTACCCGTCAGCTTCATTCCTATCATATTCCCATTTGCGAGTAATCGTCTCTTGAATTTCTGCCTCATTGGCTTTATTATCGATTTTCCAGTCTTGGTTGTTCACTTTCAAATATTATCTTAACGATAACAACTCTTTATGTTTCCAATAGTTAAGCTAAATAAACTTTTTATCAATAGGATCTCGATAGCTTCCCATTTTTTTAGGATTCTGCATGAACGAACGGTTTCAAATATCAAATCATTTCTAATTAAATCGGTTATATCTGGATTTTGCCCTAATCTACCGGCCTTTGAGTGTCTACTACCTGTTCCGAAATGAGCCACTTAAAACTAATGTGTAGGGGACTGTCGGATGTGATGCCATTGTTGATTCAATGAACGAGAAGTTATTAGGAAGCGGGCCATTTTGTCCAGTGTCACAAGTACAACTAAGGTAACGTGACATGCTAGTGGTCAACACTTTTGCCACGGAAATCGGTTCTGACTAGATGGACTGAAATAAATTTGTCTGATGAAATTCTTTTTGTACGAGTTGACGAGTTCGACCATGTCTTATTCATTAATCTATGATTGAGAGGCTGGTGTAGCGTAAAGACCAAGGGTAAGTATTAGACAAGATAGAAACCTAAATTATGGTTTCTGGCGGTCTTTGCCAAATCAAGTCAAGGTGACGCATTTTTTACCTTCGGTGAATATGAGTCGTACTGTATGGAACTGCCATCTTGACCCAGAGTGTGGAAATATCGCTTGTTGTTGGTTGCACTTACCGATCCTCGCTTCGGGAGTTTTCTTTCCATCTTTTCACATTGTAAAACTGAACGCGTGCAATCCTCTTGGTGGGAGCGCCAACCTAGATTGAAATGTTATTCCTGTCTATCTCTACCCGTGACCCCCCCCCATACCGAAACTCATGTCGCCCTAAAATTTCCCACAAGAACACATGACTAAATGCACTTATTATGGTGAGAATTGCAATCGATTGCGACAGGTGTTTGAAAAATGGACTATTGTTAGTCGGTCATAATCTATTTCTACCCAGATTTGTATGTTAGGTACAGTTGTTACCACAAGTGGTCATTTTGAATGTAAACGATTCTTCATGTAACTCGCATATATATTCCCGGGATACTGAAGCAATTTACGCATGAACGAGGTTATTTCAGATGGCATACATCATTACGATATCTGTCACAGAGGACTTGTATCACGTAAAATGAGTTTGCAGTAGATATTATAAGGAGAACAAAACAACTATAGGATCTTCACTGTCTCACCGGGGAGTTGCCATCTATTCAGGATCCGTTCTTTCCATACATATGCGGGCTCTGGTATGACAGCCAGCCAGCAAAATTCCTTCCTAAAAATCGAAGCCGGTGACGAAATACTGAGCTTCGTGAACCGGAGATTACGGGTAGCACCCGTGCTGAAAAACTTAGGGTCGCCGGGCCGGCATTCTCTTCAAATTCTCCTCTCATGTTCACTCCTTTATCCGAGATTCCCAATCTTCTAAATAATCATCGGAACGGAAAACTGGCGGAACTCGAACAACCGCCGTTCCATCAATTGTACTTTGACTACTTCCTACTTTGATGTCCGGGGACTGAGATTGTCTGGGTGGGGGCTCCTTGATCTTTCGCGGCAGGCCAGGATGGAATAGGGTCAGTGGACTCACAGCTCGCACGGACGAGCACACAAAATCTAACACCGATAATTCTGTAATAGATACCGATTAGTAGCGTCTTTATCTCGTAGCCGCACAAATTAGAATTAGCCCAGTTAATGGCTCTTAATTCACGAGTCGCACTAGTACGAATTTGCCCAGTTTTTTCGTAAAAACCATTTACTAATGCAGTTCTGGTGGTTGGCGCAACAAAAGGAACCGCGAATTGTACAACTAGAAGTAAACGAAAGTTCAAATGATAGTTGTAACACGAATTCTGGAACACAATCAGGTATCTTTATCAAACTAACCATGTTTAAAAAGCGTACAATGACCCACGGAATTATAGTACATTTTGAGGTCTCGTCCAACAACAATTTCACTGGCATGTCAATGATGCAGCTAGACGTATAGTTTTGATGGAATTCGGAATGGATGGCAGTCATTAAAAAAATGAACTTTGGAAATATATAACGTCCTACTGACTCATGGTGGAATATGATCAGATTAAAGTGAACATGACAGACGCTTTCCTTATCACTGAATAGGTAACGGTTTCATTATTTGCATATTTTCTAATAACAAAATCGGCCTTTTTACTTAAGTTCATGGAAGTCATCTGTAAGTGGCTACAGCATTGACCTTTATCTACCCTAGAAAAGCCTTACTGCTGTCCACCAAGCACATCACTCTATTTGGTTGCCCTCCTGATCGAGACAACGTTTAATCGAAATCAGTTCCAAATATACAGTTGGGATTGTCACAAATTCTTAAAAAATCTCGAAATGTCGGATACCTTTTCCTGTAATTCCTTAGATCATTTCATGCTTTTTTTAATCAAATTGTTTCGATGAAGATACCTTACTCCCTTCTAGATATATCTCCCTGACGGGTGTGATCTCTTCCCGGAAGTTTAAAAGTAGAAATTGTTTTGGACGGGTTAAGAAACAACATACTGCAGGCACGGGTACATGAAGAGCGAGATTCAGACTAACAGGATCACACTGTATCGCGGAGTTGTCTCGCCCCCTCGACAAAGCGTCTGATTCATATGAATCGTGCCCTCGAACTTTGTACTTGCATCTTGTTTCTCGGAATTTGGGCGGTCTGTTTTCAGGGTCCCATGCAGCTGAATCGGCATGGCATATATCTCAAACTGTATACACCATGTGCGAAAGTTGAACTGTAAACTTGAGAGTAGTTTTACATCGCTGCTTCTGTGCATAGGTGAATTTTCTTGAAATCTCTTCACAGTATCGGTTGTAATAGTTGACATTTTCGTCTCACGTCCGCTACCCGGTAGACCCCGCCAGAAATGCTTAATCCAGTGGCATTGTCGCTCGATAATTACCATTAAATTACCTAGACCAAAATGTTGCATCAAATATGAGCTTTACCGGCTGAACGAAACTAAACAGACAGACAAGTCGCCGTTTGTTTTATGACAATGAAATGAGAAAACGAATACTTAGAAGTTAAGCTAAATTAATTCTGTCGTAAATTTCATGCTACCGCGTGCTCGAGTTGAAGGGGGTCTGTGAACGAATTGGCAACAACACGGGCTGACAACAAACTACGTCTGATGCTGCAGCGGAGGGTAGGGTTTACGTACGCTTACTAGGACAACACGTCTATAATTTTCAACAACACTAGAAGCTTTCCTCTTGAAAGTGCCTCGTTGAGCACTGAGCGCTGGAGATCACAGGATCACTACTTGAATGAGACCTCCATGACCGGTTAGGTCTTCAGGTCCGAACCCCATTAAATACAGGACTTTTGATACGGTTATCCCAATAAGGAACTTGTCGATTTATGCGAATTTGGAAAATGCTCTGAGTATAGGTTGTACGAAGCCTCAATAACAGTTGTTAACCAACTGATAGGCAGTATGCCCTGAAAATTCAATGCTGTTATTGTCATCCCCTTATCAGATATACGCCGTATTGGCGCGTGAACGACTGATTTCCTCACATTGCATTATTAATCCCGTCTATTCACTCTGATTCACTTGACTGTCACACAGACGGGTGGATTCGCAATTGATTCAGGAATCGAAAGCATTTCAATGGGCATTTTGGCACTATGCATTACTGTAATAGCAGCGTCGCTGTTACGAAATTTGGTGACTCCAAGTCTGTCTGAATAGCACCAGGGGATGGTGTCAAATAAGGTTGAGATTGTTTGAAGCCTATTCTTGACAAACCTAGTGGTCTGAAAAACGATGAAGGCAAATCATGTGAGTCCAATTACCTCATTGTTCTACTTACAAGCTTATCTCGTCCCCTACCATTTTCCCTGACGGGTGTCCGCACCGATCAAACCGGGACCGTTGCCTCCACCCCGTAGTTCAAACTCGTAGGTTGTACAATGCGCCAACCTCGGTGTCGTCCTCCCTCGTAGGCCCATGAGCGACCTCACCGGTCTACGTTTGCCATAAGCAAATCGGGCTACGGCGGAAACATTTCCACCTCTCCAGACAGCATCGGCCCGATAGCGCCGACCAATCCGATTTCAGAGAACGTTGGTTAAGGGCGTTTGTGCGTGCGTCTGTGCACATCAAATGGTGGGCTAACAATGGGCCGTTCCACCAACCCAGTTTACAGACGTGATCGAAACAGACTGTCTGGTGTTGCGTTTGCGTGCGTGCATCCATGTATGCACATGTGACAAACGCCGGATGTCCTGTCAGTACTTTCACACACAGACGCACAGACAAGTTTATAGATGCACAAGCGAAAACAGCATCTTGTAATGGTGATTTTATTTACCCAACAGACCAATGAAAAATGCGAATTCCGCTCTTATGGTCACTCATTTGTGACGGTCCCAAGGTCATCCGGCCTTAGACCTTGCCGCCGTTTGGGATGCGACAGCACCAGACAAAGTGCAGTACGTTATTATCGTCACTTGTTTGTGTGCCTGTAAGTTGATGTTCATACGTGAGCACATACATACCCACGTGGATAGATATGGGCCGAGGCAGTGCTGTGGTTATGCCAGTGGCCCATTGTTTGCGGCACGTTGCTGAGCCGCGCCTGATTCACATTCTTTCGGTTTGTGTACACACAAGCGCGCGGCACATCAACCGTAGCAGCAACAATACCTGATTGACTGTTCCTGGTCATGACAGCTAGTGGCGCAGCTGAGTTCACCAGTGTTGTGGTTATCTGTCCGAATGGTGGCACCATGGTCATCTGTCGGCTGGGCGTTTGGCATTGTTCTGGATTACCTTATTACGACGACAAATATTACCTCGACTCCGGTGAGTTATATTACGTCGTGACATCTCGCACCTTTACCGCGGCATTTGACAAACTTTTCATATATAGAAACAATTTAAACTAACTACTGGGTCCTCTGTTGTATTTTGGTGCTTAGAAGCCACGAGGCTTTTCGAGACTAATCAAAGCTGAACTGAAGCTTGAGTAGCACGGTTTTATTTGATTCATTTGGACTGGGTTCGCGAACATCGGGAAACTTGTTTTTCGGCTGATTTTACCACTTGGACTATTCGAAGTGAACAGTGAAACTAATAGCTAACTTAAAAAAAACAAAGGCGATTTCCCACACACGCTAAAAGCAAGATTACAACTGAGGGGACGTAGCCCCTAACCCCTGGGGTCAACTGCACTGGACGGGAAGGAGGAGGGGGGTGAAGTTGGGTAACTATGACCATGAGATTTGGACTAACACAGATCCACGTAAGCTTTCGATAGGCCATGTCTAGAAACAGGTCAAGCAACAATGAAATTAGGTCAACCACCGGAGATAGCCATGGACCCGTGATTCGAACATCTGACCTTTTCTGAGTTCATAGACCCCTGATTAGCATCGGGCATTACTCATTACTCGCTACTTCAGCCATGGTTTCACAAGACTCTGGATACTTAAAAGACTCCGCAATGGAACTAATGAGAACCGGTCGTCGTGATGCAGCCCACGTGAAGCTATACGATATTCGACATGAAGCGAAATATTCACTCTGACAACAGAATATGATCAAATTTGACCCCATCAATTGTTCAAGTGCGTGTGTGTGTGTGGGGGGGATTATGTGAATGTCCCACTGCTGTGCTGCGGGAAACATTGTATTCAATCTTTCCCTAAACCTGTTTTCTCTATGGGGTCACAAAATTCTTGTTTTAAGGATAGAATAAAATGAGAGATGTCCAATTGTCTCTTTCATCACTGTTCCGTGCTCGAGATGAGTCTGTTCCTTTTTGAAGATTCATAACCTGCACGATCTGGAAACTACTTCAAGCTGTATTACAGAGTAGTCGTACGGACTGGCGGTCGAACTTTCCTGCTGTATTATGACGTGCTTTTGATGGATTACGAATCTTTCACCTGTATGTAGTTTTCCTCACTATGGTCTGCTTTCACTCTGTCATTGGTGAATATGTGCACGTAAAGAAAATCAACTAAATTTACTTCATATCATCCATTATGATTTCCAGGAATTATTAGATTACTAGTAGAAACGTGATCGTGTTCAATTTCGGAATTCCACCGAGACTGTAGTGTTGAGAGGAGCCTTAATGACATAAAGTTGACGGGAACTAGATAGGTCCTTAGCTGGAGCACTACCGTAAATCTGACAATTGCTGAATGCTTCTTGGTGACTGTTTTATTTGCAACCTTAGGTAATTCATTCCTTCTTTAGTGGAAAGTTCGGTGCTGTAACGGGCCATAATCAGAATCTGACGGTTTGTCGACACAATGAACGTTCACTGAGAAGTTCGTTTACTAAGTGGACGAAAACGTATATCTGGAGATCTTGTCGACTGGATCGACAAACATAAACCAACAAAAAAATGGTTGATTTGAAACACTTAGTGCCCTTTATCCAACTGAAAAACAGCATTTGTCTCCTTTCTGTAACGCTCAAATGAGCGTTTCCCACGTGTCGAATGAATGAATAGTCATATGCTCCTTTCATATGTACAAACACTATTCGAGTGCGATATTAAACTGACATTGTTATACTTGGGTAGAAAATATCTCAGCCCAGTAGTTGCAAAATGTGGAGCTTGCACTAGAAAATCAGGACATTCGAACGATTCCAGTGCTCTGTCCATCTTTTGCTTCCATTTACTTATAGAATAGAAAATAGAGAATTGAAATATTTATTTGCTGATATGAATTAAATGGGAGATTATGTGTATGGAGAAGGGAGACTAAAAAGGGTTTTTGTTCTTCCCTCTGACATCCGTGTTTCTTTGCTTTCGAGCTCTCGATCTAAATTAAGTCATGACTATGTACGGTATAAAATAACTCTTTCACTGTCTAAGCAATTTCAACATCTTCGGGATACGTGAAGTTCAGGGAACAACTGCACATATAATTCTGTTGCCCCTCGACCTGATCCGATGGCTCTTCACGCCAAGCCTGACTCACAACAACCAAGTTCCTGATACTTTACTGATCACTTGACGTTTCGAATATATCGTGATATATATATATATATATATATATATACTAATCTGTGCTATCGGGACCATGACGAAAAGAAGAAACACATTAAGAGTTAAAGAAAAGGAAAAGCCTCTTTGAAATTCATCACACTTGTCCTATGCATAATTGATTCTCCACTGTCGGCCATGTCTCTTCTGTGGACTGCTGTGCTACTAGACCGTTCAGTCTAGATCAGGCCTGTCTATTCGAGGACGTATCTTTAGCCCATGTACAAACAAACAACCTGAAAAACAGTAGCGTTGTTCCGGGCGAGTCGGCAGCCACTGCTCGGTTCGCTGGATCGCTGGAACGCGATAAAGGAAAATAGCTTTGTTTAAATGACGGGCCACACTCGCCAGGTTACAGCGTCACCAGCAAACTTGGGGTATTCTTTTGGGAATAGTATTTTCCAACCCTCAACACCGTCGCTGTTTGTCTATGGTCTCTTGTTCACTGAACATGGGCTCACGACTAACCACATATCTGGAACCCAAGGAGGCACCGGGTCGCAGCTCCACTTTGAACACCCGCTGAAACTCAAACATGACATATATCGTTGGTCTCTTTTGTACCAACTGTGATCTGCGGTATGCACGTGATCTTTTTTTCTATTCGGACAAGGTTACTTTGATAAACCTTCGAGATTTCAGCAGCTCGATACCACAGAAAATCCATTGGGGGTGGGGTGGGTGGGACATCCTTTTACATGTCAACGCATAATTATTGTCTGCTGGCACTTGTACCAGTTCATTCACGACCGTGATGTTCTTATACTTACTACCTGTGCTCTCAGACGGATTCCTCAGGTGTGCGGTGTTCCCCTTGGTAGGCAGTATCTGGGTAATCGGTGGAGGTGATCCTTCTTCGTTATTCTAAAAATATCAAAAGAAGCCTAATCAGTGGGTTTGGTCCAGTTAGGATCTCCAGTTCAGATCTCCGAGTTACATCTAGAGGGGAATAGGCATTGTGATGCAGTTGGATTCATACTCTATCCCCCATCAATATGATTTCTACTTACAAATCCCTTTCGTTTTTTGTTCACCCCTCCCCTTGTTGTCCTATTCGTTCGACTTGTGACTGGAAAATAACATGTGAACTATAGCACAGTCGTGCTGGTTCCGTAGATCTATCTACTGATCTGACGTGACTGTGTACATTCACAAAGTTCAAGTTAATTGATTTTGACGAAACTGGAATGTATGGGCTTTTTTAACCAAATTATTAGTCCATTGTTTCCAATACATCCTTCCCTTCTCCTCTTGCTCATATTTCGTACTATGTCAGCTCTATCGACACTTCCCATGCTTTTATCGTTCGTCGTGTTTCTGATACTAGTAAATCTGTTTGAACGCAGTCATAATCGGCATTCAGCAGCGCCAAGTTATTGTTACATGCTTTCCTTTGGATAAAAATGATCCCATCGATCTTTTCACAACTTTCTTGCCAGGATTTGCATGTGTTTGATTGTTTTTTGATGGTATTAGCGTGTAGATGGATACGTGGACTGATATCAGTGCATCTAGGCTACCCTGTGACAGGTTGAGAAATACAGTTGAGAGTTGATTCAAAAAATATGGACCGGTGTGCACGTATTTTGCAATCTATCATGGCAAGTTCACTGACGTAGCTCTTTGTCTGTATGCAACTTGTCAAACAACCTGTTGTTATACCCTGACATGTAGTACTGTTACTGATCATCATGTGACTGCAGAGACCGTATGTCGGATCTGAATGCTCGCATTCTGTGTTCCATTGACAATTTGAGTGTCTGCCTGATCAATGGGAAAAGGGCTACCGGTGGAGGAATGTTAGTCTGATAGATGACATATAAGTTCGTTAGACAATTGTTTATAAGAATATAAAATATTGATCCGTGAGATGGAATTACACATTCTTACTTACACGGACGTGTGATACAGACAGCATTCTGGTCCCAGTTACAGTTGCACTGAACTGATCGATATGTTTCATGAAACGAACGATTGCGACTGATAAAGGTAACATATCTGCGGTTCAATTTTATCGATTTCGCTTTTATGCCGAATTGTATGTCTGAGTTTGTTCCATACGATATGGTTCCAGTCGGCTATTTGATAAAGTGTAGGTTTTATTATGAAATAATATCGGCATTAGTAGATTTGGTGCTGTCGTCTGTATCGAAAATACAAGTCAGCACAAAGCACACATAAACACATACCAGTCCTCATGATTTGGTTGTCTGTCACGCCATTATCAAGTCAATTTGAAGCACGATTATGCATCATGTACCCGGTTACAAACCGGGTTCTTGTTACTATGTTAGACACGTAGATAGACAGTACACAATGAACATTATTGGTGAGCAGACACAAAAACTGTACGCAAACGCAAACACTGCTTTTCCGTTTTTTACTCTTAGACAGACAGATTGGTTGGTCCTCATCTGTGGTACCCGATAGGACACCACATGCCCGAGATCATTAGCTCAGATCTTCATACCCATTTATATGGGACTACTACCGACGCCATAGAATTAGACATCCGAATTATGTACCAGGTGCTTCGGAAAATACGCAACATACTGCGCCATGGTAACAATTCAGTCGTGGTCCATTTGCGTTTTAAGTCCGCGAAACTAGGTCAAATGGGCAAGCTTGATGTTCGCTCAAAAGTGAAGTCGCTCACCGAATTGTGTAGATGGGGCTCTGTGGATCCAGTGCCTTTGACTTTTTGTTAGACAAGCGAACCGTTCATGTTTCAGTTTTTGTAAAATCGACCAAAGGGATGAGGACAAAACTCTTTTAGGCTGGTTTGAACGTCTCAGGGTTGAGTTTTTGGGGGACGTGATTTACCGAAGGTTTTTGACCTCGACGAACGCGGCGTGCGGTCGGGCCAAATGTATGTCGTTTGTATTGAATCACAGACATGCTGGTGAATGATCACTTCGAGTACCGACACATGGAATCCCGTTTGTCATTGGAATAAAGAAATCAAAAAATCATCCTTAGTTGTCAAATGCAGCTGGACTGGCCTATGCATGCGACAGTATTCTCGGATCAGGACATCCGCAAAGAACTATCCGAAGTCTCTTGAGGATTTTCGTCTAATGTTCGATGTACAACTTCACATTTTAGCTTTCATATAGCTTACTCATTTTGTTCGATTTCGGGGACTTCAATTGCGAACGGATCACAACTAGAATTGTTACCACGGCTCAATATATTACCCATCCCTATGGCGCACAGTGGGCTTGTGGATGATGTCAACCAAACGAGTTAGTCCGGCGGGTCTTGAGTGTTATTTGTCAGCTGGATTCTCATCACTAAAATTTTCACCAGTCCCGTTAGTTATTGCTTACGTTTTCTCATCACGTTGTCGATTTCCAACATTATAGGTGGTATTTGACATCGTTCCTTTGTTATTGCATTTCCTTACTTCAGCCAACATAGAACCGGATTTCATCCTTAAAGGTAAACTGACGCATGTCATCCAGCTACACAACATGGTGCATTTGTAGATCCTGTCCTATACCGTAAATTTGCTAGGAGTTGCTCATAGAAGTGCGTGCTTTCGGCGCAAACGCAATCACCTTTGGTTTCAGGTGCTCTGTTAAGACCCGAGTCACTGATGGTGCATTTTTTTAACCAATTTCATATTAACGACTATGGGCTTTTGTTCGCTCCCATTATACGGGTGCTTCTGTTGCTTAGCGGCCGAAGGCTGTTCTAGCAGTCCCCTTCTGGAATATACCTAGTGAATGTTTTTGGGCAACATACTCAAACGGAAGCGTCACGTGTGGATTGTGACCTGGTAACGTGAAGTAATACCCTGGTACGAATTTATTCAAGAACTATGGTTTCCGCACGAATATGTTCATTCCTACTCAGGTCGTGGCTACAAATGGCATCCCGAAGTCACTAACCAATGGTCATGGGGTAGCTAGAAGCTACTAAACGCCTCCACAGACTGTGAAACGACGGAGAAACCTGTAATGTTCAATCTTCGCCTCTGTGGGTCATGTCTAGATTTTGCTTGAAAACTTTGGCTGGAAGCATGCCCCATGCTTTCAACTACATAGTGGACAGTACGCTGGGAATATGTCTCCAGAGTGTTGCTTCATCAGAGTTTATCAGTTTTCCCTTGTACAACGGTGTTTGTGGAGCAAGAACTCTGATTGTTCACGTTTTTAAGGTCTTCTTAAACCACCTTTATGTTATCCTGTAAGTCACAGGAAGCAGTAGTTGTAATCTGGCCTCCAACCTATCCCACGCTGATTAATAGCTGAACGATGACATTTTACTACACTTTATTCAGTTTGCCTACACACGGTCACAATGAGACTCAACCTTGAAATCGTGTGACGGCTTGCGTGCCTCCGTGACCCAACGGGCTGCGCAAGACGGCTTATCTCGAGCCGAAGATCCAACCATATCTGCAAGGTTTATGGGTAGAGGTCTGACGAAGTAATTTTCTGGTTTCCCAGGTTGTGGGTTCATCTGAGCTCACAACTCAGTCGGAAAATTGAGTGAAAGAATAGTTGATTCAAGTAGATGGAATTCCACTCACCCACTCCCCGATGCCTTATGGGCAGGTCCGTGTTAGAACCGACGGCTTTGGTTGAGAATCCTAACCGTCCTCCTGCTTAGTGTTCGGACACTCCATCAATATTTGCCTAAAAACCCCAATGAATAGCACAGCCAATGAATTCCATGTTCCGTCGGTCGTTGGGCTTGCTAATCAGGACCGCGCTGCCCATTGCTTCGAGTAAATTATGCGCCGGCTCGGAGTTCCCGTGCTGAGTTAACGCCCCACTACCTTGTGGATAAGACTTTTGAGTCAGGCTCCGGTTAGGGTCCCCAAAGAAAAATTCATTCTGCAGTGAGGGCACCGGGGAGCTATCGATCAGCCCAAGTACCTCCGGTATTCCTCAGTTGACCTTTCTAATTTCCGATGCAAGAACCGCGCAAGTCCCCACGATGAATCGTGGCTCGATGGATTTATCTGACTGCGAAATTAAGGGAAGAGAAAGGAATAGTTTGCAAACTACTAAAGCCCGTGTTCACTTCTCTGCATTCAATGTCCGTAAGCCGAATCAGGTAACAAAACAGCTAGCTAAAACTTGACATTTTTGAAACGGATGTATACTGCCTTTGACACGCGCATGCAGGACCCCACTTCTGTGATCACTTTTCGTAGCCCAGATTCAACTTCATTCTGCCCACTCTTCGTGTGTCGGATGATCAGGATTTGAGCGCTCATGGTCCGGCTGGCGTTGGGATTGTACTGAGCATACCAACGGACTGTGCACTTTTTGACTGGATTCCAGTAAACATTTGCTTATGTGCAGTTTGGTTGGACGGTTCTGTGTCGATCGGAGCTTCGTTGTTTGTTCGTCGTATCTTTGTATGCGCCCATTGATTGCGCTCCCCTAAGGCGAAAGGCTACTTCCACCGGGACGTTCGACCATTCCGAAGTGTGCGTACAACAGACGTGGTCGTTGCTGGTGATTTGAACGCCAAACTTGGCTACTTAGCGGAGGCGGAACGGCGCATCGGAGGCCAGTTTTATCTCCCAGCCGATCGGATCGACAACGGAGATGTTTTCACAGAAGCTTGTTTTGACCACAGGCTGTCTCCGGTGGACATCAAGTTTTGTCATAAAAGCGATATCAGCCCATCTGGCACACTCCGCCTTCAAAGCGTTGGACTCAGATCGATCATACCGCCACCGGTCACCGGTGGCGTGTAAGAATCGAGGATTTCCCGTCATTTTGATCCACATCTATTGACTCAGACCATGTTTTGATCCGAGCTTGTTTTTGTTTGCCCCTAGTTCGTGGTCACCAGCACAAAAGCTACTTGTTCGGCATAGCTGATTCTAGACGATAATCACAGACTGCAATTCCAATCGGTACTGTCAATGCGGTTATCATCTTAACAAAACGACCAAGATCCGTGCGAACACTGGGAGCAGATCAAAGAAGCCATACACTCAGTGGCAACTACCACGCAGGAGTCCTTGCCACATGAACCTTAGAAACAATGGATATCCTCGAAATAATTTGCACTGTTAAATGCACGCAAATCTGTCCCCCCGGATGCAACATGCAATGAGACGCGTGGATCCCCGAGACGCCAATTGACGAACATTTTGAGAAACGACCGGGAGCAGTGGTGGATAAGGAGGTTAAGGGAAACGGAGAAGGCTGCAGCTGTCGGAAATAGTTGTAACCTTTACCGATAGATTAGGAATATTGGTCCAAGGGGACCAAGCGTAAGAGAGGTGATTAAGGAATCTGACGGTACACTGATTCGCTATCAGGAGCGCCGGCTGACGCATTGGGCAAAACACTTTACTGAATACCAGCCTTTTATCCGAAATGGTGGTGATCAGGGAGATAGTTTTCTGAAAAGGCATTAGGGGATGGATGGTCCGTCGTGTTACCATCGGAGTTAACAAAACTCCTGAGACAAGGAAGCAGATTCCTAAGGACTGGTATGAATCGGTGATGTTCCCGATTTACAAGCAAGATGGTAGATCCTCAAGTGAGGAGTTAGTTTAGTGCGCATCACATCCAAACTGATCGCTGATATTATCCCCCGCCGACTATCCAGTTCTCGGAGTTGCATTGACCAAATTTTCACTTTTCTGCAGACCTTATTACATAAGCACATATTCCGTAGACCCACGATTTCTGTCTTTCTTGATGTGAAAGCGGCATTCGACTCAGTGAACTGTGCAGTTCTTTGGTATTGTCTGTCACTGAAGGGTGCGTCGGAGAAACTCATTTCATTCATCCAATCTCTGTGCTAACAATCGAAGGCGAGCTCGTGCTCATGGTGGTTTTACCCGAACTGACCACTAGAAGTGTTGTTCGTCCCTTTGCTATTGAAATGGTCATGAAGATAGCCCCATTCTCATGTGAGAATGGTGCAATTGATATTTGCTCAGACAGGAGTCTATCTGACTTGAAATATACGGACGATGTTGTGCTACTGAGTGAGGATCCAAGTGAGTTGCAGGTTTTTCTCGATCGTCTATGCGATATTATACGTATGTTTGGAATGCGTTTTGCACCTTTGAAGTGAAAAATGCTGTTGCAGGACCGGATTGGCTCAAACCCGAACTTTGCTCTTGCAGAGGAGCAACTGCGTGAGGTGGACACTGTTAGTTGGTTAGTTGTGTCTTACCTGGCGATCGTATATCCGATGAAATGTCTTCGGGCATACGGAGTGCCTGATTAGCATTTTCTAATTTGAGGCGCCTGTTGCGCTGGTGTAACATTCCGTTATCGATTAAAGGTCGGGCATACACTTCAGCAATGAGGTTGATCTTCCTCTAGGACTCCGAAACGACGGTTGCGGGCAGAAGATATGCAAGGACTTTCAGTGTTTCAGCACTGTTTTCTTCGCAGTTTTGGTCGCATATGATGGGAGAATTTCGCGAGTAACTCACAAGTTAGGGACCTAGGGTCCAGTTCTTAGAATGGCCATGGAATTTGAATAGATTAAGATGGTTGGGACATGTTTTGCACTTACCCATGGAATGACTGCGTTGGTTATATACTTCTTTGAGGTGGGTTATGATTGGAGTATGATTTGGGGTGGTCAGTCCATGACATAGGAAAAAAATTGTGAAAACTAAACAGTGGACCGGCTCGTATAGCTGCAGTTAGACTACCGGACTGGGTCCACGCGATCCCCCAAAGAAGTAGTTGGAGACAGTAGGTGACATTGGTGAACGCCGCAGTTAGTGGCGTTCTTGCATTCGAAACTCTTCTTCTGTACATTTCTTCAACTAACCATTTTAGTAGACGATCTTCCATTATTCCCTTTTTTCTGTTTTAGCATACGGTTTTTTAAGGTAGCACCCACAACCAGATCACTTTGGTGCAAGGTTGATCTTTGTTCTAAACTGTACTGAATTGAACTTGTCTGCACACTTGGAGCTAAAAAAAATTTCCGCCGGGTAGTCCATTACCAAATGCAGGCATAAGGGAACCTTATGGTATCTTCCACAGAGCGTCTTTCAAAAAAAATTGATTTCCGGCCCCTAATATTTTCCGAGGAAAGTGGACAACTTTAGGAGTATGAATTCTAATCAGCTGTAGATTGGACGAATTTTCACCCGGTAATTCAGTGCCTTTTCAGGTTTATTAGTTCATCGGTTCAATGAATCGTTGGTTAGATTTTTATTTCTAGTGGCAAATGGTCATGTCCAAGACGTTCAAGTACCGAAATTTTCTTCAAATCGACCTATGCAATGGATTATGCATAATGCTAGAATCTCACTTGAATCGTTCGGAGGGTGCATGGATGATGAATCTACGAAGGAATCGCACGGCATTTAGTATTTCGCCAGGATTCATGCTAAAAAGCGGTTTCGCATTTGTGACTAATCATCCATACAACTGCAACTGGAAGTCAGCACACATGATTGCTCAGAACCTCAGTTTAGCTGCACAGATAACCTTTTTATATTTTATCTTTTACTTCCTTTATTAATGAAACAACAATGTACATCAATTTTCCTGCCTATTAAATCCATTTTTCACACACAAACATCCCAAAGGGCGCACACACGTATTCGTTCCAACTGAGTGACCTTATGTAACCATTCTTATCTCACCGCGTGTCTCGACCGAGTGACCAATCGGCACACTCGGGTTTATTACGAACCAATCGGAGTTCAAATCGTTCCATTGGGTCAAGTGCAAGAGACAGGTCTACACGTCACTTCATCCCTTCCGCTGTCGGGGTCATAGGGTCACTGGCTAGTCCGATTGGTTTAGCTCTCTGACGGAACAGAACAGTCAGGGAACAGTTGCGTTACATAAACGGCTAACCGTCTCAGGGTGGGCAGAAAAACCGATTCCCATTAGTCGATTTTTATAGGTTCGCTGAAGTCCTAGATGCAGCGATGTTTTTGACAAACAACGTGAAATATTTAGTATTATCCACCAGTTGTTAGTGCACTGAATCAGCTGTTGTCAGAATTGGCATAATTACGAAATCAAACCGGAGCGTAATTGAATTGGACGTTACCTTCCCGGTTTTCTCCACCGTTTAGGTGTCAAATGCTGCAATACGAAATCCTTGAATTGCTTTTAAGAATTCAACCTTGTAGCTGAAAATGGCCTATTACCACTTATGCAATTGGCCCTCTTGGTCAGATTAATACAAAACAGTGACTTTCGACGCCCACCCATCGTACTACCATATACCGTATAAAGATTTTTGTGATCACGCATTATACCACAACAACGTTAATTGAAGCTGATTTTCAATGCCATCCTAATAAAGTGATGTCCTGGTGGCTTTGATTTTATTGCCATTCTTGGACTAAATGAAGTACTAAGTACTTCCTCGATAGCATTAACCAACTGGCACATGATCCACGAACCATATGTCACGTGACCCTAGCCTTCAACGGCCGTTTCACGTTTGCCCAACAGCGTGCTGAAAGTCGAGCGCACCTACTTCTGTACCAAGGACCAATTAAATAGGGATGTGGGGATCATGAAACCAGTTGGACACATGTTTGTGTTTTTGCTGATAGAGCAATTTCCCGATCAGGTGAGCGAAGCTGGTCCAAATAAGTTCTCCTCTGTTGGGTCCTATATACTGTTTGGACGTTTGGTTGTTATAGCTCCCGTCGACGTTCTCAACAATATTTGCCTTTTGACCCTCAATCTCAATGTTTTCGGGGAGAGTGGAATAGTGTAATCTGTCTACCATTTTGTGGTTGAGACAAAAATGATCTGCCCACCGGAGGACTAGTCAACTGACTTACCGGTTTTCCACTGCACAACTGTGCCACATCGGACTACCCATTCACTCAGGAAATGGATCACACTGGTTAAAGAAGTACACTGCTTGCACGAGTGACCGTGTAACTTTACTGTTTATGACTGAATTTCCCCAGAATTGGTTTCACGATGTACCAGGGTCTATCACTGATTTAGCGAATATCGTATAAATCTTCACCCCACGGGCGCCTTTTCTTCATCAGGAATGGTCGGTTCGTGTCTATTTTTCTACGACCTGTGAGACATGAATTATTAGCCATGTAAATAGCGCTACCACTAGACGCATTAGTACTGCTAGACGACAACCGTCTCACCAAACCTGTAACCACGATTAATTAATTAATTAATAAAAGCTTCATTTTATTACCAACTCCTGGTCCCTTATTTATGATTCGTGGCTATATCACAAAGCAGTTAATCCCTGGAATATGGATATGTACCAAGTGCGTGTTATTAGTTTGAAAAAGCGTGAAATAGATAGGATGAAAATGTAGTCAGATCCTAAACACTTAGGGTGCAATGTAATGGGCTCACTCTATAACCAGTCGAACCAAATGCACCGTCAAGGAAAAACAAAAATCGCAGAGACAGGTAAAACAGAGAGTTTCGTGTAGCAGGCCAGCTTATTTTCGACGAACGGAAGTTTATGCGTCATACCATAGGGCACAAGACAATGATAGTAACAGAAAGGGCAATGATCCATTCACGAGTTGACTGACTTAGTCCTAAGCAAGCAGGATCCTCAGGATACCACTTGTTTACACGTTATTATCCTTCAGTGTAGGTTGGCTTAATCTCAAGATCACGCGGTACCGAGAACGGTCTGTGACAAAAAGCAGTATGCCTGCGAAATGAGCTAAATTATTTCTCATTTCACTCACCAGCTAGTTCTAGCTTTTCTCAACTGGTCATTTGTCTCATTAGCGATTTCTGTCTGTCTATCGGTCCGTGCTGAATTTCCTATATGCCTAAACTACCAGTGACCGTAATGGTCCCTTAAATGTCTGATCCTGAATGGTCAACCGAGTATTGAATTCATTCTACCGTATTTACGAACAGCAACGACGAAACTGGATATGGAACGCGTTTCACTATGAAATCTCACTGTGAATAAACGATGTTGGGACCAAACTGGAAATCATCATGTTCACTGCCATCCAGATGGTGGCTCAAATTCGGATTGAATAGAGTCGTTTCACCGGTTCACAATGCGGCAAATGGACAACAGATGATTTATGACACTGACTGTCAGGGTTTTTCTCCACTTCCCACAGTGCCCATCTTTAGACACAGAAATGACGAAACCGGCTGATTTTTGTCTCACTACTGCTTTTTTTGGCTTCTACTGCCGTAACTCTTGGAGTCATTTCTCACGGTCCATTGTCTGGGGCTGAGATGTCACTACGTCCAAACACTTGGGTGATGGATGTAACTTTGTTCGATTTTTTACTCCGCTAGTTGTTCAAAGACCGAACAATGAGTGCTGTCGATTAAATTGATTGTCCCCATTGCCGTGTCCGTGGATGGCATTCAGTCATTCATTCAGCCCATGTCCTTCATACTTGTCTACCGTTTATCTATGTTGGTGCGGTTGATTATCTAATCGAATATTACTTAAACAAAGGGAGCGAAAAGTTTTGCCGTATCAAGCACCTCATAATCTCAGCGGAGCCTAAGATTTGCTGACCGAGTGAGGTAGGTTTATGCAAACAGATTCATATAGTACGTGCCGGAAACTGCGTGTTTATTTTTCTGGGATGTCTGAATTCGGATGACTAGGTCATGATTCGTTTTTGTTTTGGTGTTGACGGTGGTGATAATCGCGGTAATTTTGCAAAACTAACCATCACCAGCGTGGCAGATGTTGTTTGTCCGGGTTTACTTGATCGACCAGCAGTCATGACAATGGATGCCATCTTTATCTCTGCACATAATTACCCAATAATTCAAATTATATATATATAATATAGTTATGTATACGATGGGGGATACAACTTTGAAAATGGTTCTGCTCGATCGTTTGTGCTTTCAACTGGACTGCCTGTTCGACCTTCATTCACCCCCCACCCTCGACATCGCGTATCTAGTTTTTTGCGTAAATTATGGTCCGTGTACCGATTGGTCATAGTGATCGTGAGTGCATTAGAATTGTCTCGTCATCGGAGAATGCCGACTACGTATTCGCCTTGAATAAACTATGGCGCGGGCATAATCAGACTTGGGACTATGAGTGGAGCGATGTCGCTTTAAGAAATCAAATACGTGATAGATTTTTTTATCACACACTGAGGCCTGGATTCAATTATTAAGATAGGTTTCCAGTCGTCTTGGTGACTAAGTTTACCATATCAAGTGTTTGGGAAAGTACAAGTTCAATCTATCAAGAATCACGTTAGGTTATTCTTCCGATGTTAAAAACTGACCGCCTCGACAATACGGCATTTAACCACATATCGGTCACCGCAGAGCGAACCCTTTT
>LUCM01005201.1:676399-688105 GCA_008360955.1 Fasciolopsis buskii | reverse complement strand
AATACTCATAGTCCCTACTTCATCACAATGGGTTTGTAGTAGTTTAATTTTAAGACAATGAACTGGTCCACCCTTGTCCAAGGTCTAAATTCTGTTGATGACATTTGATGTCTGTTGGTGAGGCGGGCTTATCTTTCGCACCGTCAAAGAAAAGCAATCAGCAAACTAACGGCTTCGCAGTTGCTGGTACACATCAAGTGTCCGTACCTGACCCAATAATCTCCGAATGTGTGATTATAAGGTCTCGAAAATCATTGTCCTCTCCGTCTCCTAGCAACAAAGGTTTTCCTCACAAAGGTAAATACCCGCAACGTCAGACGAAAAACCACTGTCCATCCCACCAGGGTTAGTCATTGATGCTTTATTGGGATTACATCATTCCAGCACTGAAATACTAAATGTTTACTACTGAGCTTTTTGTTTTGCAGTTGAGAGGGGTTCAATGAGTTCACCATTCAGTCAGATAAAACCGTTTGACTGATCAGAATGGAAAAGGAAATTCGCCCACTCTGTGATATGCTCATTTGTCGCAATGGTTGTACGGTTATCCGCCATACTGTTGGGTGGTAGACTTTTAGGATTGCGGTTTTCAAAGTACTGTTCCCTGTTAACCTTAGCGAGCCTACATCGTTAGCGTTCGTTTATATATATATATATATATATATATATATATATATATATCGGGTAAAACAAGCATAGTGCCAAGGCGACATGTAAATGGAACTTCCCAGAAGGTGGAGAAACAAGGGGAGAGGAATAATAAACCATAATAAATCAATTGTTTTTGTATGTTTTCATCGCACACATTTGGTGACTTCTTGGTTATTTTCCTATCCTGTTTAAGGTAATGACTTCTACAGACAGCCACACAGCATTCGTGTCACTGTTTCCGGTTCTGAGCCACATGTCTCAGCTTCTCCAACAAACAGCAATCTTCATCTCTCGCTCGTTCGTGGTACGTGAAACTGGGGTCGAAAGGCAGACTGAGCAGCTCAGTTTTCCGACTTCTATATCGTCCTATTCTGACTTCCACTATTTTTCTTTGTTCGCTGTTCTTATGTGCTCGCAGTTTGCAGGCCATGCCTATCAGAACGCTGAGAAATACATAGTTTTTCTGTTCTACGCATTCATGGTTTAGGGATTCGAACATATTCGCCACTGAGCGGATAAACGGTTCCACCACTCGACCACCTGCTCCTTACGTGCTTACACGAATTTTTCCGTCCTAAAGTTGCTTTCCGCTATTACCCGGCTGGCGAAGCAAGTTCCTCAAGATTCACAGGGCTTGCTATCAGTTTCCTGCATTGTCATATTATTTGTTTCTGTTAGTGCTCAGGTTATCGGTCTCGAAAATGGAGTGGTGATGGTTCCGTCAAAATATAGTCTGGAGTTAGTGAGAAAGGCAGAAATGGCTCAAATTAAATGAATCAGTTGTTTTGTAGTGCACACCGAAGCCCCCTTCTTTGATTCACTTCAAAAGATTAGTTTGTGTAGTTCTTGTCCCAAATAATGCTGATTACAAAGGCTGTTTATGAAAATACCGCTGCCTAGTGCTCTGTATTGATTTTAATCGAACACTGACTGTGGGCATGTGCATATGCATGTGTATGTGTATGTGTAGATGCTCGTTTTCTGGTGAATAACTTCAGTCGCATTGAGTCCCCAGGTAGCGATTCACAAACCACCATTTGGACAGGAAAGAGCGAGACAGTATGATAAAATCAGATTGGATTGTGGCTTGTCATATGCACCGAAAAGAGAAACACGTTGCCGGGACAGTTACACTCTTGCATGAAATGAAATTTGCTGTTCTGTCGGTCACTCTCTCCTAACTTGGTTAGACTAACAAGTACGGTTTGCTTTCGTTTACTCGTCTAAGGGTTTGTTGCTTGTGTGTGTGTGTGTGTGTGTGTGTGTGTGTGTGTACGTATGTGTGGGTATGTTTGTGACAGAAAATTTTCATTGTTTGTAGCAGGATATCCAGTTTTGCTTGGTTCCCAGTGGGATAGAAATTCGAAATGAAAGTCGACAGATGAAAGGGGACATTCCCCCTGAAGGATTTCCCGCTTGGATTAGAATTCAGTATTTTTGTCCCGATCAAGCTATTGTAGGTTTTTTGTGCACCTACAAAAAGAGCATTCTGTGACACATTAGAAACTATTTCATTTCTGCTTTACTGTTTGTTACGTGAGTCTGTTTCGTTGATCGATCGAGCAGTAGGTTATCTGTCGAGATCGTGACAGCTGGCAGCTGTTTGAAGATGGGTTTCTTCGGATAACATTCCTGGTATTCCGACGGAAGCGCTGTTAAAGCGCCACTGGGCCTCATCACGGTTTGGTATGATATTTCACGGTTGCTTTTTTCTTATCTGCTAAATTCACCCTAGGTAACAAAAGACCATTTCATTTGTGCAGTCCACAGATCGAAATAATTTTTACTTAATCAACACGGGTTTATTTTCCCATTTAAGACCTTAAGCGGTTCATTATTTCGGTCGGGCAGTCTAGTTTGGATAGTTTATTCACTTTGCATTTAAGATGATTAATCAATAACCAGCCGGTGCTAAATCACCTAGCGAAAACGCAAAGATATCGGAGGAAGCCAGTCCGAACAGGGCCCGGTGGTGGTGGTGGTAGCAAACGAGGCATGTGTGTCGTATGCATTCACATATTCGGAATTCCAGCTTCGCTTTAGGCTAGGGATGTTTATTTTTCTTGTTCGTTGGTGAATGCTAACAAGAATGAAACAGATGCACAACGCTTCCTCGGTTGTAGTTACCGCTTGTTGCGTCATTGTTTTCATCTTTTCGGGCTTTTCGTTCAGCAACAGTCATTCAAGTCTTCACACACACAAACACACACTCCGTCTCTTTCTGCACTCTGTACTACGTTCCACACCACGAATTCGGCGTGAATTCATTACTCCCCCATGGGGTATAGGTAATGAGCATAGTTTGTGCATAAGCACCGTTTGAGTCTCTTGCAATCCTGACCGGTTACTATTTATGTGGCTACTGATTTCTGATTCCGTAATGTTACGGTTTTTAATCGCGGAAGCCTGTAATGCACCCTACTCAACACAGCAATCGCACAAACGGGGGAGATGTTCCTGTGTGTGCGTCTGTTTTAGTGATTTTGCAACCTGGCTACAGTTGTGGGCATGTTTGGTCACTGAACCTTAATTCCTCTGACTCTACTCAGAAAGGTTGGCTCGAATTGGTGACAAAGAGAAAGACTACCCACGGTAGTCGAAACGTTGGCGCATTACATCTACCAACAACGCTGTGTTATTAATATTATATCATTCACAATAAAGAGCTAGCTATATTTGAATCGATGGATCTCATCAGATCTTTGTTACCCCCACCTAGTCACCATTACTTGAAAAGTGTTTCAGATGGACTAGGAGGTGCAGTACAATTGCAGAAATGAATTTCGTTGTGGTAGGTAGGACGATGGTTCACTTGTCTGTATCCTTACTATTTTCTCCTGTTGGATACTCACATGACCGTTTGCATTAACCTTTAGGATATTTTCGCATTCCGGACCTTTTGGTCTTCGATTTGGTTTTTATAAAAATGGCAAATCACTCAGCTTAAAGGTGGTATCAAGAATGCATAATTGTGGGTTGTTCAAACGTCAGCCGAACTTAATGCAGCGAGGTGAAATGTTTTAAACCGCTTATTTCTCAGTCCACTTCACTCAATGCACACCGTTAGACATATCATATCTTGTTGACTTTATAAATAATCGGGTTAATCTCTTTGTAAATTAAGTGCTTGCCATATTGATATCATTATTGTCGTTTCTGCTTATGGTCATGATGATACACGCATGTAAAGATGGTGATCCCTGACCCGTAATGTAACCCATGATAACTAGGGAGTTCGTCGACCGGAGTCATCATAATTCATTTGACCGGCGACTGAAGATCTGTGGTTGACAGAAGTGATTTTTCTGGTGGTAAAAATCATCCACTCATTTATGTGAACTGATGCTGTTTTACCTCGTTCCAAATCCCGTTTAAAAGTTTCACCCAACTCCATGTAGTTCATGACTGTTCTCACTGAAGCGGGTCGATATTTGGCTTCAACAGTCTGTAACGAATCCTCTTTTATTTCCTGGTCCCATAGCTCTTCTGTTATATTGTGGTAGTGACAAATTCAAACTAATATTCTCGACAGAGAGAGAGAGAGAAAGAATAATCACAAATTCTGTCTGTGTGAATCGACCACAATCACAAGCATGGGATACATAAACGGGTACCTGTTGATGAGCGGATGAACATCAATGCTACCTATGGTCAATGTGATTAGTTCCGCAATATTTTGGTTATTAGTAGTCAACATCAAGTGCTCTTAAATTTCACGTCTAGCTGTGTTTGTCGGGATGTTTGTGGTACAGTTTCCACTGTTATTTATCACTACTATTGCTGAGCCATACCTACGCATTGGGACAGCAGTTTGAAAATTGGCAGACTCCAGTGGACAAGAAAACGGATGCCTTCAATTGACCGGAAACATTTGATCATGGATAACCACTGTCACCTAAACCATCGGAACCTCTAATGATTCAGTGAACTTTTATGACCATAGTTACGAAACGGGGATATATGTGAAAAACCGACCGATATTCGATTGTTTACCATCGATTAGGGTGCGCAGGTGACTATAAAACAGAACGTGTATCGAGCCCCATGCACAAAAAAGCCTGGGCCGGTATGGGAAGTTGTGTGACGCGGGGTGTCAAACTGACAGATCCCTTTCCCTTCCAGTGTGTATTGGGTGCCGCTGGTCCTTAACGCTGTTTGGGATTTCAAACTTCGTCTTCTTTTATCCGAAACTGAAGACCACTCTGTAGTCGCTCGCTTATTATGATCAGCCATGGGCAATTGGGATCGTTCACTCTAGTTCGATCATCTCTGAAGAAAGTGACTTACAAATTTTCAAATGAAATTCTCCTAACCTGCTCTTAAAACTACCGAGGAATATGCGAAAGGGCCAAGGGAGTTCTTTTTTGTGTTCACATCAGCTCTTGCGTAACTGATTTCTTCACTATCTTGAGTTTCTCGTTTTGATTCAGTGGAGTGTGTGTTTGCGAGGGACAGACGAAAATTTCGAGAAACAGGGAGATCATATTCAAAACAAGTTCACCTGATGCATAGTTAATCACGGTTCAAAAAGGAACCTTAAAACGCGCGCACTTCCTTTCCCATGCCCACTTTGGCCACGGACACCCACACACACGCATACGCAAAGAAGCTCGATTACAAACATATACGCATGTACGTAGACGCACTTCTGACTTTTCCGACCAATGGATTTCAGCTTTTCAGATCCTCGAAAATGCGATGTTAGTTTGTTGAAATGATTTTCAAACGACAAATTTTCAAATGATATCTGTTCTCACACCATGCATTTCAACCATTTGGTGAAGTTGTCGGTACTGTTTGTAAGTGCTTGATAATATGAAGTGGGAATGTTGGATATGTTTGTTCGTCAATCTCGTATGGCCGGTCTGAGATCCGCCTATTGATAATTATGGTTCTTAGATTTGTTTAGCCTCTTTCTGAATAAAGAGTCTTCGCTGGCAAACAATATTCCCCTGAATCGCTTATTTATCTGTCGGTAACAGCTTAAGCCTACTGGTCTTTCTGTCCAGTTTATGGTTACGTGTGGGGCCTCTAATTTTCACGGAAGGGGGTTTTGAAAGTACTGATTTCGTAGTCACCTGGTCCAAGTTTTCTGACAAAAGTTGTTTTTTACGTCTCATTCGTAAAATAATATCGTAACTGAAATTGCATTTTCCGCCTGGAATTAGTGATATAAGCTTTTACTTAAACTGCATGATCATTGAAATTTCCTCCTATGACTTTTCGGAGAATGGGCTTTTAAAGTCGCGGATAAGCTGTCGTTCAATATGCTCAATGTGGTAGTTTTTGTGTATTATTTGCCTGAGTTGGCGTTCTTCTGATAGGGTTCATCGGCGATGCGATCGAAAACGGACAACAGATTAAGAAAGCGCTATCAGCTGAAGGTTAGTAAGTATGCCATCCAGATCTCAACACTCACTGATTCAGAATCAACACGATGTGCTGCAACCTGTCGGATGCGCCGCTCCTCTCGGCCGGCGGTGGTCAGGCGGTCAAAATTAAGGTGCTTTGTCCTGAAGGTCGCGGATTCCAATCCTCCCAACCCCGGTCAACTGCCCCAATTGGCAGCTCTTTCTTGGCCGAGACCCCCTCGTGGTATGTTTCCTGAGCACGTGCGTTCGGACTACCAGATTCAAAAAGACCGCTTCTGAGTTCCCGAAACTCGATGATCAAGCCATTTACAAGAACCATGAGTCCTATGACTCCCGTCGAAGTTTGCCGTGGAGATCGAGTAAAACTCATGAGCCGGAGCTGGGAAAGGGCGAAGAAGTACGTATTTGTGGCACAAAACACGCTGTTACATTCTTCCTCTGGAGATCTGCTAATGAACATGTCGTTTATGTTCCCAGATGGGCCTCCTCAGTTTGGAGCAGACAATGGTTGAAGTATTGGTAAGACTTGCCTGATCACAATACTAGATAAAAATTGAAAATTCTGCCCATTGGATCAATGGGATCCAATAGCCCAGTGCTTACGAACCTTGGAGTGGGGTTAGGACTGGTACTGGAATCACAGATACTCCTGCAATCATATATCTTTCCCACAGACTTGGTGATATTGATAATAGCTTAATTCTTGCTTCTGCACACTGCCCCTTGTTTACGTCTTCGGCGAAGGCTTCCACATGGAGATAGCAGCCAGAGCTGTTACATGAAATATGCCTAGGTCTGTTTCAAACGCCTCATCAACGACTTGCGGGGCTTAAATACACAATCCACTGGTTAACAGTATGTGACTAGCTTTCTATTCGATCGATTATTTACCATTCTCCGGATGCATTTTCTACGGATGAAGAACGATACCAACCTGAGGACATTTACTATTTAACATAAGAAACATGAAGTCAAGATATACTACTATTGGTGAAATATTGATGGTTAGGGTTTGTGTGTTGCACTTTCAATTGCTAACACGGTACTGTTCCTTTAGGGCGCACTGCCGATGAGGGACCGCGCCTTTCGAACAAACGCGCTATTCGGGTTCTGATCATGACTTCCGTGTTGAAAATTCATTTCAAGTGTGATTACTTGGCAGAGAAACTAGGTTTGATGACGCGACCGCCGTAAAATGATGTAAACCCAGAAATCGAACAACAAATCAATCAGTTTGGCATTTACTTTATTTGGGTAAAGAAAACCCGATTCATTTTTAACAACACGTTATCGTCTAACTGGGCGCAGATCGTCCAAGTTTATTGCCTCCTCCCGCCCTCGGGTTCTGCTGCGTAGGTTCTGGGCTTTCTCTCTGCCGTTGCCAATCTGGCTACGAAGTCGAGGATCCAGTTGGTCAGTGGGAGTATGAATCTGCCCTAATTTGTTGGTATTTAGAGTAAAGTATTTTCTTGACTTAAATTGCTTTGTCTACTATCCATTCGGTCAGTTCCTTCCTGGCCTACTTGCTCCATTTCGTGATCCGTCCGTGACAGTGATGGAGTTAGTTTATTGGTGAGGACGACAGAAAAATACACTCGTGACTGTGATTGCACTGCGTGTGCACGAGCGCGCACGTGATCGTATGTGCTTTTTTGTATCGGATCGATCTGTTTTGGTATGGTGCAAAGAACTGACTAGGTTAGGTTGTTGTTTTTATTTGCGGTACAGGTCAGTGGAGGAATGCGACCGAACGGACCGAGACAAAGTAAGGGTTCCTCAAAACCGTTCCAGAATTCGAGGCACATCGTCCCACTTGCGACCACAGTCTGCTTGTTGCTCACACACACACACACACACACACACAAAGACACGTAGGTCTACAGACACGTACCCAGCTTTTTCATCTCTTTGTCTATGGTCTGTTGGTCTTGGTAATAATCATGGATCGGTGGCGCTGGTAATGCCAATGGTACTGGGAATGATGGTGTTGGTGATGGCCTTGAAGTCGATTTTGATGATGATGACAGTTTTGGTCATTCTTCTCCTGGTTTGTGTTTACCATGAACTTGGGTTAGTTGATTTATGAGTCTGTTCTCTGCCTTACTTATATGAGCGTGCCAATCAATGCGGTTTCGGTGCGTTGTCTTCTGTACAGCTGAAAGTGATTTGTGTTTCCCTACAGTTTCTCTACTTCACACGAAGAATTCAACTGGAGCCTGAGATACATTTTGCCCGTCTGCTGTCGCCTTCCGTTCGCGGATCAGCTGAGAAACGAATGCTGCAAATATTTTTCACCTTCCGTTTGAAAGCTGTTTGTCTGCCCGTACGTGACAATCGTAGTTTAAATTGTCATCCGATGGGACATCGATATACATCACGTTTGATTGAACTGGCTGTGATCAGTGATTGTTTTATAGCTATTGGATTTTCTAAATATGCGCTTTCGTACAAACTCAATTTGCACGATATATATTTTATAGCCACGGTTCGAAAGAGTAGAACAAATAACCATGATTTTGAGGATGACTGTAAAAGATTATCTAGGGCCTCAGTAATTCCGCGGATGTGCAATTTTACTCAGGGACACCACAGTTTTTAATACCATTAGATTTGTTTGACGATGTTGGATTTTAGATCAGTGGACCATTAGTTTTACCCGGTACACTTTTTTTCTACTCTCATCGGTTGCTCGTTGTTCAAAGCTGGCAAAGGTGACATTCGTGGAACAAGTACGGGATTCAAACAATTTAGTAACTGAGTCGAAAGAGAGAAAATATCTGCACATTTATTCTCTACTTCCGAATACTCTATACCCGACTGAATACGAAGAGACTCCTAGTGGAGCGGTTAGATTTTCCAATAGGGGTGCAAAATTTCCATATCACGATGCCGTTTATCTGATCTTTCAGTGACGTTGGATATTGGTTTTGCTAAAAGCTCACATTGTTGGTTTTCATGAGATTCTAATCACCAGGTCTCCTGTTAAGATTGCCGACGTGTCATCACCAGCAGAAATGATGTGCGTGTAAAAGAAATTCCACAATCTAAAAGCCAAGCTCAGCGATCAGAAGGTATGTTATGAGTAACAAAAGTCAGACGGGTCCTACTTATTTGTGATTATGATCTCATCTGCACCATACTCAAAGCTGTTGATTCGTACCAGAATATCACAATGACAGCTATGTTGCACCTTTGAAAGTGACAGTGTTCATAAAACTGTTGAAATAAAGGAGTGATCAATAAATCCAAAGCCAGGACAAGACGAACTCGCAAATCTTCCGCTAACATGTGCAGGATGATAAACACTGGCTCATTCACGCAACTGACACTACCAGTTGGCTGGAATCTAAGTATGCACACGTCAAACCACCAATCGCAAAACGAAGGGAACATTGAACATCTTTGGTAAATGATCAGTGCCGACTAACGTTTCCCAGTGAATCCACTGTTGGTACATTTTAGACCTTCTGTAGGCGCAAAATCCACATTTTGGCCACCGTAATCAGCCGTGAGAATGTTCACGGAAGAGATCAAACTAATCGTCATGAACTTTTATTCACGTTTGACGCGTATCACTTGCCACTTGATGTGAATATCAGGAAAAAGAACTCAAATGCATCACTACTTCCTCAAAGGAGTCATAGCAGCGTACAATCTATTGATGTGATTTTATGTATCTCTGCGGTCCAGTGCGACCTTTAGAGAAGTTTTCAGCTAATTACCATAGTTAAGTGGCAAAGTACGAAATAAATGAAACTCTAAAAGTTTAGAATAAGGGACTTATTTAAATTGTCAAGTGCCGTTGTTAGTTGTTACCACAGAAGTGGAACAATTGTAGGCGTTCGATCAACCATCTACCCAAATTTCTTTGGTTACAGTTTAGCCTCAACTCAACCTTCAGGTGTACTGATGTGGTTGAGCTTAGTGATCGTAGTTAGTCATGGCGGCATTTCAACTCGAAGATCAATGGGTGCTGAAGTTCGTACTAACGCGCCATTTCGCTTTCATCGTTAAATTGACAAACAGGGTCTTGCACATTTTTGAGCTGTCTGCCGAATGACATACAGAGAGATAGGCAAACAAGTCTTAATTTAGTTTACGAGTACCCTATCCCTCGATTTCATTTGACTTTTTCTTGTTGACAAATCGTTACAAGTGATCCGTACTCATAGTGGAGCACAGTCTACTATACTGTCACGAACATTTTATTGACATTCACCCGCGTGTGCACAAACACACACATATACATCGATTCCTGTCATGATTATGTGACAGATAAAAGTGGCCTGCAACTTATTAATACTACTTCCGCTACTGTCGGAACTAGATCGGTAAGAACTCAACAGACACCTGGCATAAGAAATGGATCATTATTTTATGTAAACCGCACAGGTTTCATACGCTGCTCAAGACTTTTTGGTGTCTCGGCTTTTTTATGAGACAAAATAGAAAAACCCTTGATGAGAAATTTTATTTATTTAACTGGTGTAAAAATAAAATTATGCAGAGTAATACCACGACCGCGACCGAGCTAGTTACATTGGGAATGAAGCGAGCTAACGTTCTGCCATTTTAACTTCTCGTTGTAACTTCTAATGAATCTTTCCTAGTTCCATTTGCACTGACACAACGGGCCAGGTGTCCTCATGAGCTTATCCCTTATAATTCCAGAAATAATTGTGCTCGAATTCATTTTGATATTAGTCCAAATCACAGAATGAAACACTTAGAATTATACCCAAGTCATTATTGTAAGCTGAAGCGCAATCGGGACCGGCCACATTTCATCGAAAATGGAAATGAAATATTTTATAATTTTAAGTATATACTAACCCCTACCATCCCGACAATGAAATAACCGGGCAAACGTTCTTCCCTATCGAGAGTAACAAAATACTTTCATTACAGAGAGGCAGTTTAAGCACATCTGACAATGGTTTACGTATAGTTCACACGAGAAAAACTATTATACTATCTGGTGCGCACCCGGGATGTGGATACTTGGATGGCCGCCAAATTAAAGGTCAGATGTAAATAGAGTACGCTCAGATTCACCGAAAAAATGACCGTGAATAAGTATCTATGGTGCCTGGGATGCGGTGAGTATTTCCTTGACAAGTATTTCCCTACAAGATGCCAGGAAACTGCTGTAACTCTATAACTTGGTGAGTGTGTAGCCTGCAGCCAAATGTGGCAATTGACGCTCGTAGATGTGTCAGCCTTTTCTGAGATGTCCGTATGTTTCATTGGGTGTTCAAAACGTACGATGCAGCGAGGGTTTAACTACAAGGAGTTACCTGACCCGAATCGCCTGTCAACTCTCTGTAACGCTCTAATTAGAAACAGTACTTATCATTCTACTGGCCTGTTGAGCTTTGGTCAGATTCGGATGTGATATTTTGAGTTTCTGCCGAATCTCTGGACCTTCTTAATGAATTGCAATTCATCACAACGAGACTACACCTTGACGTGGTGTGATGGCTTGCGTGCCTCCATGATCCAACGAGCTATACAAGATGGCTTATCTCAAGCTGAAGATCCAATCATGCCTGGAAGGTCAATGGGTAGAGGCCTGACGAAGTAGTCCCCTGGAACTCTCAGTCGGGGATTGATCTGAGTTAGCATCTCAGTCGGAAAAACGAGTGGATTGATCCAAGTAGATGGGCGCCCACTCAGCTGTACC
>LUCM01005201.1:598520-655618 GCA_008360955.1 Fasciolopsis buskii | reverse complement strand
ATTGCGCGGAACACGGAATGCCCAGTTTATTCAGCCGCAGCAAATTAACCCGAGTGTAAATTTTCATGGAGCAAAAGGGTACGTCTTGTGATCACGAACAGGGCTCATCGAGGGCCCTTTTCATTTCATGGTATTTTTTCTTGATTTATTGTCTTGATTCGCTCACTATAAGCAACCCTTCGATCGTTGAAGATATCTGCTGGACACTACGACACTAATATCTCGAGAGTCTACCGTCGAATTTTGTCACTTTTAGATGGTCTTGGAATGTGCATTGCATTCTTGTGGGACTAGCCAGGAAGCTAGCCTCACACACACACACACGCACGCACGCACACCTCGTGACTGACTCGGTAAATGTGGGACCTGGAAGGCAGGAAAGAAGAGACATCGTAAGAAAGAAGCTCAGTAAGTGAGAAGGTTGACGTGGCCAACTTACTAAATGAAAACAAGGCCGCGCACTACAAGAGCAGCTCGCTGGTGTGAGCCTATCCACCAATTGGATAAAAAGATTAATGTAAAATAACGTCTGAAAAGCTTCGAGCGATAACAGTTAAGTCTAAAACAGTATAGCGAAAACTTCAAGAGTGTCTCCTGAAAGGGATTTCCATATGCTTCTATGTGGTCAAGTGACAAATCTTGGATCAGATCAAGTCCTGGAGTCGGAACAGCTGATAGGCAACTTGGTGACAGACTGTATCACGTGTGACCTACTAGGATTGCAAATCAGCGGACGATTCAAAATTTGAAACCCCCAACTTATCAAAGAAATGGAGACACAACTCTCCCCTCTACACGTTTCTTTTTCCTCTAGGTTTTCGCTGCTTCTTGAGTCAGGAAAATTGATAACACCTTCCATACTTTCCCCACTGCTCGAGTATCAGCTTTTTGTGGACAGGTTGGATTCCCTTGTCTAGGAGCGTCTTATGTGATACCGAATGAGTCAATTCGAATATTTCACCTTCAAAGAAACTGTCAAATCCGAATCGTACAACCTGTTTTTATCATGGCCAGCAAATTTTCGGGTAAAGAGAGGACATATCCGAACACATGACCAATACAGTCCGATTACCGAATTTCTTATTATGCTCTCATATTTTAGCTTACGCTATCCGTGGGCGATTTTCCTGGCCCGATCGATAGAAATCAGTCAATTTAACTGACAACGTATTCCAGTTTTAACTTGGAGTACGTGATGTCGCAAAAACGAAACACGATCGGAAAAACAAATTTGGGTCCTGGACTCGGTGATGGCACCAAGAGTGAGTGCAGTAATGCAAATTTGTTCCATCACTCTCTCTACTCGCTCTCTCCCTCTTTGTCACTCACTTGCTCAGTTGCTAATTCTCACATACAACGAACATTTGATCACTATGGGTAGTTTTGTAAACATTTCACTTCGCTCCGTTCCGCATGCAAGTTTGCTCACTGTTATTGTTCTGTAGCGTACCCCTGTTTTGGTGTCATGGGCGTGGGACCATCATGGATGAATTTTTGTTTGAATTTAGAACGATTCGGTTTGAGCTCCGTTGCGTAGACATATGGGTGTGGATTCTTTTGTTCACGTGCATCGGCTGGTTGCTATAACAACCATTTGGTGAGAATTATTTTCTTCGGATTAGGTGGCTATCAACTTAAGCATTATCTTGCTTGAATAATATCTCTCCTCCTGGATAAAAGTAGTTGTCTAATTTTGGGCGGTTTTCCAAATTCCCCTTAACTTGTAGGACTTAACCGATTCGGCACATGAATGAATGAACAGGTAGTTGGGTAAATTTTGGACACTGCTTGTCCAGTTGTTATAACAATCTATTGGTACTCTACTGTACACCAAAGCTCAGCAATGCGTAAAGATAAACGTGCGAACTAATAGACTAAAGTTCCTCTTTCTACAGACACACAACACAACACACACACACACACACACACACACACACACACCAAACCCGATTCTGTTTGGGAAAATAGTAATGCCGATAGTTCTTTGTTCCATTTGAATGATGATCAGAGAGAACCAGAATTACCTTTGATTATCATTAAGAGAAACGGGGAAAAACACTCACGGGTTTCTCCGTAGTAATCACAGTTTCTTCTGGTCATTGTAGATTCGGTGCACTTGTGAGCTCACCGCAGTCAAAGACCGTACATGCTTCTGACAAAGTGGGCCCCGGCGCAGTTTTTTCCCTGTATATGAGTTGATCTTTTTCCTTTTTCCTACTATTTCACTTTAAATGAATGAACTTAGAGGGAAAATTTGGTGCGTGGTTAGCTTGTTGTCTACCTAGGATAGAATTTTCAAAGTCCATTTATATGTAGTTTACGGTCAGATATGTGTGGACTGCCAATAGCAAATGTGTTAGTCGGTGAGGAGTAAGATGCACACTGAAAATATCAAACAACGCCTACTCATCTTTTTCCTTTTGTCAAAGTAAACCGAACAGATTACCGAAACTGGGACGATTTTTGTTGAATTCCAAATTCTTAAGGGCAGTCTTACGCGACATTCCACGAATGAGAACGTTATAAGGGCACTCTTTTTTGGAGGGGGGACCTCTATTTTAGTCTGCGAAAGAATTATCTGATTCGCAAACAAGTAAATGAAATAACAGTCAAAAATATGGTCGTTTTCGAAACCTGATTGTTGCTGCTTTGTTTGGAGACCAGAAAGTTTTCTAAAAGTTTGGCGGATTCATTCCAGTGCCCTGTGAACGCAACAGAGTGGCCAGAGTGTAGATGAATGCTCGTTCTTGTAGCATCAACTTTGGATCTTTATTATCGTTTATCAAACGTCTAAGCATTATGCCACAGGATGCAGATTTGACTGACACTACCCTAGCTGCCTCCTAAATTGGTTTGATTCTTGCGTGTACAACTTTGAAGTACTTTTCAGGCTGATTCTACTTATTTTGCAAGAGGGACTATCGTGTACCCTGAGAATTTCCTCAATTACCAATTCGCGCAGTTTCTTTACGAAATGTAAAGGATACCGGTAGCCCATCCACTTGAGTATTCTTGTATACTTCGAGGATAATACGGAATCGAATTTTGGATTCAAAGTGCAAGCGAGTTTTCGGCTACTTTTTCAGTGTTTTAAGTAACTGATAAAGAACGGAGCATGTGAGCTACGCGAGTCCTTTGTGGCTTTCATTGCAGCCTCAGTTTTTCTTTTAAATCAGTACAGTCACCAATTCTCATCAAATCCCTGTATTATGTTCATTTTCCCACGGTGGTACTACAGTTTTCTGTTCCTCTGGTTTGAGTTCAAATGCTCAAAGTTTGCTAGGTTCAATTGGCTCTGGTAGCAGATTGACAATAATTCTTCGCCACATGTAGCGTTACCAAACTGATCTATGGTGGGTTTCATCGCAAATCTCAGTGTCAGGACTATCACCGCTTACGCTGCTTGTGATACGGCGTTGACCGTTGTGGTTGTAACTACTCTCCTTCTTTCATAATTAATGTAGTATTGAGAGACAAAATGGAAAACCCCACAGGACTTATGCTCAGCTCTCTTGGTCAGTTCAAAATCTTGTTCTCAGGTGCGCATGGACAATGTCACCTCGACGGGTGATGGTATGTTTGTGATCTAAACGTCAGGATCCGTGGTCTGAACTTTAGGGAAACTGAGCTGTCACTAAAATCAATTTTCAGAATCATTGAGATGTGCTGCTCTTGTTTATTCCCAGGACTACGTAGTCTAGTACATTACTGCGTGGGTTTATTACTCTCATTTTCAAAAGTTCATGTAACGATAATACCACGATTTTTAGTAATGCAATGTATACCACAAGTAGATTCACGCAACACCGGTTGGCTATAATGTGACTAATTTTGTCAGAGGCATTGGGGTCAATTAAACACACGTTATTCATGTCCCATGCGCGTGTTGATTCTTCAATATAATTGGGGCACGGATGCGGCTCGTGCTTTGCAGCCTCTACCCGTCCACGATCTGTTTTATCGGTTGCTTTCTATGGATAGAGTCACGGTTAGGTAATTTCGACTTGGATTCGTTTACAGCTCTCTAAAAGTTATTTTAATTTTGAAAAAACCCTATACTTTTGTGTGTGGAAACCATTTTCGTACTGGAAACCAGTAAGGATAAATCAATTTTGTTATCGTGACAGCTGAACGCTAAATAATATTGACTATGCCCTACATTACGTTGTGACTATTAGAAATGGTTGAGTATAATTTTTTAATCTGAAGTTGTTGCAGCTGACTTAAGGACCCTGGCACAGAACAGGAAATCGCCAAAGGATCATGAGCTATGACGTACACTTTAGTGCATAGGTTGAAAAATGTACTGAGGAGTATGGAAGTTAGGGTTTACTGATATTGGGAAGATATGAATGGCAAGCCACTTAGTTTGATCACGAAATGATCACCGTGAACCAAGAGGGGTAAGCTCATCATGGATAACCGTGGAAACTGTTTTAAGCAACGATAGATGGATCCCATGAAGTACGATGCCACAGTTCACAGGGTTTTAATTTGCGGTCGTGAGACCTGTCCTACCTGCATTGAGGAAACTTGGAGGATGTTTGTATTTACTACTGATTCCTCCGAGTCATTGCTCGACACTGTTGGGAACAATGTCGAGTTTTGTCGACGTTCGTCTGGTGCTGTCCACCTCTGACCAAGATAAACGCTTCACACAGCCTCCATTGTCTCAGCCTGTTTTGTGTCTGTCCACCTAGTCATGCTCGCATGAATACCCACAAGCTGAGCACCCCCCGATAGAGCTATAGAAAATTATCACACTCCAGCATTCCATCTGATGTTGACGAGGCTTGGGTACACTTGAAAGGAGCTCTACTGAACCCTGGTATAGCCAGTTGCGGTGCGGCCCACCATTTCCAAACAAGTTGGATTTCTCCATCTCTTTGTTGTTACTTGCTGATCGTTGTCAAATCCCCACTGATCTAAGACAGCTAAGCACGCTATGAATTCCGCTTTTGTTTGAAGAGCATTTAGCGTGTTAACCTTGATGCTTGGTGTTCAGGACGTGCCATCGAGATGGAAGCATGCTCTGCTTCTGACAACGCCAGAAAGCTCTTTTAAGTCATTTGTGAGGCGATCCGCGGAGTTGATGGAATGTCAGTAACCAACCTGTCGCGCAGAGTAGACCGCTAGGCAGAACACTTCTATTCTCATTTTTGACTGGTCATCCATTGCTTTTACTACATCTCTTATTCCTGCGCTCTCTATGCGCTAGACAGTCCAGACAGTCCACCAACAGAAGCGGCGATTCGGAGAAAACTTCACATCCGCAAGCGACATAAAGCATACGGACCAGGCCGTATAGTCGTGTGATTTTTAGAGATGTCAGATTGGTTCTACCAGAGAGACTGATATCACTTTTCTCAAAAGTTCAGTCGGGAAAAAGTCACCTCATCCTGGGATGAGTCCGACGGTCATGCCTATCTTTAAAGAGTTGTAACGCAATGTTTCATTCACTGGAGAATCAGTCTGATCTTTGTCGCTTTGAAACTCCTGGTGTCCGTTGCCCCTACGCAGACTTCATCCGTTGCGTGAGTCTCGATACCATGAAGAACAAGCTAGGTTCCACCTTGGCCGCGGCTGCACGGATCAGATCTCAGCCCTTGGCCTACTGCTTGAAAACCGCCACATTCACCAAAGGTCAATCGTCGTCATGTCCCTGAACATCAGGACCGCCTTTGATTCTGTCGATAGGTCCGCCCTGAGGACCTGCGTACCGAGGAACGGAGTCCCCGATAAGTGAGTTTCCATTTTACAAGCTCTTTACCACCATAACTCGCGCAGGATAAAGGTGTGTGGGCAGCTTTTCCCGTCCTTTGCTGTCTCAAGTGGTATTTGGTAAGTTTCGTCTTCCCGTTCTCCTTTAATTCCATTATGGACTATCTGCTTCGTATGGCCTTCGACGCTGTTTGCGAACTATAGTGTGGGACTTTCCGGGTTCCAGATTTGCTGACTTAGACTATGCCGACGACGTTGCTTTGTTGTTATCTAAGATGCCTTAAATTACTGGGCCGCCGAAGTAATCGTGGATGGGGTACATGTTTTTGTATCCAAATGCAAAATCCTTTTCCAGGACTGACGGGAATATCCTGCTGCACTCATTCTTTGGGGGAGTTGTTTGGAAATGTAATCAACCACTTTTTATACCAGAGAATTTGCATTTCCATTTAAGGGAGCGTCGGAGACGAGATCACGTTACGCTGTCCCAGAGCTTGCTTGGCTTTGCTAATCACAGGCACCTATTGCGTCATTACGATGTCAAGATTTCCTCGAATGGGAGAGTCCCCAATGCTGGAGTTCGTTCGGTATTGCTTTACAGATGCGACAGCCAGCCGACTGGAGAAGACCTAGGTCGTCTTTCCATGTTCGACCATTGATGTCTGTGATCTCTCACACGAGTATGGTGGCGACATCGCGTCAATAGTGACAGGGTACGAAGGAAGATATTTGCAACTGATCGTGCATCGCCCAGAAGGGCTGCTTCTCTGTGTCTAGATGAAGTCTTGCGAATGCCCACTCTGCGTCTGCCCCATCGTGCTCAGTTTACGATTATCGATCGGGATTTGAAACGGCGTCGTGGTGGAGAACCGATGGCTTGGAGAAAGTTTTAGAACGTTGACATCCGTTTTAGCTATAGTGGAGCTCCATTGTCTACCAGGTTAGAGCAAGACAGATACCGAAATCCGTAGGTCAGAGACGCAGATGGACAAGGCCCATGTGTAGGAAAGAAGTTAAAATATCGTGGTGTAAAACTTTAAAAAAACCCGCTTTTCTATTTCTCGCTTCAGACATTTTTTGCACTATTATGACATCGTCTCTGTGGCACGATGTTTGTATCAGATTCGTGTTCAATATGCATGTGCGCACGCACGTGTTTATGCATGGATTTATGTGGAAGAGGGTATGCCCCATAGCCACTAATACTCACAACACTATAAACCCATAATTTTGAGTCAAATGGTCAGGCGTGATCAAAGGCTGAGCAACTGCGAATTGTCGTCTCCGATACATTACTCGAATTTTGTCCATCAGATTTGATGACAAACTGGTCATGTGATAAGAAATCGGAATCTCGCCATTATGGCAATTACACAGAGGCGTTTGATGGTTCAACAACATGATTTTGTTAGCGCTTGGACTTTTCCAATTTTAGGTGTTTATGCGCTGTGAAGGTCGACTGGTTTCTGTTTTTTCATTCCCTAGCCGATTTTTGTTCACTCTGGACAGTAAGAGATTCGTACTGCTGATACTTTATTTTTTAGATTGACACTCTGAAATTCAGTCTACGTAACCGATACCAAACTGGATCTGCTTCACAACGATTGTTTCGAATCATTCTGATTGATGGTCTTGACGCCTTCTTTTCATTGGTGTATACTGTTGTTATTAGTTCTTTGTGAGATCAGTTGCTTCCATTCTCACGGTGATTTGGTCTTGACACAGTTAATGAACTATTTATTATTCCAATCGTTTTTTTGGTTGGATCCAACCTACTTTTCAGCGGAGGTAGCGAGGAGATTTATTTCGGCCTGCTCTATGGATTGGAATTCGGCCTCACTGTCGGGGGACCCGACATTGGTTCTCAAAATCATGTGAATCACCAGCCCTTGGCTTCAGAGTTCAGCTTATTGGTTCCAACTCGACTCCAGCTGCGCCGAATTCCTTGTGATGATCTTCCTGTTTCCCACCCTATCGGTAAGTACTTCATCTCCCGGGAAGGCTTCACTGTGGTTTTCCCTCCTTTCGATTATCATGAACCTTCTCGGCGAGAGGTAGTGACTCATATGACTTTATCAGTTGTCTCGGCGAAATCTGAGACAATTGTGTTCGGGTACTCTCTTCCACTCGCTACCTCATTGTCTGTGTTTGTTTGTCTGTCTGTCTGTCTACCTACCTGTCTGTCCGTCCCGTGGTCAGTCAGCTAGTCGGTCAGTCAGTCAACTTCACAGTCAGCCAGTCGAGAGCACAAGTCATGTGTCTCACTAACTTCACACTGAGGTTCATTGTGCTTCATTTAATCAACCCTGTGCACTTTTATGAATATAACCTTTTCATTTTAACAAAAGATTGTACATTTATGGGATAGCTCATAAAATTTTTCCCGAATAGACTTTTCCCTGTTCATAGGTGAAAATATCGAACCACCACAGCTTAGTCTCTTCATACTGAACTGAAAACCAAATGGATCTCACTTTGAATGGATGGCTTTTATTCACTCGAAGATGCATGTACCCCGCACAGTTACAGTTACACAGTTGTTTCAAAGGATATTGACCGTTTATCGCGGAGAAATGCATTGACACTTCTTAACATTACATATGAATCAAGGTGCCCAGATTAATTAAATTTGGCACAATGGTGAGTGAACCTACCTTTGACAGCAAGCCTTAGTTTGGTCCTGTTACTCAACAGGTCACCAGAACCTAAAACATTTACGTTATCTGTTGAACAAGGTATCAATGAACTTTATTCTTTGGCCATTTTCACCGCTTGTACCATTCGAATTTATTAGGACTTCAGGGCTGACCGAACTTTGAGCAGCCCAGGAAAAAGTGGTCAGTTGAAATGATTCACTTGCCGATCAATCAGTTCTGCCGAAACATCGCGACGCGGTGGCTATATTTTGAGCCTTTATTAGTATGCATAACTATTTGTTTGATACTCACTCCGCCATTGGGACAGACGAAAAGACATCGGAACTCACTCGGAATTCCATACCATTGTTTGGGAAAGTCGCTCATGACTTTATTGAAACAATAGAACTTCGGTTTAGCCGTGTACTATTCACTATCTGAAGGTAACAAGTGGGGATTAGATATCGGCTTCTAGTAAGTAGCTTTAGTCTACAGTTTTGGTCTCGCACTCCCTCGACCGATCAGTCGGTTGGTTCTAGTTGGTAACACCACGAAGTGTTACCGTGCCACCATCTTTTGAATGGTGACCCAAGATTAAACTCATGTTTCCGGAATTTTTCAGACTTCCGGAAGAAATTTCTATGACACAGGACGGTATTCAGTTTCAGTGATGCAATTATTGTGCATTTACCTTAATCTTAGCAGTACTGTACCATTTGTGTTCTGTACACTCAGGTATTGAGAAAGTCAAATTTTCAATTCGAGTCACCTGCTGTTAGCTAAAGTTGAATGTCACAGGGAGATGATGCACAAACATCTTGACAAAGTTCACTTTGAAAATTACTTGAAATCTATGACCGATGCATTCAGAGGTTTGGAAACATATTCACATTGATTATCGTGATCTGCATAAATGAGCAAATATAATACTAGATTTATATTCTCTGAAGAAACCCGAATCTTGCTGGGGACACTTCTTGGACCAAATATCCATGACGATTCATGATAATGCCATTTAATCTTGTTAGGACGTGTCCAGGAAGAGACGCACTTTGCTCTCTGACAGTGACCTGGGTAAAAAGAATGCAAATGTGAACCCTTTCACCTCTGAAATACTGTCTATATAGGATGCTGGAATGTGCGAGCTTTTTCGGATACCGGGAATCGGGCAATGGCAGTGAGCAATCCTCCTGATTATAAACTGTTTACTGTTCGGGGCTGTACCAGATTTAGTAATATTAAAGTTCCTGACACAGACTGCAGTCATCGGTTTGATCTCAGTGACCCTGAAGCTTCGGACAAGCATAGAATAGTGGCAGCTTTAAGTAGCCGCAGGGACTTAGCTATCCTCTTAGTGGAACCGATATCATCAAGACTTCCAGCGGTATCTTTCAATGGCTAATCCTTACCGTGGTTGTTATCTACGCACCAACCTCCCCAACGAACTACTTGAAGCATAACTTGCGCGACAGTCCTGAAACGGTTACGAATTGCATTCCCAAAAGCAATACACTTATAACTGCGAGTGACTGAAATGCACTTACAGGCAGGCAAGCTGCCTTGATACGGCACATTCTAGGAAATTTCGGCCTGGACAATCGATGTAAAAATGGTGACAGGTCAACCAGCTTCTCCGATGTGAACGCGCTGTACATAAACAGGACAAGGTACAGGGAACTTGAAAGGCACCCCCCATGGTATTCCAGTCACAGTTGGGTAAATCAAACTGAATATGTGCCGGTCGCGCTGAGATGAGTAACGATGTCCGTTCAGATCACGAGGCTTCGTCTTGGCTGGCGACCGGCGTAAAGGAAACTCATCTAAGGCATTCCAACGTCGAATAGTTAAGGTCCCGGATGGAAACAGAGGCTTGGATGAAGAAGACCAAACTGCGGTATTCAGTCCACACATTCCCCCCATTCGGCAACAAGGCAGACTCAGCGGACTTGCTGTGAGACAAACCGGAAGTAGCAGTACAGCGATGAGCTATTGATGAACTAAGAATCACCAAATGTTATAAGGATTGTCTGTCTGTAGCTACTAGCCATCTGTTCATCTCGGTTAATGATGCCCGTTTATTTGGCCGCACGCAATACTAAACTCAGGTCCAAGGAAATCCATTCCGCGAAGGAAGGCTGAGGCAGCTATTGACACGGAATCGCAAGATGGAAACCACAGCCAGTGCTTTTCACTCTGCAGACCTCTTTTGTCTCATTCGTTCAATCTCGAGTAAAGAGTGTTATTCAGCCTGTCATGCGCGATTCTTCTGATATATTCATCTTTGATGTCAGTGGTAAGATAATTAGATAGGTAGAACATTTCAGGCAGCTTTCCAGTTATCACTTAAGCAAAACGACAGGTTTCACTTTAAATTCGGCTCCCTCGTATGAAGTTATCATGCTCATCAGTCATAGGAAGGGATATCAAATGTGATCGATTGTTTATTTTCTGGCAGGTTCCCTTAGTGAAGGCTGAATACCGGAAGAAGTATACGAGACGTGCCTTCCGGTTGTCGCCGAGAGAATTTTTATCCTATTCACCTTGATTTAAGAAATCGAGAATGTCCATTAGATTAAAACTTCTCGGCTCTGCATCCACGCACAAAGTAAGGTGACAAGAGATGTACGGGAACTATCGAATCACCAGTCTTTTAGACATGGTTGGAAAAGCGCTCGCCCAGCTCATGTTGAATTGTTTCTTTGCATCTAGCTATTCACTCATTCGGCCCAACCGGGGAGACTTCCATCTAGGCGATAAACGCATCAGTTAAGGATTTATTCTCCGGAAAATTCCAGAACGCCCATACAAACTTCGAAACACCACCGCGGCGTTTCATAGACTTTTGTATCACTCTTGACTCATTAGATAGTAAGTCATCACCGGAGATAATGCTTGAAGATAGCTTTCCGTCTAAACTGACCGTCTTACAAGGTCGTATTGTGCTGCACAAATGCGATCTTACTGTAAAGAGTCTCGACTATGTAAACTGAAGCCAGGGGTGCTGAAACAGTGTTGATTATATCCATGATCGTTTAACTTTGCTGTACATTTCTTTAGGGAACTCGCAGTGGACGTTATCAGGACATAAAAGTTTCCACGAACCGCAGTATTACGTGACTTGAATTTATGAATGACACAGTGCCCGAGAGAGCCCTGACGAAATTTCGAGCCACTCTTACCCGGGTTGAAAAGGTTATCGGTTGAGTCTATTTGAGTGGGTCGATGGGGCACACCTGACCGTAGCCAATACACGAGATCACCTAATTGGGACGTGTCAGGCTTGCTATGCATCTCGTGTGACGGGAGGTCGCTAAAATTGCTCATCCAATATGAAAGCCAGTAACCTGTTGCATACGTTCTTTCAGAATGACAGTTTTGAATTGGTAGAAGCCCTGGGCAAGCCATCATTCATAACCACAAGGTAACGATGCTACCGTCTTTTAACTTCGCTTTGGCCTCCAGCCCTGCATTATTCGCAATGAACAGTGACTACTGCCGCAGTTATCAGTAGTCAAAGTGAAAACGCGCGATTTGTTTTCCCTATTGAGTTGTGTTCACGGTGCATCGATGGAATGTAATCAAATTGCTCATGACATGCTTATTTCCTAGTATCTTCGGGGATGTCCTAACTGCAAGTTTTCTGAGTCTCTTCCAGAACAGAATCGTTGCATTCCTTCCACTTGGGAGCAAACAACAAAAGTAGAAAGGCATACCGAAGAGCTGCCAAACGACCGTCATTCTCTGGTTTACTCAAGGGGAATCAGTCTGTGGATTGCGAATGAACTTTGAGGCCTTTAGTTTAATTGTTTATAAGTACATTTATAGTGCACTGAGAGCAATTCGCATTTCGTTCCACTCCTTCGTAGTTTATTTTCCCGGATAATCCAGTGTTCGGGCATGTGTAGTAGTACGGCAATCTGCATTGTCAGAATATCGCGTTATTTCGATCCTTTACATTCTGGTCATTTTTAACAAACCTGATTAAGTCGCTAGATTATTGCTCTGGTGATCCACAAATCAACGGAGTTGAAACGTTTGGATCGCCTCCCATATTCACTGATTTACGTAATGCCACACTTTAAAAAGCACGCCGAGTTTTATTTAAAAAAATGATTATTTCACCGCATTACACAAAGTAGGGGAAAAATTACCCACTGATAAAGGGTAACATTTTGCTTTATTTAAGGCAGTCACTGCTAAGTTATATACCCCTTAAACTATAGGTTCCTTTCCTTTAATGACTCCGGGGCATCGTCTAGTAGACCCTGGCTCTCATTTTGTATTTTCCAAATGTGGTTTAGAAGCCCCGGCCCAGAGAAGAATGCACATTTTCCGAATACGGTGGGACAGTTCCAGTGTGAATTATCAAACCTAGTCTCGTAACCCGCTAGTTTATTGTGAGTTTTGTCATTAACTGCTTATTCAATAAAGGAAGGCAACAGGTGCCAAATGGTAACTCGAGGCCAGAAGATATTAAATGATCGTTTATTGGAATATAGCAATTAAAGACTGCCACCATCGTCAATAGCTGGAGCCTCAATCGGCCCATTAGGGGAGCTGGTCCATGAAAACCTCCTGTAGTTGAGATGATCAAGGAATTCGACGGGCCACTGTTTTATTCTCATGAGCATAGCCTGGATCGTTGGGCAGAGCACCTTAGGGACAGTTTAGTTGATCTATCGCCACAGTGGATCCTCCTCTTACGCTTATATGTCAAGCAATGCGGATAGACCTCAGCCTTATATCACGAATGGAAACCAGGAAAAAAGGCTTCCTGAAACTTCGTACGACTGCTGGAGAAGATGGTCCATCACCGTCATTTTTCAAGTAGGGTGACCGTGTCTTTGTTTGAGTTAGAACTTGGGAAGATGGGATTTCAAATGGTTGTTCTGGAAAGTTGCCAGAATTTTCCGCCCATCTTAATGACTATTTAGCCACTTTTGGGATGCACTGTCACAACGAGACTACACCTTGACGTAGTGTGACGGCTTGCGGAGCAATTGACCGCGCCGACTTGCCCCCGTGATACCCCGTGGCTCTGACGTCATGTCCGTCTCGACGATCCACTGCCACCGTGCCTCCATGATCCAACACCGAGCTATAAAAGACTTATTCAAGCTTGAAGAATCCCAATCATGCCTGGAAGATCAATGTGGTTTAGGGCTGACCGAGTAGTCTCCTGGTCTCAAAGTTGGGGGTTTTAAATACTGACGTTAAGCAGCTCAGGCGGGGAAACGAGTGGAAGAATAATGATCCAAGCTTGATAGGCGCCCACATTCAAAGCTGTACCCCCGCTGCCTTGCGGTCAGGTTTCTTGTCAGAACCAAAAGCTTTGGTGACGAACTCTAATCGTGTCTTCTGCGTTAGCGGCTGGACTCCTGAGCATACTTCGTTCATCAATCCCGATGAGTTTACACGCCTACAAATAATTCCACACTGCATCTGGTCGTCGCCGCAGGATAATGAGGACCGCGCTGCCCATTGCATCGAGCGGGGTGGGTAGTGAAAAGTATGCCACTACTCAGAGTTCTCTCTCTTTTATTCAACCTGTCTCTTCGGGTCCCCAGCCGAAACCCTCTTTGCTCCTTCTGCCCTGACATAGTAATCTCCGTTGATAAACACGCCGATACTCGCACGGGTTTATTTGCTCAAGCTAGTTGTAGTAGGGGGGGGGGTTTTTTTTTTTTTAAGGGGATCTGTTAGCTCACATTTTCTCAAGCCTCCTTCAGCCTTGAATCTCGCTAGTTCCTTCAATGTGCGCACTTAATGCAGGCTTGGCCAACAGGCGTGTTTGCTCTGACAACGGATATCACTTTCGAATTGATGTCTGCTGCGTGATAGAAACACGATTCAGGATTCGAGGTAGAGTAATTCAGCTTACACTGCCGCCAAAACGTCTCGTAAGAATTTTCTTCGCACTTCAGGAGACGAAGCAGCTTCAAGCTTGCTGGGTTCAACGTTGGTGTAGAATAGTCTTGAGTGAGAAGGCTTTGAAGCAGCTTCTTTTAGACTTGAATCCAGCAACAGTCCGCTCTGTGTGCATGAGGACTGCAGGAGATCAGTGGGCGTTCCGAAAAGGATAGTATGTTAAGCGGTAGTTTATTTATTCTCGGTATACGCTCCCAACAGACTGGCAGCACTATATGGAGAAAGAATAGGTTTTACGATGACCTCGTCCGACTCTTAGTTCGGAAGAGGCAAGACATCTCGACATATGCGAGTCGATAGCACGGTGATTTGAATGCACAGTTGAAAAACTGAGTGCATCGGAGTCCTGTTTGGGCGGGCGATGCGCCTTGCCTGCTCAGCGAACAGACAACGGGAAAAGACTTCTCCAATTCTGTGCAGATAATCATTTATTCCTATCCAGTACGAATTTTCGACACAGTTCGCGTCGCACAGCCAAATGGCGCTCTAACTCGACATGTACTTTGAGTCAGATTGACCATATCGCAGTTAGCTACCGTTGGCGCGGTTCTATTTCAGAACTGTAGATTCATACTGGACCACGTACGTCGAATCGGACCATGCGTTTAGTTGAATGCGATTTTTTGCTGTCAGGCTGAAATGGCCATCGACTCAGGCCTACCAATACCCGATGGCTGTGCGGAACGTTTGTCTGATTTCGGCTGTTCGCAACAGCCTACGAAACAGAAATAAACTATCGAGGGACTAAAGAACTGCGACAGTAAGGGCAATGTAGACGATCAGTGAGATCAAATTAGCAGGCTATGCACTTTGCCAGCGGAGTTTCGATGGTATGTAGGGATGGTCCTAGGATTCTAGCCGTCTCAAAAGCAGGATTCTGCAGGCATCTCTAAGTCATAATGAGAAGCAAAAATGCGAGCCTGCCTACTGGAAGGAAATGATAAGATTGCGTTAGGCAGTAGCAGCGTCAGGTGGTGACGCATAAGTCTTAGGACATGACGCGAAAGCTGTGGGTTAAGTTAGCCGAAGAGATGGAAGTTGGCGTCCGCTTCAGGTAACAATCAAGAGACTGTTTAGCTTATTTACGCCGACAAGCGTGGGCGGGCCGAACTTCCGTCGTTAGTGAAGTGTGTGCGATAAGAATGGAAGAGCTCATTATGGTTGAAAGGAAAGACTGGACCGCTTGGGGCCAGAGCAATTTCAAGGATCAGTTTAAAACTGGCCATTACGCTATCGGATCTACTCCCGAAGTCTGGAGCTGAGGAATCCTTGGGAAGCTGTCACTTGAGTCCGCCCAACGGAAGTGGAATGCAGTCGCGAATATTCGCGGCTTCTGAAAAGAAGAAAAGCTGTCGTCCGGACAACTTCCCAGTTCTTTTCAAATTGGGTGGAGAAGGGTGCTGATTTAAAATCAACTTACCTACTTGCTTCAGGATATTTGAACGAAGAGGTATATCCCGCTATCGTGGGCTGAGTCACTGATTGCTGCCCATCTTCAAGGAAAGGGTTACACGGAAGTGACATGCAGCAATCATCGTGGGATTAGTTTAATTCCGATGTTACTAAGCTGTTGCTTCGATAAATGCTTACGCCGTTTGGAACCACCGACTCGCCACAGGAGAGAGAAAAGGGGGGCGAAAAGAGGAGAACAGAAAGAGAACTAATATCGGGACCAGCCAGACCGGATTTCGGCCAGGTCGATCGGTTCATCGAACCAAAATATTCAACTCTTCAAAACAGATACTTCGAAACGCGCCACACGCACCACGCCCCTACGATCGTTATCTTCCTCGACCTTGAAAGGAATGCATTTCGACTCCGTGATTGAACCGGCACACTACTCAGTGCCTCTCCACCGGAAGGTTATGACAAGAGTTCGTAAATCCTGTTGCAAGAAAATGATATCGCATACCTATGTCGCGTAGAGGGTATACGAGTGAACTGTTCACGATGATATCGGAGAATGCAGAACTAGTGGCTTATCGACAAAGAGGCGTGGTCCCATCTCTCCATTCTTGTTCAACTTCGTCATGGTTGATGCTTTAAGAGATCTCCAAGATGTAGGAGTGGAACTGGGAAGTGGAGGGAAGCTATGCGACCTAGATTTCGCAGACGAAGTCGTGTGCCTGTTCGAGTCTGCCACCATTTGCACACGGGGCACTAGAATAGACTGTCGATTTTGGGGTTGCTCGGTTGCGGCATGTGCTTTGCACCTTCAAAGTTTACAAAGTACTGTTACCGGGACTCGGACGACGGCAGGCGCAATTCTTTGATGACTGATGGATGGCGAACTAACGATTGTTGGACCGTTTCACCTACGCCTGGTAGCTGCGTGTCCAACGATGGTAGCTCGAGATTGGACGGTAATATATGCGTATATCCCAAAGCTCGGCAGCTTACGGGGGATGGACTAAATCACTTGTGGCGCCGCCTGAATTATTTCACTGAAGGTTGGAAATCGTGTGTACTGTGCTGCATTCGCGTTCAGTTATGTTGTTACGGTTGCGAGACGTGGAGGTATGGCGTGGTTGCGATTGTTTCGTCGGTGGAGGTTTTTTCGAACCACCGAGTTTACGTGTAGTATGGCTAGGCATTTGATGGACAGTGACCCGGGTGAGTAATATTAAGTTCAGGAGTCTGTAATTGGTGCCACTTCTGAGAATAGCTTGTTTCAGCGGTATTGAAACTGTAGAGACTACGTTGGCTTGGGTCACGTGTTGCGTATTGACGAACACTCGTTCCTAACGTGATCGCTGCCCTATTTTGTGTTCGCTCTAAGGAGATGGAAGAAGCCATGTTGGAGGCAACTGGATGACGTTGTCATGGTGGAATGAGAAAATGTAGCAGCGAAGTTAGGTAAGGTTAGGTTGTCTCAGCGTCTTCGTGGTTGGGGTCCGAAAGACTCGTCGACTTGCTGGATGGATACACTTAGAGATATGGCAGTGAACCGTGAACAGTGGCGATCGTGCTGTCATTTTCTGTCGAATCAGAATGATTGGAAACACTTGTGCTTGTACAGTTAGACTGTGTTCCGTGTGTTGGCTGCAGAAGCATCTTATCTTTTCCCGCCTGTGTAGGTCCACTCCCTGTTCCCCTTGGATATTCGCTCTTTTTGTAGAAACGTGTAACTCTGGAGAAAGGCAGCGGTCAGTGAAGCTTGCCTTGCTGTTTAACACTGAACGATGATGATGATGATTTGGGATGCACTTTACATCTTCGAAGTGCGGAACTCTTCTACTGGATTGGATTGGCCGAAAGCTAGGCGTTGTTCTTACAGAGAAGAGTTTAATGGGATAATTAAATCTTTCCATTTTGGGAAGATGGTCTTCATCAAATAACCGTATACGAGATGAACTAGCTTCGATTGGGTTTCACAATTCTGATTTACCTGTAGCGTTGTTACGTTATCCAGTTATCAATCAGAGGTCGAGTTCACGATGTGGCAGCATGGTTGATCCTGTTATATGGCTAACAGTCGTAGCCTTTTCGGACAAATGTGAAAATACTGTCGGTTTGTTACTGGTATTTCCAAAACAGTGGGAGAGTTTTATCATAAATTCGAAGGCTGGCCATGGATTATTGTATCAATGTTGATTGGTAGGTAAGGCACTGAGTTTGAATGCCCGGGAATAACGTTCCTTGCTATGGGGTATTGTCTGTGTCAGATAGTGGCTGAAAGGTGGGTCGACATAGTCCGTCCATAACGAGTTACAGTATTACGAAAACCTTGACCACTGAGGTCTCCCGAGTTGGTCGAGTAAGATTACTCGGTTGGGAATCACGAGATGCGCCAACTCAATGGCTGGAGACGTTAGGCAATTTAGCTCAGTGCCAGTCGTTGGCATTCTCGTATCCAAAACGTTTCTGCTTCTGTGCGGTTTTTTATCGTATGATCTGTTGAGTTTTTTTATATTTACTCGGCACTGGAGGACAGCAACCAAACCGAACCAGGCTAGTGGTTGTACAAAGTGAACTGAGACCAAACAATATTTCACTTATACTCAGTATCAGACTTTGTGTTTATATTTATCACGCAAATGAGGTTGATTTTTCGTTATTGTCCACAGGATCCCTTCGAGCCGGATCTGGATACATTAAATGATATGACCTAATACCGCAGTTGCTTGCACTTTTGTGTTTTCATTCGACCGTGAGGTAAGAGCCAAACCCGAAGCAAATAAGCTCAAGGTTATCAATTGAAAAACTGAGTTGAATTAATCTTTCAGAATCTAATACTATAACGCAAAGCTAATAATCATTTAAACAACTGCGTCACACAGATGCTTTTCATTCTGGTATCTGGTCATCAAAAGATAGTCGTTCTCCTAGTATTTTTGACCGGAAGAATGATGTCTTTACGAGGGATCCTGAACATGTGGCATATGCATAGGCCGCACGTGATTCTTCGGGCAAGTGCTCTGAAAGAAGTATACACTGCTCGAAAATCTTCGTAACTCACCATGGGCATGCATCCTAAGGCAAAGATCGCCTCAAATTGGTTGTTCTACCAAAGGTGAACCTCTCTCTCTCTCTTCTATTCTTCGAATACTCAAGACGACACCGACTAACCACATGCTTACGGAAAAGTCATCGACTCTCGCCATCAGTTCTTATCAATGCCGAAGCATTCTTCCTCGGCATCAGTCACCGCTGTCTGAGGGAAAATGATTTTATTTTCCTGTCAATGTTTTAAAATGGAAGAGTAATGAACTCATTTTTCCTCACGAAACCGGTTTGAACAAGCAAGGCAAATTTTGTGAAATGCTGTTTAATTTTCATTTACTTTTTTCTTTCCGTTCACACGAAGATCAAAACAAATGCATGCGTTGTCGTCCGTATTCATGCATTGGTTTTCACAGTTATCCAATCCCTCACTTACTGTTCACGCACTGCTGCTTTCACCTTTGAAGTTACATTATATATATATGTCTCACCAGAATCGAATTTGTGTCATCAGGAGTGTGCATGGAAGCTCTTCGTCAAAGAGTCCACAGAAGAACCACAAATGTGATTCGTTGATAATTCTCTGTTACTTGGGCTGAGCCAATCTTAGGAACGAGGGCAGAATGCCCCAAAATATGCACGTGTATATTTAGAAGCAGTAAGTAGTATCTGGATGAGTGAACGAAATTTTTCCGTGGAGCACACGACCGGTTTCGCGGTTATTGTCGCTCGTCAGGTATGCGTACCCGGCGCTCTCTTGTTCAAACATCCACATAGTTGTACACTCCGAAGTGATATGTCTCACCAGAATCGAATCTGTAAGTATACATATAAATATGTATATATACATATAGTAGCACTGACATTCTCACTTTACATATTCAGTTCCAGAATTTCCAGTACTTTGAAAAGGGTCGGTGAAATTGGACAAACAGAAAACAAAATGCCGTACAGGGTCAACCCTGATGGTTACTATGCCATTTCTTCCACCTACTTGGAACTATATCAAAATTGATCGGGCTTATGTTAAGGATATTCAGACTTGGGTTAGAACGCCTTTGTTTGACAAGACTTCAAGAGTCCATCTGCTGGTAGATTGTAGAGCAAGCCGTAGATAATCGCTGTGATTGACGCACGCACACACACAAATGTGAACATGTAATTTGGATCACTCTTCAGACCCAAGCAAACGGGACCACAATAAGTCAGCTGACTGATATTTTCGAATAATTATGCCTTAGTTCCTAAATAATGTGGAAAATGTTATGATAGTTATCCACGATCAATTTCGTTCAATAAGTGCGATTTGTGAATTCTTTTACAACAGTTAACGAAGCATCTGATTTGAGAAGTCTGCCCAGGGTAGTACAGTAATCGCTACATATTCAAAGTAACTTTTCCGCAGCTTTGGAGCGAAATTGCAGTCGGGGGCATTTAAACCAAAGACGTCACAGATTTAAGTGGTCCTTCAGTTAGAAAATCGTGCTACACTTTCCCCACTGATACACGTGATTGAAAATGTGAGATTAGGGCTGTCTTAAAATGAGGTAATCGATTACTCCAGGAGTCCTCGCAGTCATTAACATATCGTAAAAGTCTTCGAACAATCGGTCTCTCCGAAGAAGAGACGGATGAATAACGGGAAAAGGGACAATGAGATTCGAATTTACTTAATACAATCCAGACTCGAAGTAGAGGTTCCAGAGTTAATTGCAAGGAACAGCTGCGTGAAATTTCTAGAATACTAATCATTCAGGTTCGATTTACACGAACCCAGTAAAGACTGAATTGTGCATAGGATCGGAATGAGACTGGCTAAGAATTAGGGGGGGGGGTAAAGTACCAAGATGGAGGGTAAGAAATATATACTTTTGGTTCCAGTTATGGAGAAGGAATTCGGGAGAAATACAGTTATCGGGAAAAAGGATAGTATTAACCATATCATAAAAGGAAGCAGTACTACTATTATGTTTATTCGTTCATACAGATGGATATATTTACGGTAATGGTATTAAATATGACGGGGTCATTGGGTTAATCTTGAACCTCTTTGGTCACAAGGACTACTTAATTACTAGATCAATTCAGATTTGTAGCGAGAAATAGCAGGACATAGGTTTCTACCGACTGTGAACTTAATTGATTAATTCACTCCAACTGATGACTAAACGTTTCCGGTACTCCACGAAAGTTGCGATTTGACCAACAGGGACATCGAAAACGTTTAGTTACCGCAGGCAGATTGCAAATAACAATCTTGGAAGAGATGGCCTAGTCGCAGTTCTAGAAAGTTAGTCTCCACAATCTGGTTAACTACCGTCAAGTTGATCACTAAAATACGTTTGCGGAATCGCAAATACAATATTAATCAAAGGTGATCGGGGAACTCTACGTTAGTGTTGAATGCCAGCGTGTGCGATGTATATATACATATATGTATATACATATATATATATATATGTATATATACATATATATACTACGGGATTATTGCAGTTCCGTGCTTAATCTAAACTTAGGCAACTTTTTATGACGTGTGTGGGGCTCGAATGACGAGGAACGGTCGTGCCTCTTAGCTGATGAGGCCCACTAAACGGGGAAGAGGAACCGGCAACCATGACGCTGAAACTTGGAATGATATTGAACCAAATAAGGTTTCATTAAATTAGTTGTGGTAACGAGGCGGACGATAGCGAATTGACGTCTTTTACAAAAGTGGCCAACAGATCTAGGATTAAATCGCTGACCTTTCTGGCTGGGATATGCCTTCTTGTTGTCAACTTACAAAGAGAACTCAGCAGTCATGTTCCCCAAACTTGTATCCTTATGGGTTTCACTGTTTGATTCACCAGGTGCATACTATAGGCTGAATACTAAATGGCCAAGTTACACTGTAATTTTAAAGACTCATGTTATGCTATCTGAAATACGCACCTAAGAAGACAGTAAATCTAGTTCGAAGTAAATTGTGCAACGTAAGTCTGCTTTGTTCTGTAAGTTGCCCTTAACAAATGGCAATCATACGCAAGTCGTAATCCTATTCTTAGTTCGTCCCGTCACAGAACTCAGTGAAATTATTGCATACATAAAACCCCAACTCGCTTAAAAGGAATAAGTCAAAACAAAGTGAAATTTTTAGTAGAAGAAGGGTATGTTTTGGTTTCCATTCACGAGTCATACATTTCTTCCCTTGGATTATGTTCATCCGGTAATAAAAAAGAAAATAACCGGCAGTTAAATTTAAAATTAATTCACAAATTATTTAGGCAAGATAGGGTTAACTCCCTCTCCCCGAGTTTACTTAAAATCGGGCATCCCTGAGAGGCCTCCTGGAAACACCAGTGAAAACCTTAATTATCAACTTCATCATGACTATAATCCCAGTGTAGTACATTATTTTTTTATCTTGTGGTAGAGACGTGACATTTTGCACTTTTAAGTATATTCTGGCCATCTCTCAGTGTTCTCCTTCCTACCTAAAAATGGTTACCGGGAATGAATTCCATAGAGCCATCAAGGGGATCCCCTGAGACTTCCGCGGGGACCACCGAGCTGATTGCGTAGTTCCAAGGTAGAGACATTTGTCATTAATGACATGATAAGCGTGACGCAAAAAACCACTAAGCTCATCTTTGAATGACGGCAAGAATTGCATTTATTTGTTAGTTTTGTTGTTGGCTTCTGTGAATCAGCTGTCAGGTATTCCGGTTATTGTCATCGGCTGATGCGTCCGGAAGATTTCCTTCGAGAAAAGAATCCGTAGCACATTAAAAATTGAAGTCTTGCTACAAAGATGCACAAGAAGGATTAGATTAGAAAGATAGATGCTGAATAACCTTTTTTGCCATGCATTCCATGTAGCTTAAAGGTCATTGGGATAGAAGATGAACATACTTTTTTCTAACTTGGACGAACCCAAAAAACACTTCCGTATGGCTGAAATATCGTTCAGTTCAGTTTGGTTCGATCGGGGCAGCTATTAGCCTTGCATCAGTGCGCTCTTTTGCACCTCAACGGGGTAGTCTAACTCGACGTACTAGTTTACAAACCCTCCCTTTATAAACCCACAGAAAACATTTTTACGTAGCGGTTTTACCACTACTTGTTGAGCTTTGGTATGTTTTATTTGGGGCTTAAGGGATAAATTTTATGGGTTCCAAAATTTTGAACACACCTCTGAAGAAAAATGACGTTTTGTTGCGTACCAGTCATTCCTTGGACAGTTTCGGCAACGAGTTACGTTTGTATGTCTGGAAGAATTACAGCTAGTTTGATGGATGAGTACCAATGAATCCTGACAAGAGTGATACATTTGTATCGTGAACTTATGATTACCAAGGAGAACATGCGTTTTTACTTTTACTATCGATAAAAGTGCAAGTAACCGCTACTAGAAGCTCATGTAAATTATGGCAATCGAAAAGCGCAGTTGGATGGTATACCTGAGATCGCGAACGAAAATAACGTTGCTTTAGTACTCATCAATTAAAAGTCCCAGGCTGATCCTAATAGTTATTGTCTAACGTTACTGTTGCTTCAGGACCAGTCTTTCCGGAGTATGTAAACAATGACAGGCCTGGTTTCTACGGATGACCGTGTTACCTTAATTGAGGTGATGTATGGGTAACTAGTTGGAGTGTCACTTCTGATCTGGGGAGTTTCACATCTCACCGATCGCCGTCATTTACTCAGACCTCACAAAGCTAATGTAGGGATCCGCGGCCACACTCCAACAAAGCGCTCGACAGTTTGACAAAGCCATGTTGGCGGCAACCAAGGTCTAAAAATGTGAAAGACGATGCTCATTATCAGAAGGTGGATGCATTTGAATGGGCAGACCAGATTCAATAGTATGTATTTCTGAACAGGTGAATGGATGGAAAAAAGGCAATCACCTCGTTCGGAACAATACTGCATTTGATCACGCAAAGCACAGAGCATGAATTCTGGACGGTGCTGAGGACAATAGTGTGCACAATTTTATCGTGAATTTCTCTGGTTATTTACACAATAGCATGCGCTCATCGTAATAAGATTCCTTCGGGAGACAAAGGGCTTTGTATCAATGAACAAGATGGAATGATTGAAAGCTAGGATTCCTGACTGTTGAGTGTTGGAACGCCAGGATATTTACAAATGCAGTTAAAAAACAATTACCGAAAACGGCATGATTATTATGTGAACATTAAGTGCTTTTTGGAAGTTCGCCTATCCCAGTCAGATATCCAACATATTTTCTTGTTTAGATGCATCTTGGTTTTATCACAGTGGCCCGTTGAACAACTCCAACCTCTACTGTGTCACATTCGCTTCGAAAAACCAGAGACTAGTGATGGTACGTTCTAAGAGCTGCCTACCTCTGTGAAGGATGACGAGAGTACGGTGGTACGGAAAGGAGATTATTGCTGTATAAGACTGACAATTTCTGAGGATGAATACGTCTTTCATTATAAGAGACTTATCTTGAGAAAATTTAAGGTGTAACAAAGTTGTGTACGCTTTGAGAGATGGGCACAGCAGCATTTTGCTTCCCTTCCCGATAATGAATGACATTTGGAATACATGCGGAATGCGACCAGGAACAAGTCTTCTTTCTAATTCTGGAGCCGCAGTTGACAATGTCCGCCCAGCCGGTACAACAGAGAAGACTTGGGTCGACAACCAGATGAGAGAAATGTACTGTATACATCGTGGTGCCGAAATAACACCGATATGCCAGTGCATGCGCAGGGAAACCACGGCCGAGAAATGTCGAGTGGTCGAAGCGATTCTGTAGCGGGACATGGATTTATTCTCCCGGAGCGCTTGTTTAACCGAACGTTGACCGCCCAACGCGGTGGCTATTTGCACTTTGCTCAAGCACGCTTTGCTCACACGCTCCTGTCAAATATACTCAACCTCCTACCTCTCCGATTGTTTTTTCGTTTTGCCGGTCGAGTGTCTGGGTTGTCAGTATTGCAGTCTTACAGAGCCGAGCAAGAGTCGGAAGCGGTAGCAGGTTGAGTATATTTTGACAGGAGCGTGTGAGTGGGGCGTGCCTGAGCAACGCACAAATGGCGACCGCGCTTGGTGGTCAACGTTCCGTTAAACAAGCAATCCGGAGGAACAAATCCATGTTGCACTACAGACTTCCTTAGTTTGGTCGTTTGCTGTGTCAACCAACATATTCGTAGGCGTACGTGAAAAATTCAAGTTTACAGTTGTGCTAGTTAGTTGGTTAGTATCAGTGTCATTTGCAAGTTATTTTAAGCCAATGAGTGAAATCCAGATCAATCCCAAGGACCCAGGGCTGGACAAACACGAAAACTACTCCTGTTACGCTTAGATTGATGGAAGTCACCTAGTTGGCTGTGCTTCTCGTCGAATCGACAAAACTATAAGAGCATACATAAGAAACAGGGCGTCAACGCTTACCTTCAAAAAACATACAATTTGTGGAGAACACAAGATGGCAGCATCAAGCGCCGTGTAATAAAACACGCGATATAAACTGGTCGACGCAGTAAGTGAAGAGGCAAGTTCCGAACCTAGGCCTCTCAGTAGCTGGACAGAGGACATCAAGATGGTCGACACAATTTTATCGGTCTCTGCCAACGCAGCAAACAAACAGTAAAAAACTTTGTATATACAATGAGCTCTAGCGCATAGTTACATCTATGGATGCAACTGCACTTATGCAGGGAAGGTCAGTGACCTCGCGATTTGATGTGAACGCAAGACAGCCAGTCAGTCAGTCAGAAAGGCACAAAGCTCCAGGCAAACACTCGGTTAATCCATGACCATAAAGTTAATAGTAACTTGGAAAATAATTATTTTTACGAGAAATAAACACGTGCAGCATTGACACGCCTTGGAATTGTAGGGACTTTGGCGTCTTCACATTAGACAGCAAAACAGTCTGTTGTTAGTGTTGACTAGTGTCCTATCACTGTCCCCATTGTCTGCTCTTCAGTAAGTCAATACTCTCTCTGAATCACTATCGTCCGTTCCAGCTAACGTGAGTGGGAACAAACAAGCTGAACCGATAAAAACCGTTTTATTATATGAAAACATTGCGTATTTATTGGCTATTTCCCTCGCATATTTACGCCTACCTGACTGCCATTATTGTACCGGTTGTCCGGGTCGGGCCTTGATTGACCATCTCGTTTGTTGCATTCCATTTGACTAAGTTCATGCCGTTTTGCTGTCGAATACGGACTACTTATCCTGAGTGGTTATTACAACCCATGATATGACCATCTCAGTTTGCATATTCACACTCTTGCCTTTCAATCAGCCGCCGCGTCAGTTGAGAGCTGACAGCCAATTAAATACCGTCCTCGGTTTGGTGTTGACATCTGTTTTTGCGTGCAATCCCACATAGTCGGATTGTATCCAAGTTTGCGGTCTGCCCACCACCGTCCATATTTGCAGAATCGCCAACCAGTGAGACAGCAGTATTAGACTCAGGCGCGCTGTTTGTTAACTTAAGGTCTCAGAGTTGCTACATCGTGAACTGTTTACTTTCAAACCATATTCAGGGCTTTACAGGTCTCTTCCACTGTTAGTGTAGTCACTACAGGAACGCCTTTAGGGACTGCTGGACATGCCCAATTTTACTTATCCTGGCGGTATAAACAGCGAAAGTAGGTCCAGAATGTCTCCCATCTAGTTCGGACAAACCTAGTGCAAGTGGTTTAACTTCGTTCACTGTTCAAATTCAATCTCCCTGTCAACTAGTATATATATATATATATATATGTAGGTTATAAACCGACTTAAAAACAAGCATGGTGCCAATGCAACAGCTTGTAAATGAGCTTCATAGAAGGGGACAAACAAGAAAGAAGAATAATAAACAGTAACAAAACAAATGGTTTTTGCCTTTTGATCGTGCAAACCCTATGATTTTTTAATAGTTTTCGGATTATTTTTAGAAGGGATGGATTCTACAGCTCTTGCGCCGCTGAGTTCCGTCCTCAAGCAAATCTCAGCTTCTTAATAGCTTGGGCCCCAACCACGAAAGCTAGAGGCACCAACCGAGGCCAAAGCTGAAGCTAACTTCTTCATACTTCTACGCCAAGTCGTTGTCTAACTGCCACGTCTTTTCTTCCAGCATTGCCTGGTACATGCAAAAGGAGCACGAAAAGGTAGATGATGAGCAGGCATGTGCATTGCGTGCCCAAGCCACCAAAGGCGACATAGATGTCTGACTAAACTCAACACACGACGATGCGCTTCGTCGTTGTTCACCCCATGTTCCTGCCAGACACGAACAATGATGCGGATATGTCGATGATTAAAAAAAAGTCTTGAAATAGTCTTGAAGAGCTACTTTGCATTTTTGAAGTGAAAAAGATATACCGTATTTAACGGCGCCAATCGCCAAGGGATCCAACGCGTGCTGAATTGCCTGTGTTAAAATGAACCCTTAATTTCTGGTAGTCTTTTGTCGACCTTCCTGAGAGATGTTTTCAAACCGTGCATAGGTCGTTCTAACGTGGATCTCGCATTACTTTTGCTTGCCCATGACCTTTGTGACCAATTGCGCGTCACTCTTACTCGGCTCTGTACGACTGCAATACTGAAAGCCCTGGCACTCAACCAGTACAACGGGAAGACAGTCGGAAATGGTGGAAGGTTGAGTATATTCTTACCAGAAGAGTGTGAGCGAAGCGTGCGCGAGAAACGCGCAACCGGCGATCGCGCCTGGCGTTCAACGTTCGGTTAAACAAACGATCCAGAGGAAGAAATCCATGTTCCGCTACATACATTTAGTATTTCTTATACTCCAGTGCTTTGTAAATGTGACATATCATGTACGTTTCTGCTTCCTTTCCGTCAGTCGCTATTAGGCTTGCTCATATTATTTTACTCTCTGGTGGCACTAAAATCAATGTTTCCCGTTTATTGTCAAAATACTCCCGAAGGCCCGAATTGCCTTCTATTGCCGAATTTGGTTCGCTTGCCTTATATCTTAACTATTTGACATGCACTTTCCTGAAGTTTCGACGCACACCTGAAAGTTTCACCAGCACCTAGGCAAAGATTTATTTGTGACAAATCGGGGTCATTCCTAAACTTGGCGGAAAAACTGTAACTCTTTGGTATCGTTTTCACATAGCGAAATATGGAGTTTTTTATGTTATTCTTTTTACGTATTCGTGGGTTTCATGGATGCCAATTTTTTGGGTTGTTGGAGATCCGTCAGCCTGTTAGAATTTTTCTTCGAATCATATATGCTCACCGTTTATATAAGACCGCTGGCCACGGTCTGCACTTGTAACATGCTACCGATCTACAGAAATAGGGGCACAACCACCAGGTCAGGCTGTTCTAGCGGTCAGCAAATGAAGCAATTAGCATAATAACGGGAGGTCGGGACTGTACTAGATACTGTTGCTTGGCACAAAGTGTGGAAAGGTAGAAAATGAGGGGTGGGGCAGCGGGAAAACAACAGCAACAAAGAATTCTGCCTCTTAGTTTGGTCCTTAATGAGGTCTGGTCGTATCCACCAGCTGCTCCCTAGGCTCATGATTCACGTCCCTCATCCCTCTGGTCATCTGTTTAATGCATGACGGCCCGTGAGCTCTTCTGTCGCGGATGGCACCTGGAGCCGGCAAAAGGGCCGGAAAACTGGAATTCAAAAACGTCCAATAGATGACTGCCTCATGTGTATATTGCGCTATTCCCCGGACGCCTATAACACCGTCCTCAGTGCTTTGGCTCTCCCACCCCTGCAACCACCTCACACTCCTGCACAATTTCCAGTGGGCTTCAATCCGGCACGTGATTTGGACTGGCGCACGGCTTCAACCGAGTCAAAGTGGACTGCAGGTGTGCTTGGTTGGGATTGCTTACGGGTATGATGGAACCATGGGATGCTGGCAGTGCCCTGTGCACCTCGGAAGGCCTCTTCCCCTCCTGGTGAAACCTATTTCGAACTCCAACTTTGGTTGCATCAGATAGTAGCCATACGGAATCCCCTGTCTCTATCCTTCGCCTAAAGCTCATTAGTTGTATCATTCCTTGCAATGTTGGCGCACCACTTGTAGATGATGGCTAGCCAGCTGGTTGGATTGCATGGTCTTCGCCCTCAACTTAATGGCCTAGTAGGCAGCCAGCAACCCCTTTGTAACGGGACGCAGTTTGTCGATTTCCGCGGGGTACTCAAATCCGTAAAGCCTGTTGTCGTCCGGTGGACGCCTGCAACGTAGCCCGGTGAGCTATTGTACAGTGACTCAGGGACTTCCCTTAACCTCCAACAGCTTTCCGCCCAAGAAATGCTTTGAGTAAGTTTTTAAGCGGTGCGATTTGTTCCCTCGCCAGCCCAACTCCGTTGTGGAAGATATACCTTGGTCCGAGGTTTGTTAGCGCGGAACACCTGAAAAACTCTCGCACAAGTAAGCTTGCGAAACTCGCCCCTCGGTTTGAGTGCACCCGGTACGCCGCAACGCGTCTGGGCACGGGGATAACCTTACACCACTTGGTGAAATGGTCTACCGTTACCAGTATGTAGTGGTTTCCGCTGGCTGTTTCTAGGAGCGATCCAAATGCGTCTACCAAAACAATTTCTTTAGGAAAACCCGACTCCGCATCGACGCCAGCTAGTATTACGCCGATGACTTCGTCTAACAAAACTGCATGCTAGGCAGATGTTAAGAATATCGCCACTGAGATGCAGCTGCCAATACCGCTGCCTGGTTGCGAACTCCAATTCGTTTTGTCCCAAGTGTCCTAGCTTTCTGTGAAAGTTCCACAAAAGTCATCCACCTGAGAATCCGGTACTACGGTACGTCGCGAGTGCTCTGGCTCACAATGAAAGTAAAGTGCTCCGTCCTCAAACTGCAGTCCGTCACACAATGATCAGAGGCTTCCGGTTCCCCAAGCACAGCCCTTCGTTGCTGCTGGATGCTGTCTCGCTACTCCGTCTTTTAGGTATATGCGGGCTGACCGAACGTCAGGATGGCTCTTTCACCTCTCGTCCTAAAACAAACCCCTGTGGACACTGCAAGTAAACAACTGTTTTGGGCGATGATGTGCGGTGTTGGCACTCTCTATGACCGCCGGTCGAGGGACGTGGTAGAGCGTCGGTATTCTGGTATTCAGTGTTGACACCGGAATTGGTATTTTTATGGGCTTCCCTTTCACCTGGCCACATTCCCCCGAAATCTTTGAAATATCCTAGTCATTGCGAAAGTTCGTGATTGATTGGCACCGTGAGCCCCTTACCTAACAATCGCCGTCTGAACTGTTTCGTAAAGTTCAATAATGCTAACACGTTGCATGTGGTACAATATGTATGTTCACTTATAATAATAATGATGAACATTTTTCGATATGCGACAGTCATGCGCAAGGCGAGATCCAACTTTTACAAGGATGGTTCACAGGAAATGCGAACACTGGAAATCGAAATGGTTAAGTGGTTGGGAGCGACCCTGAGTTAATGGAGAAGCACACTGGAGAGTGGAATGAGATGCTGCGAGGCATTGGGGAAAGTACAAATACATCCGACTGCTGTAGGGGATGATGCGTTCCTCGGGATTGTGTCCGCACTGCGACAGTACCGGTCCGAAAACGGAATCTCTCGGATCACTTTCCGGGTATAGGACAAATTCGCTAGCACGGGTATGGGTGGGCTGCAGAGGTTTCTTTTATCGTTCATAATGTCTTCTTGCGCTCTGATGCCCACCTGAACACCTTTTCCTTTTTGTGGGTCCAGTCAGCAGATATAAGACAAGTTGGGTACGAACTTGAAGCAGTAGAAGGCGAGCTTTAAGAAACTCCGATATCCCGCTACAGTCTGCCTTACTGCACCCATTGCCGACCCAAATTTTCCCCAGGTCGCTGAGAATGCCTTCAGTCGACACAAAATTTACCAGGGATCTTGCCTATTTCCTGAAGAACAAATTTCCGTGGGTTAAGTTGCAGCTCCGCATTTTAGAAATTTTAGAAAACCCTGCAAAGTTTATCCAAGTGTTACTCGATCGTACTCTTAGAAATAATTGTCGCCTAAATAGCAGAGGCACACACTGGAGGGAAGGCCCCGTGGAAAAACCTGCTTAAGCCGTTGGAAGGTCGCCGACGCATTCGTTAGGCCGAAGGACATGGTTCCAAATTCATGTAGCCCCGTCGGAACTGTGCACGATGCCTTCTGCCGATCGCCTGGCTGTACTTCGACTTGCCAACAATATGAGGCCAAATTTAGGGTGGCGAATCGCGTTGACCCCGACAAAACGTCCAGACTACCGTCGATTCCAGGCAGTAGAAAGAAACCATTACCGGCAAGTAGTATGGAGGAGCTCTCTTTTTGTTACCAGAAGGAAGAACGAGGCCCTTGGCTTGACGGTGCCATGCCTTAGCACATTGCTGACGATCTACAGCGGTGCTTCCTGGAAATTCGCCGGAACTCGATGGAGTGTCTTCCTCGTGGGCCTTCAGTTGTTGCCCCTATGCCGCTTTACTCAGTGTGAGAGCTGTTTCTGTGCTGCCCAATATTTATGATGGAGTCGTCGTGAAAGTCTTTACCAATGGGAGATTTTTGACCCCCAATTTACACCCGATTTCTTCGGTCACCTAGCCATCAGGGAAACTACGGGCCCAACCCGTTTCAGTTAGACAATGGAGGTGCTGGATTCCGACGGCAAGTCGTGACACCGGCAAGCCGGGAAAACAATTATAACATTTAAATACAACGAAACTATGCACAACGGGGTTGGGTTGGTCGTCTGTTTTTGGCAAAACCGTGGGATGTGGCTAGGACGATTACGTATATAACACATGAAGGGTTTTGTTGCCGGTGCCCCCCACCTTTGGCTGGCTTTGGCCGCACACACTCCGGTGGTTGGGGATTTTTGACGTTACTCGATCGACCCATAGTGAGATTCATGTTCTCCAGCATCGGAGAGTCCTCGGAGGTCTACAACCGCGGACGAGCCTTCAGCAACGGATGGCGTATCGCGGCCAAAGGCTGACTCAGCATGCCAGGAACTGGGATTCACGCTGGCTTGTTTGCAAAGCCCAGCATTGCCAGCCATCTCAGGGTGCTCAGGCATTCTGCAAGAGACTCATGTTGCATTCGGGCCAAAAAGTAATTCTAGGCTTCCGATGGCGCTGACCGTCCTCAAATCACCCATCGAAGCTGTTCCATCTCGTCTGGGTTAGTCTGGCCCAAGGCTTTGGAATAGTCTCCTTTGAAAATAACGCTCACACCAGACCAATGTAGCCTTCCCCGGGTAATCGTCACGTGCAAAGCCATGTCATGGACTCCCAGACATGGAATACTACGGCGCGCGTCTGCCGACTAGCGATATTTCTGTTGACGTCCCTAAATGAACTGAGGGTCCCACCCAAAGTAGACCTTCTTTCCATTGGGATAGAGCCCCTGGGCCGAAAAATCGTCTCAGATCTCGTCGCAGGTGCAGAATTTGTTGCATGCAACCGACCTACAGGCAAAGAGGTATACCTACCAGGCCAGAATCTTCTTGCAGTCAGCAAGTGCGGCGATACGACTGACGGGGGAAGTCGGGACTGAACTACATATTGTCACGCAGCAAAAAGTGTGAAAACGTAAGCACTGAATGGGGGCTATATCTGTAGCGCATGGCTAAGGAAGATCCTCCAAAAAGCACCTTTTGGATCAGAATTCATGAGGTCACTATTATATGGATAAATTTGGTCATTTTCTTATACATGTTTTTGTTTCCTTGAAGGTTTTATTTGTTCGCACTCATCACGCAATTTCGATACTCACTGCTTCGGGAGCGATATTTACTGTCGTCACCCGCCCGCAAACGGTGGCTTCTTAATGCGCAACTGGAGTTCCTTTGGCGACGTGAAGTTTTGCGCGACGGCTTGAACTGGTTTGCCGCAGTTACCTTAAGGCAAAATCTGGATCTGCAGCAACAGAGGTGGACGCAGGCCAAGACACCACTGAAGGGAGGAACATGTGATAGACAGTGCGTGCAAAAGTGGTGACAATTTTTCAGTAGCTTTTTTCACGATGTAGTGGCATTGCACACTGGTTTAACCGCAGTATTTGTATGTCTTCGGCGGTTTGCAGGTAGCATCTAGGCAACAAGCCATTTTTCTAGCGTAATCAGGGAACCAAAGTGCTCATATGCCGTCCCAGCTAAAAGAAACGCTCCGGGAACAGGTGGATTTCCTGTTAGAGACTTCTCTGGGGACATGGGTTGTATAGATAATAAAGGCCACGCATTAGTTGAGCACCTCGCTCCTCCAGTTCAATCGCCGTTCCATTTACCCAGGGTGGAATCGTCGACGTTCAGATGGCGCCCTCAGCATTTCTGGAAGTTCATGAAGCCGTTAGAAAATTTCACTGAATCTACGATTTTGGACCTAGAGCGAAGACTACTGAATCTAAAGCACTATTGTAGAAAGCGAACAAGGGAGGCACGATGTTGGAGCTCGCCCAGGTGTCTTTTAGGGCGAAGAACCTAATGAAAGACTTTCGGACAGCAATCCAAAGTTCTCGGACATCTGATTAACGGCGTTTTGTCCGGGGCAAGACTTGATGTAGGAGGCGTTTACTCGCTGTCGGATCAAGTGTAAGTATACAGAACTCGGGAAATAGATCTAACCTGGAAACATTGCCAACATGGGAAAGTATCGTCAGTTGTATGCCATCGCAATTAAAGATTCCCTGGGTAGAAGAGGCAGAAGCCATAGGCCGGGGTGACTGTGAGGCCAGCTTTGAGGACTTAGTGAATTACTTGGACTGGTATGCGAGTATAGCAGGTAAAAGATCCGGTCATCTAGCCCGGAAGGGTGGCAGGCGAACGAGGCCATACACCAACCATCTGCAATAAGATGCAAAATAATCATGGCCGAATGCAGCGTTGGGCAAATCTATATGCTATTTTGCTTGACTTTGCGGCTCCATCTGGGCGGAAACTTTACACTGTCGACCGTCGATTACCTAGGTGTCCAAATTTTACAACCGTCCCATGACGGAAGGCTGCAGCACAGCAAAAAAGCATGGGTCTGCTTCATTTGCCTAAGCAAGTCGTACTGTGCATGTACTTGCAGAAAAATTCCATTGTGGTGAAAAGGGTTGCCTGGGGGGCACCAAATCTGTTTCACCAGGATAATATAGTGCCCATCTACGATAGTGCAAAGACCAATGTGGTTTCCCCGATTTCTCAGACCAACTAAAAATCAGTTTGGCGTATTCGCCGTGACAGTGGCCAGCCTCGCCCAGCTGGCAAAGGCGATGGCTTTTGTTTGAGAGCGGATGGGATTCGGCTTTGATGAGTGAAAAATTTGCTCAAACACACCAACGTTCGCACTCTCCGACATTCATAGCAGTGAGAAGGGTGGGCACAAATGGGCCGTGGCTACTAATAGAGTGTTTGAAACTCGTTTCGACGGGCATTGATAAGCAGATCGGCCAGCGGATGCATATACAGTCCGATGTGAGCCACAAAATCATTTAATACGATTTTGCCCATATATCCTTTCTCGCACGGACTGAAAGTAGCCAACTGGGAAAGCAAAAGGGTGGACCTGCTGCATGGCTGGAACTTGCTGGAGGTGCAGTGAATCATGGGGCAGAGAGTCGGTGGTAACCAGGAGCCATATGCTGAGGGAACGACAATAGAGTGAATACTATATGGTCCTTGAAGTTAGAAGTTTTTGATTAGCTACATCAACGCAGGGCCGGAAAATACAAGGGCACAATTGAACCAGCTGTATGATCGGGAAATTCCCGACGTGAGACGTGTTCCCTCAGTGCATCAAGAGAAGACGTTAAGACATCCAGAATACGCCAAAGGGGAGAATTCTTCCGGATCGATTTGTGGCATCGTCTTCGTGGAGTTTGCGGGCCGAATATATCGTGAATAAGTAAGAATATGTGTTTCAAAGGCCGTTACGTTTGGAATGTTTTGCCGTGACAGGTGAATGTTGGAATGATACTCAAGATGTTGGTCCAACACAGGACATTTAGGTACGCAGAAAAGATGGGTAGGCATACCGTGGGAGAAAATAAATGGTGTATGTCTAATTATTGTGTGTTAAACCCTGAGAAACCTGGAAAATATCGCGTAGTTTTCGATTGCGCAGGAAAGTTTCAAGGAAATTCATTCAACGATCGGCTATTGCAAGGACCGGATTAGAATAAACCACTGATCAAGGTCCTTTGTCACTGTATCGTTTCTCTTTTGCGCAAATTGTGCTTCGAAAAATACAGCGGTGATACAGGAAGAGACAAATAAATTGGCTTTAGTAGACGGCTTTACTTGCATTTTTTATGGTGACAACTACTTCATTTAATTCTGGGAAAAGCACAGGGACGAAGATGTGATGGGTTGTAGAGGCATGAAAAAGGACTATGGGTTCTATCCTGCATAGTGATTGCCGGCTATCCCGGAGTCTTGAAGGTCATTTTGTCAAACGAACCGGCGAAGAAAGCCCGTTGGCCGGATGTATTACTCAAACAGATCGAACTTACATGATGCAATGAGATATTGGGACATTTGAGTCCGATTCCCAGCTGAAAATCACAACTGGACAGTTGCACTAATTTGGATCCTATCATGTTTCTTTGGCTTAAACGATTCTGTTGGGTTTGCCTTCCCTTGGCGGCTTTCAGGCAGCTACGATGACCGTATGGGAACGGAGGTTAAAAAGACCTCGTTGATCCCGAAGATAACCTGTTGGCAAAACATTTCTCACGGGTAAAGGGAACGGGAGTGCACCATGCCAGTGTTGTATGTTCCCAAAGAGACGTGAATCAGAAAGGAGTTGCATGCTTTTTCAGAAGCATCAGAGGTGGGCCGCGGCGCCCCAGTTTACGGTCGGTGTGGGAATACAAACGGCAGTTATGACGTTAGGATTTTACTAGCCAAGGCTGTAGTCACCCCTGTGAGGCTAGTATCGATCCCGCGTCTGGAGCTGAGAGCTGCAGTTTTGACAATAAAGTTGAACCAGACTGTAAGGTATTTCAAATGCATCGTCTAGACTACAGTGTTTTGGACGGATTCAAAGGCAGGGCCTTGGTACACCCACAACGTTAAGAGGCCTTTCGATGCTTTCATCACAAACGTGCTCAAAATTATACATGGGAGAACAAAGGTTAAGGCGGGAAGGTGCGTGAAAACAGCCGACAGTCTAGCCGACTTATGCTGTCCCTGGAGTGACAATTCTAAAAATGTTGGAAACATGGACCAATGACCCAGACTCTCCCAGCTTGCCTTAGAAGCCTTGGACGGTGAGCCACCTCAGCAACCAACTAAAGCCAGCGCTAGAAGTGAACGCTGGTATAATGACTACTGTTTTGAAAGTGCCTGTGTCACATTGGTCTAAACTCAGCAGGAACTAGCCGTGGACCTGCTTACTTAGGGCGCTGATTTGACTAACGTGGTTTGAAGGCCAGCTACTGATGATGAGGGACGTCCAACCGTCTGGTAGCGTCGGTGCTATGACTGCAGACCAACTGTGGTCCACAAAGTGTGATCTTACCTGAATGCTACAAACTGAGTTCTCCGGTGTACTTCTATGGGACAACGATGGGGACGGGTCAACTTCGATGCTTGGAAGACTAGGTGGGTTGAAACCCAAGCTCGTTGATGCTTTATTATGAGTGTGTGGTAGACTGAATAACCCCAATCTAGGCTTTGACGTGAAAAATCCGATCACCATTCGAACTCGGCATCACGTCGTTGACCTACCTATGGAATATACGCCTGCGGTGAAGGGATGCGTAAGGGAAAATCACGTGCTCAACATCACACGAAAACAGGTTTGGATGTCAAGCGGATGCGGGGGGACAAAGTGAGCAATCAAAAAGCGTCTGCCATTTCAGCGGCACGTGTCTGGCTGGCGACTTTTGGACGACATCGGGAAAGACCATTCTGATCTCCCACGGGTATTATACAAGAAGCGAGCAAGTGCGTACGTATCTGCATGACATATCCAGCGGTACACCTCGAAGTTTTACACTAATTGCTCACGGGTTCTTTTTTACAGGAGATGCAGCGATTCACGAAGAGACGAAACATGTCGTCTAACAAATCCTATTGATTGAGGGCGCGGCAGGAGAAGGCATCACCAAGTGAGAGGGGGACATGAAGATCAGTGCGCAATACGCTGAATAAAGTACCTAATGGTAGTGGATAATGAGCTTGGATCACCTTGGCTCCTTTTAGTGCAGGATCAAATTTTTGGTAGTCATGATTAGCACAATATCTCAAGGGGGGTTGGAAAAGTTGACCACAGTTATGATGATAACTGAAAGGCAGGTCGTTTTCGTAAATATTCACCTTTATTGTGATGGACATGGTAGCCACAGTCATTTCAAGCTGTGAAATCAGGAAGATTCGTCTGATCATAGCACGCTGCTTTTGTGGATCACAATATGCGACCTCTAGTTCCAAGCAGACTTGTAGTAGGGATGGTAAATTGTCGTTGAGGATTCATGCTGGTTGGCACCATCGTTCTGTTTCAGCAGGGAATGAAACGCGAATCTTCTTGATCGACTTAGAGTGGTGCACCTGATGTGTCTGAACAGCCTGTAATAATGGAGGAAATGGCTGTCTGAGGGGTTATGGTGAGTAGCAAACGAAATATAAACAAGTAAATAAAAAGGCAGAAGAGTATGGGATTGAATGGGAAAGCGGTGGAAACATATTTATGGTATTGATATGTCTGCGAGTTGGATAGCGTTGGGCACAGTGGGGTCTCAAGGGTAGATGCAGCCCTAAAATGTTTCAAATTATTTCATTCATCCGCCGGTGGGAGAGGGTTAGCTTAAGGCAATGCCCATATTAGATTCTCGTACTTCATCAGATGAAGTAGTATGTAAAGCAGAGGCTGAGTGGAATTATGGTGGATAGGTTGGAGCTTGGGCCTTAGATAACCTGATGAATGCAATCGGGCATGGGGCCAAATACCCATTTGGGCCTCGGAGAATAGAAAGGTTATTAGGGCGATAGAAGTGAGAAGGGCTACGGCGACAGATTAAATAAAAATAGTAAAAAAGACGTCCGTCGGCTGGATAGCATCCAGAAGAGGAAAGACGGAGAGTGAGTCGTCGTCAGTGACTCCAAGCAATATGGAGAAGTTTGAATGGGGACTGTCTCTTATGGGTTAGGGACTAAATCAGAGGAGTAGTCGTTAGCCGGTTTAGAATAAACAACATCCATGGAACACTAGCGTATTCCAATTTTAAATGTGTGATAGCAGCTGTTAACCGGTGAAGAAAAAACTAGCCAATATAGTGTTTAGGACAGCAAGAGAGAAAAACAACATGACATTGAAAGGAAGTTCTCTGGAGGAAAACGAAAGCAGGCAAGGAGCTGCTCAGTTCACAACGAGATGAACACCAGTGGGATTATATTTTAGGAGCACGTAATTCTTGAGCAATAATGAAGATCGCTGAATATTAATATTTGGCGAGTGGCGAAGGATGACAAAAGAAGAAAGTAACTCCTCAAGGCAACTTGCGAGGGCAATAGAATCGGAAAGGAGGAGTAGGACGTTCTATTTTAATGTGGCCATAAATAAGGTTGTGAATCACAATGTGTCCGGCAGTGTTCCGAAGTGGGGTCGAGGTAGAGAAGGGTTATTGAGAGGATGAGGACAGCGCGTACAGGAATGGACCACCAGTCATTACAGTGCAGGTTTGTTGGGGTAGATGTGCAAGACTTTCAACCTGAAATACATCTTTGGGAGATGAAAGAAGGTCTAGCTGCTCCCGCATGGCGCTGCGAGCGGACTGCCCACCCGATGAAGGCCGATGAAATTAATGGACCCGAGGACGCTGTGTAATGTTATGATTGACGCCAATGTACTTGAAAGTTACAAGACGAAAGAGTGATATGGAGTACGTGGGACAAGCATGACAGCAAGTTTCTCAGAACCAAACAGAGACATAAGGCTAGAAACTGTGGCATTCACTATATGAGGTAGTTGTCTGCGCACACCCAGAACTGGGTGGCCTGTAACGAGGACAGCAAGGAGCAACGGTCCGGCCTTATGTTAGATGATCGTTCAATGAACAAAGAAATAAGATAGAAATGTGCATCTGCATACCACAGCGCAGAAGTTCCGGGTGATGACCGGTGCCCTTAACTGGTCCGAAAACATAGGGCTATTGCCTGCCGCGTGCATAAAAAAACCACAATTATCTAATAGTTGGCCACTGGGACGAAGAAACAGATGGAGAATTAACAAGGATAGCGGCAAAAGTGGGATAAAATATAAAGAAAAGACGTGCACAGGCTTATCCGCACCGCAGTCAGAGGGGCCGGAATTCTGGAACTCCAGTCTAGATAGCTGAAGAAAAGGTAGGTTGGGAAAAGGTGAGAAATAGGAGGTTTAGTTGCGGACATCTGTGAAAAGTGAAAAAGTGCCGTAATACCCAAATAGGCTAAAAAATGCACAATACTGAACCAAGAAACATCAGCGCTAGATTTCACGTAGTAACACGAGAACAAAAAAAGCTTGCGGTGTGACAGGACACTAACACACACGGATTTTGGGGACAAATGATTCGGGCTGGAGATTTTAAGACCGTAGTCGCATAATGGAATGGAACAGACCAGAAGCTTCCCTAGGTGGGTAGTCACACAGGGAGCAGAGCGCGGAACACGAACGGCTAGCTAAACCCGCAAGCGAGAGGGCAAGGACGAGCACACCACAACCGCGCGTTTATCTGTGACCCTCAAATAGGTGTCAAAAGTCAAGTGAGCTCTATCGCTTATATAGTTTTGTGGGTTGGTCTTGGCCGGTGGGTAAACCGGGCAATCATAGAGCCAAAATTTGTACATCATTTTGTGGCCATGTAACATTTTCAGCCACCCGATATATGAAATAACGATAATTTTGACAGCTCTCAAAAAGTACAGGTTACTGCCGAAAAATGATAACAGAATTAAAGTCTCTGACGCCAAAGCGCTAAATTTGTCGCGCAAATGACAGAAGGGGCTGACATGGGCGGAAAAATGGGATGATAGGCAAAAAATGGAATAACGACACCTTAAACCCAGTAACTTCAAATGATAGTTACCACGAAAAATGAAATTTAAGGCAACCGTATCCAAAGAAAACTATCCCCGTAGAAAATAATTCGTGGAGAAAGTGCAACATATCACGATGGGTCCATGGGTAATTAGAATGAGTTTATTTTAGTTAAGGCCTTAAGCTGGGTTGATGAAAACGGCCAAATGTCTGGACGAATTTCAAATGCAACATCCTCACAGGTGAATGATTTTCAGCAGCAAGGGGCTGTCGACTGTCAGGTCACGTGGAGGTCAGCTTCTAAACGAGTGATTATTTGGGCAGTTGCCTACTTGTGGTGGTGCTTATTTCACGGTGGATCAGCCCGTGAGGAAAGACGATTGATTCTGATGTCTTAATGAGTAGAACAGCTCAAAGTTTGGACCGCAACATTTATCTTTTTAAGGCCTGAGGTGGCAGTCGCACCACGGTAGGCATAGAGTCGTGGCTAAAGGAACAATGAAGAATGCATAATACAATGTCCACTGACGCTTTAGCAGCTGCTGCTGCCACCAGGGGGACCCGCAATCGAATGGATTACTTGGGGTGAGGACTGTCCTATTAACCATCAGCGGAATGTTCGCAGGGCCCGGAGAAATATAATCGCTTCGGCAATGTCCATGAAACGGGCACGAACCCTGAAGGGGGCTTAGATTTATCACTTCCATCACCAGTTACACAACATATACGACTGACAAAGAGTTTGATTTCGCAGCAAGTTACTACGAAAGTGTCAATTACCTCGACCGGCTAAACATAGCTATTTTATAGCAACTGGCCAAAAATTCACCTAGGTTGGCGTGAAGATTCTACATGGCAGAACGCAGGAAGGATCCGGTTAATGGAACCGCAAAACCGCGACTAGGCTGGGTGCCCGTAATGATGGCTGGGTCTGGAATCACCATCAGTGCAAAAGTGTGTGTGCATCTGTAACAGAACTCCATGGCACAATGCCTGTTTAGGTACACTTGCTAAAACGCAAGTGTATATCTCCAGTTAAAGAAGTGGTTGACATAAATCATCCCATTTCTTTTGGGATGCAGTGATAACTATCATGCACTCCCCCCAATGAACACCATGGAGGTTAACCAAGTATGATGTGTCGTAAAATATATAATACTTGTCACTACTGCTATCTACAGATCGGGGTATGTAGATCAGTAATGGGATACCGAAAACTAACTACAGGAATTCCACACTGTCACATTTTAGTCATAAGTGGGCAATACACTGTGTATAAATTTCGCGAGAGCTTTAACCAGGATGCCACTTACCGGGACTGTGCTTCTGTGGATGTGCAGATTTAGCCGTTGTTAATTATTTGGTGTTTGGTTCTTTGTGAACGGCGGACTGTCGCAGTTTTCGTCCTTATCCCATTTAAATGGTAATTGTTTTAACCAGCAAATTACTCCTCGAATTTTGTGCTTTGGTACGGACATCTCAATAACTGAATTGGACTAATTTACCCCCTTCCATTTTACAGCATACGGGAGCCGAAATTGTCCATTCAATTCATACATAGAATGGCCTTTATACAGATGTCAGTGAACCGTTAAATGTGCGAGAAAGCTATGACCGCAAACGCTGAGCAACGTCCCATAGTTTGTTTCCTAATTTCTTACGAGCCCATAAAGAGATTCAGTTAAGCCGACCAAAAAAGTAAGTATACGCGAAAAATTGCAGCAGTGAATTCAAAGTATTTTGAGGTGCTCTAATTACAAAGATTGCACTGTAGATTATTCCCTCCAAGAACGTAAGGGAAGAAGCAAACAGACCCGTTTTTGTTTTGCACTGGCTTGCCGGGGCCGGATATATTATTCAGCGCATACCAAACTAATTTTCATTCTTCTCCTCATTGCTGATGACGTTTTCCTCCTTCGTGTCCTCAACCAATGTTTTGTTTCAACCCTCATCATTGTTTTTCGTCTTTCGGCATTTCCGAAATGTCTGGTAACTTTTGATTTCATTAAGCTATCTCCTTGTCGAGGTTTAAGTTAAATCGTTGGATAACGGTGCTTTTGCCTACACTATTGGTTGCCGGGGCCTGCTAGGAATCGCTCCTTGGTTGAATTTCGCGAGTGCATCTGGGGTCATCGTCAGCAGGGCCCTCCAGCGAATGAGCAGCAGATTGGCCTGACGTAGCAAGGGTCTCATTCGAAAAGGTCGGAAGTGATATGTTAATCTCGATTGAATGAAATGTTGGGAGGCTCGCGGGATGCCGGGACAGACACCTAGGGAGGAAGAGCCCCGCCCCGTGAGTGCCTTGCTCGGCAGGTAGTAGCCAGCCATTCTAGCTATGCGGCCTTTGAAGCAAGGTCAAACATCTGCCGTGCGGGCCGAGTTAACTAAACAGTTGTTGAGGATGTGCAACACAGTTTTCTGAACTGCAGCCATTAGGCAATTAATACCCAGTGGAGGATGCGAAAACCTCTGCTTTTGTTGGGTCAAGCACCCAGTTGAGAATAGCCCTTATGTGGTCTCTTTCTATTGAGACACGGAGCAAAGGCCAGACCTGAGAACTGCGCGCCCACATTTATGGGCTACACGGCTTGCCGCTCAAGTTGTTAAAAGAAGAGACTTAAAGTATAAGGTAAATGCATCCCATGGCAGACGTTCAGAAAGTGGCTTGTTAGGGAATGCTGTCACATCAGTTTAGGCATGACCATTGGCCTTTGAGGTATCTGCTTCACCACTCAGTCATTAATCCAGAAATCCGGGATAACAGCGCAGGCCCGGACTGTGCTATTAGGAACCACATGAGCTTCCAAAACGGCGTGCTTTACCAAGGTTTAGACATGACGGCGAACTTAGCAGGTTGGCTTATTTGGATTCAGCAGAGACGAATTACTGTTTCAGCCGACCTAGAAAAAGTACCAATTCAGGTAAAGGTGCTTGCGAGTGATATAGTGGGCTGCATTTCTTATGGTGGCTAAAAGAAGACCCCTGAATGGAACCACAGGAGTGCCGGACGACAGTATAGCGGTTCGGATTGAGGTCTCCTTTCCGTTGTGTCAGGTACTTGCTTTGGACAGGTCCGCTGACGTGTTTGGCGACAGCTATGTAGAAAAATTGGCAGGGGAAATGAAGAATGGTATCACTATTCGCTCTCCAGTTTGCCGGGAATTTTGGCGCATTGCTGGCTCAGGGAGGATTCTAACTTGAGAAATTGACTTCTGATCCGTCAGAATTGGCGGAGAATATAGCAAACCAGGATGACGCCACCACTAAAGTACCGACTCCGCCGGGTTCAGCGGCACTGCAGAAAGCAAGGTGACATCATAAGTTACAATTAGTGACGTGTTTCCCCTTTGTTCCCGGCCAAGTGGCAGACCGATCAACACCAAGCGTGTTGCCCCAGCTTGACCCCCTGGGGCTAGCTACCTCACTGTGTCTCCTCACAAGGCATCTGCTCCAGTGTGCAAATGATGCCATTGAATGATGTAAGTCCCTATACCAAATAGACGTTGCTTCCTAGGGCGGATAGGCCAAGTGCATAGGGAACATTGGGGTGCTTAGGGTATCCGAAAGCCCATTAGAGAACACGAGGATATCGGGTAAATCTGAGTGCTCTTGTTTTGTTGTGCACTGGAGAACGGACACAATGCTCTGGCGTACAAATGTCGAAGGCCTGCAAATTAACTAACTTACCATCTTCTATTATTCAGTAAACCTGGAAAGGCGCCAATAAAGCCAGTAAACATGCCCAGACTAGGGGTCTCCACGGCAGTCTTCGGAGCCAATTTTTTTAGAAGTATTTAAATAGGCCTATCCAACGCGTTCCAGGTAGTCTGGTATCAGACGGATTTGCCCACTATTCCTTACTGCACAGCCAACAGAAGGTCGCATTTTAGCGCATTCGTGGTCAGCCGACGGGGTGTCAATGACTTATGTACCACAGCTTCACAAAGGGGGCCTCCGGCCGGAAAGCAAAACAGCAGAATAATCATCCAAAATGATATCAAGCGCACATCAGTTAATAACCATTGCAAAATTGTTTATGGAAGACGCAGGGTTATGCTTATTTGCAAGGACAAGGGTTAGCGAAATTTCCCTAGGGTTCCTGTTTCTGAGCTTGGCGCTTAGGAGGAAAACATTTCAGCACCAGTCGAGGTGGCACGTTTGGTGCTAGTGTGCAGTTGTTGGGTTCCGCATTTGCAAGGTTGCCAGTAACATTGACGCCGAACTTCTTCGATGACCTTAACCTGGAAACTATGCCTCTGCTTTCCGCTTGATCATTGGGTTAATTTTTGACCTTATAAAACTGAAGTTTCATCCTTTTAGTTGTGTGCTGCTGTTTTTAACTCCTGTATGAGTAACTTCCGTAGACAGATCCCTAAAACTGACTCCGATTTATGACTGTGAGAGTGTATGACTTGAATTCCGGCTTTCTCAGTTAGTTGAGTTTTCCACCTTTCAATCGAATGCAGACATGATCCAATTCTACAGGTCCGTCGATAGGAATATTTGAGGAGTACCAGGCTTTCAAAAATTTCTCCTGTGCTTTGTGGTTGTCCGATCCCCGATTTGATCCCCATCCAGATTGCACTTGTGTCCTTCTTGGTTTACTTGGAGAGGTGTGGATAGCGAGTCGCGTCTTATTGTAGGTGGTCTGTGCTCTTACAGTCAACTAGTCACTTTTCCCCTGGTTTGACCGATAAAACACTTGTCACAGCTCATTCACTTAAATTTGCCAACTACGTTTGTTCTTTCCTCCCTTTTCAGTCATCTCTTTGGCTTTGGTGTAGGACGTCTCGTCTCTCCAGGCACTTCTTGGCTTAATTAGCTATTACAACGCCCTTTGCACGAACCTCCATCGCAAACGAAATCCGCTCAACAAGCTGCTACAAAAAGGACAAACCTTGTGCTGGTGACAGCAGCGTCAATCGGCCTTCCATGAACTGAAAACGATGTTGGCATGGGATGTACTTTTGACAACCCCAGCCTGCCGATAACTGTGGTTGCTGAAGCATCAAACTATGGAATTGGAACTATCATTTATCGCACTTTTCCCAACGGAGCTCAGAAGACTGTGGCACGTGTCCAGGACGTCGACTTCAGCAGAGAGGAACTACGGTCAAATTGAAAATGCGGCGTTTGTGTTGGTGTTCACAGTAAAAATTTTCACGAGCCTCCATAGCGGACACTTTACCCTACTAACCGACCAAAAGTCGCTCTTATCCATTTTTGGATCTAACAGGTGCATCCTGTCATTCGCCGCTGGTCGCCTACAGAGGTAGGCAACCGTCACCCTTTGAATAACGCCTTGACATCAAGTTCTATAACACCACAAGTTTTGGCCAAGTGGGCGGGCTTTCCCGCCTCATTAACAGTCACCCAACGGAGGATGAAGGCAGCGCCATGGCCGCTGTTTCCGCGGAGCAGGCCATCACCGATGAATTTTCTGAAGCTGTCCGCGCTACACCAGTCACGGCAGCTGAGGTCCATCGGTCCCCGCCTAGTGACCCCATCCTACGGCGGGTGATAAAATTCGTTCATACGTTTTGGTCTGACGATCAATGAATCGGTGAATTATCACATCTCTACCGAAGACGTGAATCGCTCTCCGTTGTCGAAGGCTGCCCGACGACGTCCCGTCGGATGATTGTGCCTGGGACGCTGCGACCGAGAACCTTGAGGCAGTTCATCACGGGTCATCCAGGTGCAAACAGGAAGAAGGCCATCGCACGCAGCTAAGCCTACTGGCCAAGAATGGACGAGGACAGCATGGGTACGTGCGCAACTTCTCTAAGTTCCAAGAAGCGCCAATATGCCACCAAAGCAGACGAATGTGTCATGGCCGACCCCAAACAGCCGTGGTTCAGGCTACATATGGATTTTGCCGAGCCTATCAAAGGTATCTACTATTTGATACTTGTCGATGCCTTATAAAAATGGCCAGAAGTGACTCCAATAAATTCTACCACATCCTCCGGCACCATCACGGCTTTACGACACTTGTCTCCTAGGTCCGGAGTGCCCGATCAAATAGCGTCGGATAATGGATCGCAGCTAGCCTCTGTGCTGTTCCGCGACTTCTGCCAGCAAAATCATGTGCAGCACACTCTCTTACTTCTTTACCATCCTTATTCAAACGGTCAGGCGGAGAGATTCGGGTCAATTTCAAGCAAGCGTCGCTCAGATAACGGTAAGAGGGAATAACGGAAGCGGCAATGGAAGTTTTTGTTGGTGTAACTTACAACTCTAAACCCTCGGAAGAATATCTCCGGCAGAAGTATTGATGGACCGGAAGTTGAAAACCATCCATAACGCTTTATGGTCGAGTTTGCCAAATCGCCCCAGCGCGCCGAAATCAGGCCTGGCAGTAGGTTCATTTGTATGTGTCAAAGACTTCAGACCCGATCATCCAGGCTGGACCGAGGGAGTAATACAACGAAAAAAAGGATCCCAGCTGTATGAGGTTGCTGTGGCAGCAGGCACTTGGATCAGACACAGAAATCAAGCAAGGAAACGGTGTGCCGACTCCCCAGTGGACATTGGCACGCAAGTTCCTCTCGAAATACTATTGGACAGGTTGAAAATGCCGGAGACCTTAGCGTTAACCAACACAGAGGATATAAACCTACTCCCCCGACGATGGTCCGATCACCCACGCCGTCAAACCAGGTAATTCCGTGTGAACCCAAAAGAGGCTGTATACCAAGAACTTTTTTAAACAAAAGGGGGGGGGGTGTTATGGCCAGTGACCGTTCTAGGGTTTTAGGTGCCGCAGATTTTATTTCTGCCATTAATTTTCCAAAGGAACTTGTCCTCTTCTTAGTATTTCGAAATTAATATTACTTCAAATATCGAGCGGTTGAAAATCTATATATGTCCGGGAAAAGATTCGTCAAAACTCGTTCTGTGATTGTCTATCTCACATATTGACCAAGGCCACCCAACAAAACTATATAAACGATGGAGCTCGCTTGAATTCTGAGATGTGTTGGTGGGTCACCAATAAATGCGCGGCAGTACTCTGTGTTCGTCTTCTCTCTTCCGCTAGCGGGCTGGGCTAGCTATTCGTATTTCGCGCCGATTATTGTTCCGTGTGGCTGCTCATTCAAGGGAGCATTAGTTCCGTTCCTGCTGTGCGATTACGGGGCCTAAAGAGATGGATCCGAACATTTTGTGTCCCCAACCTCTGTGTGTGTTCGTGTCCCACTAGACCACAGACCGTGTGCTCCTGTGCAGTCGTGCGACGCTGGTGCTTGCATTTTGTGCTTCTGTGTTTACATAAGTCAACGACAAGCTTCAACACAGCAAATTAGCGGTAAAATTTACATGTGAAACGACAACGTATTGGGGATCGGCGAAAAGAATATATGGTTACGTGATCAGCCATTCACATTGAGGATACCAGTGTGTAGGACCAGTTGTCTTAACGCCGATGCCGTATTTTATTTGCTTGCCGTTAACGTTTATGAGCACATGTTTGTCACTCTTATTCGGCTTTGTACGACTGCAGTACTGCCTACCCAGACGCCCGACTGGCGCAAGGAGAATGTACATGGGATTGGAGAGAGGTTGAGTGTGCTTGATAGGAACATGCATGAGCACCGTGCGAATGACCACCGACACTAAAGTACACGGCAGTTAATCCTGAACCGTGGCGATTGCATTGTAATTTCCCGTTGACTCAGAGTGATTGGAAAAGTGCGTTTGTACTTTTAGATCTTATCGTCTGTTAGCTACCACGGCTCTCTTTTCATCTGCCATTTATATAGGTCCTTTGCCTCTGCCATTTGTAAATTCATTCTTTCAGTAGAAACGTGTAGCCGCAGCGGTCAATCAACTTGCCTTGTTTAATGGTCAACGCTGATGCAACGCCTAGGGGGGTCTTTGACTGATCACTTGTTTCATAGGCCGTTTTAATGCCGCTAAACATCCATAGTCCCTAGTACGCCACTCTCCCACAGATGCCAGTGAGCACACACCTGTTTGTTTCGTATGCCGCACGTGTTTGATTTAGAATCAGGGCTTAACCAACTTTCCCAGACTGATTATTAGAGACCAGTCAATCTGACTAAGGGCCTCAGGTATTCGGTTTGGTTCTCTCATTTTTGTGAAAACACCCCGACACAAAAAGGTTTCTACGGAACTAAGATGTTTTGGTGGATGCCTGACTTACTGGGAAGGTGACATATTGCCACCTGCTACCATTGACTGCTTGATTCAAACCTAGAATTATGGTGATAACAGATACTCAATCTGGTTAACCGTTACAAGGAAATGGAAGTTGATTTTAGTCTGTCTTCTATAACCCATCCGCTTTTCCCATCCTTTGGATTCTTGATTAGAAAGCAAATTCTATTTTCTCCTTTTTATGAACTGGAATCCACTGCCAACTTATGCGCGACGACTTCCTGGTAGATCGTAAATTAGCTCCATGAATTTATAGGGGAGCCCGAGAAAACATGGGAATGTTCTCAGAACTTCCAGGTCTATGTTTGAAGCCATGCTTTCATCGTTTGCATTTTTTACAACTCCATACTGCAAGACAGCAACAGCGTTTCAGACCACCCAGCAAAGTGGGATAAGATTGCTTTTCCGTCTGAGAATTCCGTGTCTGGTGGAATAAACAGATTTCTTTCGCAGCCATTTATTCGGCAGTAGATCCCACCTGCCCACTAGGAGGTATCCTTTTCTTGCATGATGAACACTGCCAGGGGTCTTCGATCTCGTTTGCACTATACCTGAAATAATATGCCTGTCGACTAGTTTGCTGGGGTATAACTGTTGACACAGATATGCAGGTAGAAACTGGGTGGCAGCTGGTCACCACAGCAAAAAGAACGCTGCTATAAACACGACGGTCCGACAGGTTAGCTATATTAGATTTTCCTTACACCGTCGATGTCATCGGAAAATTACCGCCCAATGGCCTTGACTCTTGAATTGTGGGCCATTTTTTGTCTGTGTGCTGTCAACGTCAGCAAAAGGAATAAAGACTCGCATGACCAGTCAGTCACATGGGGCTCACCACAGTGCAGGACCGATTGTCTTAGCATTGAATCTCTTACTACGTCTGCTTGTCCTCAACCATTGTGACCACTTGTACGTCACCATTAAGTAGTTCTGTACAGCCGAGATACTGACAACCCTGACGCTTGGCCGGTGCAAGGAACTGACAGTCGGAGGCCTTAGTGAGTTAAGCAGATTTTGATAGGAACACTCGAGCGAGGCGTGCGTGACCAATGAGTAAGTTGCGACCAAGCTGGGCGGCTGGTTAAACCAGCAATCCGGAGGGGCAAATCCATGTTCCACTACAATTTCCTATTCAGCAGGCCTTTAAACTGCTTGCAAGGAAGAACTTCAAACGGTTCTGTTAAAGGAAGATTCCCCCAGCTAGCCTGGCACGGCCAAAAGCTCAGGAGCCAAACCTGTCCCTGTGGCTTCAGTCTGTCACCGGCAAGTGTCGGTTTAGAAGATTCATCATCCACTTTATACCAATCCTCCAAAAGCGTCTGCGTACAACCTTCTTTCGCATCTGTCTCAGTAGGCCGCAACAATCCCTTATTTCCTTGCAAACCGGGATGTCTGGCATCAATCGAAGTTCACCTCGCTGCATCCAGACATCCAAAGCACCAGTTATCGACGACGAACCTGCGAATACACCCGCAACAAGGAATACATTGCTCCAGGTGGAACGAGGCTATCGTTGTTTCCCGGCAACGGAAATACTCAGATCCTCCCCTGTTTAATCTTCCAGTCAACCTTGTCACCATGATGCTTCAATTGCCTGGTTCTAACCGCATCGTTGTTCTTGCGCCAGCCATTCTTTCACGATGATCAAAAAGTCGTTGCCGAGCGAATCTCTATGCTGCAAGAACACTGTAGACTTGTATTGGCGATTTAAGGGGCCTAGTGATGCACCAGTTACTCCTTTCCGAGGGCCTGCGCCGTTGAATGAGGCTGGCCGAACACTAGCCCATAGCCTCCGTGTAGAAAAAACAACAATCATTCTGGTGCTGTCATCAACATCTGGTCACCGGCACCCCGGCCAAAAGAGATGGACGGCATCCCATCCCACTAATGTCTCTTTTACGTTCATACCCACCAAGCCAGAAATCTACCCTTTACTCCCTCCTCCCGTGATCATTACCATCTCTTTACTCCTGCCCACCCCAGTCCCATTTTGTCGCCCTTTGCACTTGTCCTCTTGGAACCCCGGGTTACCTCACACTAGTATTTAAAAGAAGACGGTATGTCCTTCACCTACTTTACCTTCTCTTTTTCCACTGTATCTCTTAAAACGGCTAATTAAATGGCTTTGTTATCATCCGCTCGTTTACCCATTCTCATTTATATTGACCCTTGATACACCACCTCACTGTCTCGGCAACTCCGCGGCTCGCCCCGCCTCGGCGAGACTTCTCTTTTGTTTTGATTAGCCGTCGTTCCATCCTTAATAAACGCAGTCCCTTAAAAAGCTCTGCTGTTTCCTTCTACCTGAATATTATCTTCATTATTGAGTCCCGGCCCGTTGAAGATATGCTTAATAGCGTGGTCTCCTTTGCGGGATACCAACCTTTAATTGGCAACGGAAACGATCAGCGTGGAAGGCCGTTGCCTTGTCAAAGCAAGACAAAGCCTATCAACCTCCTTCCTAGAGAATCCAACACCCCAAAAGATCCAAGACGCTGCAAGGCTCACTAACAGGGTGTCGTTCAGTGGTGCCCATGTTGATTACGGTTATCCCCCTACCTCCAAAGGCGATATTTGGCTCGTCCCGTCTGCGCATGCTTTTGAATACCTTGCCTCCCTCACACCAGTATTGAATATTATTGCTAGAGACTTCTGCTTCCCATAAGTGTGCTGGTTCACTACGAAACCAATCATTGTCTGTCTCCCGCCCATTTCATGTGGGCTAAGATCAGCGTGCAAGGTCACCGCCGGAAATATTAATATATTGGACCTCATATTTACACATGCTGATCACCAATCCTCAGTTTACTTTGCAAACAAGTTCCCATAAAACGACCACAGTGTAATTCGTTGCAGAATCCAAATCCATGCTTCTCTTCCTGATCATCCTGTCCACAGAACGCACTCACCTTGTCTTTACTGGCAGATATTGCCCCATGTAGTACGCCAACTGGACCGTTTAAGCTTTCTCCCAGCGGATGATACCTAGAGGACTGTGAAACAATTTTTTGTCTCAACACGGCCAGTTGCATCTCGAAAGTGACTATTAGAAAACAGATGGCCAAAACCAGAAACTCAAAATTTTTCTTCTTGAGAGCCAAGTATATTAATCTCCAAAGGCAGTTTTCGTTGGCACTTGCCATTTTCAAGTTTGTTGCTTTGCATCGCCTGTGTAATGCTATCTCGCACCCAAGTGAATCCCTCCTCCGAAGAAAAACAGAGCGCAGATACGTCAAAATTACCTCAGAGAACTTTCAAAATCTTATAAACTATGATCCTATGATATTTAACCTGCCAAGAAATTCCAAATTTTGTCGTATGGTAAGTCTTCGTCAATACCAACAGGCATACAGGAGGCAGCAAGTCAATATGTTTTTCCGTTGTCCTAGCTACAGTCATTGATCCACCGCAACTACGGAATACGAATAAATTCTCCCTAACTATTTTATCCTTTGACGTTAAGACCACAGCTCCTCAAATAGCTGGCTTCAAGCCAGAGATTCGCCAGGGCTACAATGGCATCCCCAGTACCTGTCGTTAGTGGTTGCCCCAACTTAATCATATTACTGCCCAGCATCATTGCACTTTCAATCTGACTAAAAAAAAGAACCTTTTATAAACTGCGCGCCATGAGAAGGGATCTTTACGTGATTTGTCTGGTCATCCTCACATTAACCGTACACCTGCCACCTCCGGGGTGATGGAAGATGTGATAAACAGTTCCATCCCAGACTACCTATTAGCTTTCGACATTCTTACCTAGAGATGGCAGGAATTCCTTCGATCCCGTGCTCGATCCACCTGTCACTTTAACTTCCTTAACTTTCTAATCAACAGAGCGGATCAGGAAATGGTTTTTATAGTCGTCTTCCTTGATATATATAAGGTCTTTGATCATGTCCCTCGCATGCGCTCCTTCGGCCTCACGGATCACCTTTTATCTTGAATATTCCGAATGTACTCATTTGGTTATCTGATATCCAAGCTCCAACCCATCCTCTTGTCTCTCATTAACTTTTTTGTTCCATGCTACTGCTGCGGAAAGCGCAAAAAAATCATATACACGGATGCTACCGAAAAACATCTACTATTAACTCGCGCTGTCCACTTAAGTCATGAAATTATTCACACCATTTTAACTGTGGATCCATTCTTGGCAAGCCAATATGCCCAAAGCTGACCAGCTGGCAGTACTGTCAATATAGTGTATATATCTCCTTTGCTTTCCAATTGACCCCCATAAATTTATGCTTTTTTATTAATTTTTTATTTCTCTATGTCACTAACCACAAGCCCTTAGCTGGAAGACTTTTCAGACTGCCGTCTCCTTTTCATTATTTTAGATTGCCAAAAAGAACAATTAGTTTGCCGCATATTAACCTGCAAACCTTTCCCCTTGACGATGGTTCCAGATATTTGATTTCGCCACTGTGCTTGAGTTCTAACGCAATTTGGGCACCGATGTGATCCCGCCGCCCTCACACGAAACGGCACCCATGATCCTCCCATATATCTTTACTTCTACGGGACTTTGGACGCTGGATCCAGTTTCCCACACTAACGTCTCTACTGAACGCACTGCTGGGAGGACCAGCTGGTACCAAGACCCAGTTTTAGAAGCATGCCAGAGGACCCGGTGTATCTCATGATCAAACACTATGGCTAAACGTTTCTGCATACTCACAATCTCGCCAGTCCTCACTCGGGCGCCAAACCCTCAACACAGCCGCTCACGGTGTGGTCGCACCAGGGGTTCACTCTCCAGGTTCTACCTTCCGCCCTGCATGTTCCTGCGTATCGCGAATGCAATCCGGCTCGTTAACCACGGATGCAACTTTAGGTCAAAAGAAAGGTCTGCTTTTCAGACCATGGTAAAACAGAACGATTATATTAGTCTGCTTGATTCGACGAAAACAGCTTAATGTCCCCACTGGGAACTAGAGGCCGCATGATGTGATCCACAATGGCAGAGTGCCATATAATAATAATGATGTATACTTCCTGATTTGCTACAGATATGCACAAGACAAGATCAAATTTGTGCAGGAATGATGCAGAGGAAACGCCAGCAACAGTAATTAGAATGGATAAGAGGATGAGTGCAACCTTGGACTACTCGGGAAGTTAACTGAATATTAAGACCAGATTCTGCAAAGCAATACGCAAAGCACAAGCGTGCCAGTCAGAAATCCAATTTGAAAAAGCAGTTTCACAAGTGTATATAGAGTTTCTTGGAAACATTCGTGAGCAGATGGCTGCAAGCCGCTTCGCGCGTAAGTGCAAAAAATTTGTCTATCGCTGACGCAAAACGTGATCAGCGCTCAAAAGTAGATGTCGAAATATGACCAGAGTCCCTAGACATCAACAGAGGCACGTAAGAGGACAGACGCTTTAGCCTGCGGAGAACTTCAGCGGGGATAGGATGACTCAACAGACCTTGGTGAAAACCAAATTGAACGTCATGCAAAGTTGATAAGATAGTCATATTTGGCAACGAGAGAGGGGCGATAAAATGCTGAGGAAGGCGGAGTAATGCGCTTAGGTCTATGCCAAAATATTTGAAGAATAAGATTTTATAAAAGGTTTCACGCAAAGAGAATATGGAGTTCGCAAGAATGGTGATTATTTTCATACGTGGCTGGCGGCAAGCCGGACTGAGAGGTGCGACGAAGAAGAAAAAGTTTGTGTAATAAATGAAAAAAATTTTTTAATGTGCTAACTGTGTGCCTTATATGCTATCATTTTGTTGTAGTAGTTTTTCACCTTACACGTCAGTAAGAATTGGAAATTTCAGGGGGGCACAAGCCATTCCAGCGAGAGTAGTAACCACGTTTTTGCTCAGTCAATGTCCATATGAGTAGCGGGTGTCCAAGGCAATCAGCGGCATGGTTTGGGCTGAACGGACTATTATTCGTGCTCCAGATCTTGTTGGCAGCGTCCTAGCAGGAGTGAGAGTGCCCCTAAGATTGCGAAACCAGCAAAAGCTCTCCTACCCCGGGTGCGGGATCTGAAACACAAAAGGAAGAAGCAATCAGACCTGTGTACCAGCCCGGGGTTATGGTGAGTAATGAACCGGGGACAAATGCAGACATGATCCTATTTAAAGCTGTCTGTATGAATGAAAAACTGGAGGCAGGCTTCGAATGTTGTTCTCATGTTGGGTCTGGTGGTGATGGCCAATCTCGGAATTTGGACGCAGCCGACAAGGAATAAAAAAGGCAAAGTAAAATGTCGCGATCTCCGACGGAGGACAGGGATTTAAGGCGAACTGACCCTAGGTCGAATCTTAGATCGTTCTTCTGTGATCAAATGGAACGAGATTCCTGGTTAACAATAAGGGAGCTCGTGTGGTAAAGGGAACGGGGTCGTTCTAGGACCAGGAGCGGTATCGTTGCGGTTTTCATTGACGCCAGGTAATCCCGATGCAAAGCAGTTGGTAATTACTTCGGAGTGGTATTTTGTTTTGTGAGAGTTTTCATGGCCAGTCTGTTCTGCGCTGCTGACCTAAGGAAGAAATTGGGGCCATAAACGGGAAATCATGGGACTGATGCGTTGAGAAAAGGAAAAAAGCTGAACTACAGCATAGCTTAATCACGTTTTTTGGTATATTCTGTTTTTTGATGGAGCGGCAGTACGGAGAGCGTAATGGCTAAACCGTTGGTGTTAGTGGTCTTAAGGATTCATCTCGTGACAAAAAACTGCAGCAGCCCTGCAACATAATGCTTTTATTCCCTAAAAGTTGGTGATCAGAACTGAGCTACGATAGCACTTTTAGGGATAGTTTCAGGTTTGCGGTTACCAAGAGCGGTCCGTTCAGCGCCCTCAAACTAGTAAAAGAGATAAGATGGCATGGGAAGCACACAGGCTGATGGTGTTTACGATCACAGAATGCGAGGAGAGCACGGTCCATTCAATAGTATGTCGACACTTTGACAAGCCCACATTAAGAATGGCTCAATGGTTGTTCATCTATTCCGATAGTAGCGAGGGAACATCCACCACAGAGAGGACAGGAGGTCAAAGACTGTTTCAGCATGATAGTACAAGAAAAGGTAGGTCTAAATTTCGGGAATTCTGGATGGTTTGCGCAGCTAAAACTCGGTCATATACCAGAATTCTAACCCATCTTCGTTAGCCTCATCTAGTCTAATATTAGCTTATCGGGCTAATTATGAACTGGACCTTTAGTAACCTAGCCAGCTGGGCCTTAAACTGGGCTAAATTTGGGCGTGACTGCGGAGAAAAAGGAAGTTCGTTCCACATCTGCGGCGAATTTCTCTGTGGCAGTTAGCCGAGTAGACAGTATTTATACAAGCAGCTTCCACTGCAAAGTGCATAACTGGGACTAACAGCCTCGTGCATCACGTTTTTGACATGATGAAAATTATCATGGCAGATTTTAAATATAAACGCTAGGTTTGATGTGACTCGACGAAGTCAAGGCCAGGCTTCAAGGCCAGGCAGCTCGTATTTGGATCTGTAGTTTTGGGCTAGGATGTTTCTAGTGAGGGCTCACTGCAAATTCACCATTGCAATTCGATCAACTTTACGCACGTGCGAAGTTAATCGGGAATTTTTCTAGGTGGGCCTAGCGTGGGACTTAAAGATGAGTAGCATGCAATCTTGAGTGCGACATATCTTTTAGATCGTTGTAGCGGTTGTTTTAGCTACGGCGGTCTGGGGGGGATTGCTCACGGAAGTCGGTAGAGCAGGAGTGCCGTAACCCTAAATCCTTATTTGTGTGTGATACGGAAATGAGAGTGCAATTTGTGGAGAGGTAGCCCGGGGAAATGTATCATTCATATGTTACCAGAGGACTCTTGTTAACAGGGAACTTCATAAGACACTTGGAACACCATTTGTCAAGTGACATTAGGTCTTCAATAATAAGTTCATTTGTGGAGTTGAATGAACCAGCTTCAAAGGGGTAGACCATTTTAACGTCATGCACAAACAAGAATGGTGTGCCATAACGAAGGATTTTTAAGATATCCTAAATATATAGCAGTAATAGGACAGGAACAGGGACATTACCTTGATAAACCTTCATTGTTGATAGCACAGGGCTGAGAAAAACAATCGTCAGTATTGACTACCTGAGGGCGATCAATAAGGTATAATGATAGCGATGACAAGAGTGCATTTCTTATCCCAGAATTCTTAATTTTGTAATGGGAAAAGCAGTGAAACATTTATGACATCTAAAAAGGTCAAGATCAGTCAGATCTTCCCGATTACACAACTTCACCTGACTGCCTGACTGCGGATAACATGCTCATTGCGTTGACAGTCAATATCTACGGAATCATCCAAAATCATTGGCTCTGCAGTTAAACTGCATTCATGAATCCAGATGTAGCCAGTCAGTCTAAGGGGCAGAAAAATGTCTTTAAGACATTCCACTAAGAACCGTTTTTTATTGATCTTATAACGTCTGGTTTTTGACACAATTATCTGTAGTCATAAGTTGAACACTCCCGTTTTTATTTCCCTAAAGACTGAAGCCCAAAAGAAATTGGTGACTTTATTTCGTGACCAGCTTGATTGGTATTTTTTGGTAATGCGGATACTTAACAACGTGAATGAGCTAAAGTCGATCATTTCAGTTCATGGATGTTCACATCCTTCTTACAGTGTACAAAGAAATAGTCCCTTGGATCTCCGAGGTTCTAGCGAGTTTTATTATGCGGTTTAAATGAAGTCGCTGGCTACCGTAAATTTGAATTGTTCTCGATAAGGATCTGTCATTCTTTTATTGAATGTGTTTGCGTGTTTCCTCGATAACTACGTGAACACGTTTTACTTGTGTTATAGGTTTTATTGCGACCTGTTAGTATTACAGCCTAAGCTTTTTTCATGAATGCAAGATTTGTGCTACGTTGACGCTTACAAATTATTTTTTACCACTGGATGCCTAATTAACTTAATAATAATAATAATGTATATTTCTCGATTTGCGAGATGCATGCGGAAGGCAAGGTCACGTTTTTACACAGATGATGCACAGGAAATACGGAAAATATAAATCGATGGGAGAGGGGGTGAAAGCGACCTCTAGTAATTTGGAAGGTTTGTTTGTTTTTGTATATTTCTCGATATACGAGAGTCGTGCGCAAGGTAAGATCAAAATTGGGTCATGAAGGCACAGTGAAGACACGGAAAACGGAAACCAAACATACAATGCATTGTGGTTTCGCTCACAAGATCATAACAGGCAATGTG
>LUCM01005201.1:469489-595745 GCA_008360955.1 Fasciolopsis buskii | reverse complement strand
CCTGAGGCAATGAATCAGGTCCAGAGTGGTAGCCAATTTCGGTCTTTACCAACATCTGGCCTGCGTCCTTCGGAAGAAATACAACTGTTGAGTACGACTCCTTAGTTAAGCGAGATTGGCATGGGGTAGAGGGATTGTTATCGTTTACAAGTCCGACGTAAAACCTAGTTGTTATATTCCTTCCCTAATTATCTGACATACTTCACTGTGGGGCACCAGCATGTACTCTCCTTAAGGATGACACTTGCTTGTTTGTTGAAGTAATTTGCATAGGGGAATAATATTTATTAGACCTAGTTGCAAAACTCGCTTGCTGAATTCATGCCTGAAATGGTTTTCTGGGCGTCAGTGTCCAACCCATTTTATTCTGGCCTGGCATTTCCGAGTTTGTGTTTCCCATTGCATCCATTGAAGGAATGCGCGAAATTATTTCCATGTAATACCGCGTTGTCTAGGAAATTCGTGAAAAATCTAATGACAACGAACAAGTCGATGGATAGCTCCGGGTCGTGTTTGTTTACTTAGGCACTCCAGAACCATCGTGCGGAGAAGTTATAATGGAGCCCTGAGGGTTGCTGGCACTGAATACTACCGCTGAAAACATCAGCCTACGAAGAATGAATCAAAGACCTACGGACTGCCTCCCGAAGCTTCGCCTTGGTTACAACAAACAAGCGATATTCAAAGTCTACACCGCGAAAGGTGTGAGTCTACGTCGGACGACATGCAATAAATCGCCGAGTTGGGGTTGGCCTTAAGGCTTTCAACCAAACGAATAAAATGTTAGCATGCTGCGACTAACAAATCCGAATTTGGCAGTGCATGTAACTGCAAACAGATTTTAGCCTGGTTCAAAGAATGACGTTAAAGGGTTCAATTCCTGCTTTGAAAGCGGTATACATGAAGTCGCTTTGGGTTGTAGTTTTGGGATCTTTTGGGAAGTTTTCGCTCACCGAACCCTTTCCAGTTCCCACACGGGGTTATTATTTCTCCTGTGTCTGTCATCAGTTTGATCCCTCACTGGAGCGAGCGAAAAGGTACATCTCCACTTTTCAGGGACAACGGTATTTTATCCAACGTACTCCATACTGCTCTGCATTTTCGTCCCCCTTTTTGATGACGCTTTCTCTCATTGCCCTCAGGCAATAGTTACTATGCTTTACATCCTTGTTAAGCTCTTTTCTGCAATTACAGACAGATTTGCCAATTTTCATGAATGCAAGATCATTAAGTGCAGCCCTTATTTATGGTTTTCGCCTGTCGTCCAGCTTCTGCTTTTTCTCCAGTTGTCTTAGTCCGTTTTGACGATTTTTCACCCGTTACTCATGATTCATTGATCTTTTTCGTGGCAGATGAACTCCCGGAAACATTTTAAAAGCTAGTCAACATCTTGTTACCTTGGACATATTTTGACATTTACCGCTGTCCGGCAACTGAATTCAGCGCATGTGATGCGAATTTTTGGTTTACCTAAATACTGAGCACTGTGCTGAACAAGATTAAAGTTAATCTTTTGGAAACTATACTTGATCATAACTGATCGGTCTGTTTATTTTCATCCTTGAAGCTTTGCAATAGCATTTTAACGCTTCATCGTGCAACCAAGCATGTCTCTCGGAGTTTTAGGGCCGATTTTCTCAACGCACCTGTTGAATTACGTGTGCTCGCCCTTAACTATTGTGACAACTTGTGTGCCACTGTTACTCAGCTCTTTACAGGTGCGATATGGACAACCCTAATGCTGGATCGGCAAAAGGAGAAGCCAGTCGAAATCTGTAGGAAGTTGAGTGCACTCCAAAAGAAGCGTGCTTAACGCGCGAATTGCGGCCGCGCTAAGCGGTCAGCGTTCGGTTAAACAAGCAATCTAGCGGAACAAACCCACGTTCTGCCACAGTCTTCGAGAAGCATACCATTATATATATAACAGCAATGGGCTAGTGATGAAATCCATACACAGAGTGGGGCCAATTTGATATTCCGGTGTTTTGGTTGCAGGAGACCGGCGTGTGAATTCCAAATGAGAAAGGCCACGGAACCTTACTTGGACTGGTTAGATCAGATAAGGTTGAGGGTAAATAGCATCACAGAGGCTTCACTCACCTGTGGTAGTAAGACAAAAGGGCCACTCAACACTCCAAGGACAGTAAAAAAAGATGAGGGGAATTGCGAAGGAGATGGTGCAACTTAAAATATGGCCAAGGCTACAGCACTGGAAGAAATTAATCAGGCTGGTCATAATAAGGTGGTTCTACTATATATACATCCAGCAAGTTGAAAGATTTTGGGTTAAGAATATCCTGTTTTAATTGCAATCACCTTATGGAACTTTTAAAACCGCAAGTGTGAGGCAGTGAGAATTCTCGCCCATGTTGCGATTGCGACGTTGATGCTGTTGAAATTTGTCAGCTAGAGACTTTAGGCGGATTTGAAACAAAAATATCAGGGGATGGATGGAAAGTAAATGTCCCGGGTGTTTCAGCTCACCGTTTTAAGTGAATGCACACTGTACGTTGTTTGGCAGGTTGGTGTCCTCAACAACGGTCGTGAGAACTTCCCACCACAATAATAGCATAGCAGAACAAGGTTGTGTTTGAAGGTGCAGTCGAGGGCTGGGGGGTGGAGGTGAAAACACTGTAGATCAACAAGTTTGGCATGCACAATAGATTACATTCCAAATTCCCATAGGCTGCCGAGACAAAGTACGACTGGACAGGGTCGTTGCACACGTCGTTGTGGACGCCCCTTAAAGGAAGCGAGTTATGGGTAGCTAATGAAGATTAACACGTTCGCGCATTTACGACCTGCATTACCCTGTTGTCTCGGCGCAACGCTTTCACCTTTTTCGGGGGAACGGGGTAGTCCATTGTAGTGTTTGCCAATTATAATCCGCCAGTCTTAGTTTTACATGCAGCACATGGTGCTCATAACTGCAAGGTGTGCTGGATTCCCTTTTTACAACGCCATCCGTCATTGCATTGGGGTGGAGGTCACACTACTATGGACGGCAAAACGGATTAGGGGCTAAATCAGATTTTTTTCCGTCGGCTGGATCAGTATAAGCAATGTCGATAGACTATTGTTATCTTTCAGTTTTAGGCGCATGATATTAGATGTGCACCTGTCAAAGAAAAAGTTCCGAAACAAGTGTTAAGGAGTTTAAACGTGATTATATGACGGCTGTTGAAGAGATTGTAAGCCTACGTGCCTAGTATGCATATGAGGGACGGGGGAGGTTGGGCGGAAAGGTAGCTGGGCAGGACCAAGATAATTTCAGAGAGCCCAGTGCACTAACACCCCACTAAGTCTGCAGCGCAAGAAACAGTAGCACTTCGGTCGAGTACGGGTTGCATGTGGTCACCCTTTTTGCAAAGTTGCGTCTAGGCTGACGGGAGACAAGCTCAATACCGAAAGTGGCTTGATTCTTTCATAGCCCAGTAGCAATACCCCTGTAACATTTGATCGTGCAAACAAGCATGCCTCCAAAAGAATTCGAGAAATACACCAATATACATTTGTTCTAACGGGGAGTGGTTGGTCCCACATAGGAAATTCCGTAGCTCCCCCGGCCCATCACAGTTTTTCGTGTATTAGAATTTATTCGCAACGGCTTTGGATGGTATGTTTGCCCACGTTCGTAAGCCTTAGTCTTGTTGTTATTACGGCAAGAGATTTCATTGCACAGGGCCGTGCTGAAGGAGTGTACGGACAAGCAATGGGCAAAATCAGCGATGTGGGGAACACGCTTAGGGGTATGAATAAAGCTAATACAAAGCCTGATCACGTTCCGCTACTCGCACAGTGTATTTAAGTGGGCCAGGCAAATAAAAGAAGTGTATAAAGACTTTTTGTTTTGCTATGGTCTAAAGGTTGAGAGGCATAGATGCAGATAGGACAGAATAAATCTCAAGAAAGATAGGGTAGGCAAAGATGTAGGAACAAACGGAATACTGAATTAACAGGAGTTCCTGGGACGAGAGAATCGCACTGTACCTTCAAAAAATGGTAGTGTGACTAACTGAGGACAGCGGGGGGGGGGAATAAATGCAACGGAGGTTAAACTTACGTACGACGCCAATCTTTGACTTAAGGTTCAATGCCATTTTGTTAACGTATTTACAGGTTTCGTCATGTGGATCGTTCGTTAGATGAAGGCACCAAAGTGGGTTTCAGAAATCATTGCTTGACCAAAAACACGCTTTTGTGGGCTATGGGCCTTTTCAGTTGACGTAATTGGGTGACACCTAGGTGGGCGTTTACGGCAGCCTTAAAATTGGATTGGTTCCGCATGCAGCGACACTTAGTGGGATGTTTGTTTCACAGATTCGAATGAATATTAAGAAAGAAATTCGAACTTAAAGAGGTCAATTTCTGTGAGGAAGATAAAGGAGCAGTGATAGAGAGGGTAAGGGGTGGGGTAGGATAATGCAGGTGGGTCGGTGGTGAAGGCGTGCTCATTTACCAGGTTAGGTAAAATCCTCAGGTTAATTTTCAGGCGACGGAGCCAGAGTGGCGCAAGAATGCGGACCGGATGGCCTTTTTTGTAATTTAGATTCTTTGACCAACCTAACACTTGCCTCCCAAAATTCCCCCAAGTACATTCAGTGGAAATTGTCCGTTCTTGACATGCTGCAGTGTATCAAGGTGCCACAATCAAAAAGTGGTCAAAAGTGTGTTTTATAAGTGCAGAAAATGCAGTCTGACTGCTTCGTTGCGTAAAAACTCAGAGTTATATTTCCCATAGCTTTAAGCGAATGGATAACCACATGGCCCGAGAAAGTTAGAGTTCCACTGATGCACAATGAATATGATGAGAAATGATGAGTAACCATGGGTATCGCCAATGTAGGTTCTAAGACTAGAGGTAACATCACCACTGGGGATCAACTGTGATCTTTGTGCTAGGCGATTTGATGCTCAGGAGAGAAGGGGATATGTGATGCCGAAAAAGTTGAATTTAGATATAAGGTGCCGGTGAGGGACACGGTTGAAGACCTTGCATATATATCGAGGAAGATGACTATAAAAACCACATCCTGATCTGCTCTGTCGATTAGAAAGTTAAGGAAGTCAAAGTGACAGGTGGATCGAGGGCGGAATCGAAGGAATTCCAGCTATCTGTAAGTAAGATTGCTAAAGAATAAGAGGTAGTCTACGATGAAGTTTTCTACCGCGTCCAATTTCTGATGTCATTTTCCTTTTTTCTCAGATAGACAACATTTTATAGGAAACTTTTATCTGCGCTGCGCTACTAAGCAATACTACCAGAAACAAGTAAACCATCCCTCCTTAATTGCTTAATGCAACATGTACGTACACTGCGAAATCCTGTTTATTCCCGATAGTACCACTTTTACGCGTGGCGCACGAGTGAATATGCAAGTGCATGTGAGATTAATAGGATGTCTGTTTTGCGACGAAATTTAACTCTGTCTTGGACGGTTCACTAACGCGAATAGGTTATCTGCACGTTTGTTTTAGGAAATCTGAAACTAGCTAAGATTAAAGGTGTCGCTTTCAGGCGAATCGGAAAATTGTTTTAAAGCGCCTGTCATCTTGTTTCAAAACGTAAATATAAGGTCACTGTTAGGCGCTTTGTTACTGTTTTCTGCCGTTGTTCTATGCCTATTGAAAATATATGAGAGTCGATACCATAGCGATAATAAGCCAATCTGTTTCCTACCAAACTAAAGGGAATCAAATCTTCAGTCCCGCTGGTCGACCTTTTATTTTGTTTGTTTGCGTTGGTGATGAGTAACGGACGCTGGCGTTTATTGAAATTGCCTGAGCTGTTGCGTGCATCCTTTTTATGATCCACTGGACCGCCCTATGATTGTCATGTTGAGGTTGCGAGCTGCCATGTTGAATTCGGTTGCACGGGGTTGACGGTAGTTGATAAGCTTACTGGGCGTTGGTTCAAGTTAGGTCTTTTGTGTCTTTCCAAAAGATCTTTTCAGAAGGTGACGTTTGTGAACTCTCAAAGATCGCTGTCATGCGAACAGCATAGTTAATATTCTTAAGAAATATATTGTGAGCAGCCGTAATAAATTCGGCTGTGTAATTGTTGGTGATGCACGAAACGATTGTCGAGGTTCGGGTCAAGGCGGTTTTGTTTTCTAGTCATTTACATCACAGTGGATGCATTTCGTTCACTTCTTGTCACCTTTAAACTCCATTTGTCAGCATTGTTTTTGCTAGCTTATTACGATTCTGATATTATTGTCGGTTCCGAGTATACAGTGGGATCTCTTTTGTTGAACAGGTGAAGCTGAGTGAATTTTATGTTCACGTGCATGGTTGCGGTTCGAAGCAGCAACACAATCCCGAGACAGTACCCACATAATATTCAAATTTTCGCCACTCAGGACAAAACCAGTCCAGAAAAGCGCACCAATGACACGTTACTGGGACGATTTGATGATGATTTTCAGTCTCCGCCAGTAATGATTCAGGGACTTTTGTCCCTGGTGAGGACTATTTGACAACTGTTCTCCATAGGTGATGGAGAAGGTTTGTTCAATGATATGAGTAATCTAGAATTAGTTGGCAGTATTCAGAATCTGACCTTCCCCCTCGAACATCACGGAACTTAAATAACAGAACGGGAACAAATCCTTCATTGACCGTTAGCACCATCCCCCAGGACGTCATGTTTGCAATGACTTTTAAACAGCGAGAATCATAAATACAGGGAATCAGAGGAATACATCTGATGGGAATCAGCTTTTACATCAGACCAGTCGATATTTACACATGCGAGTTTTTGATCAGACTCAAAGTTACCTGCCGGATTAAAAGATGCTGCCCGCATTTTGATCTTGGGTTTCACGTAAGCAAAACAGAATGGGGAATTACTGCGAAACATATTAAGGCATTATCTATGGAAAATGCAATAGAATAGAAAAATGAACGAATTATAGAGGGTGCAGCATGCGAAAATGGTGACGAAGACTATATTTCATTGTCACAAGAAAAGCCTTTTACCGTGAAGACACGGAATGCCCAACACAAGGGCTGACTCAGTTCTTTAAAGTGGCGTGTCATTTTGTCCGGTGTTGTTTGTGTTGGCTTCGGGAGATGGTCCGGGGTAACAACATCTGTAAGTTATAACGTGCTGAATATAACTCAGTAAAATCGGATTTTACACAGGTCCACTTTAACATTGATACCATTCCAATTTAACTGTCCCGTGATTTTTGTGATCAGTAACCTCAAGGTTATTCATCGGGATGTCTCCCACCAACCATCATAAAAAAGCTGCTTAGCCTTAGTCACTGAATAACTAATTTCCTCGTTGTCGTAGGCTACGTCGTTTTCCAAACTCTTGTTGAGTTTTTGAAATTCCCCAACAACTCTGCAAAGGATTCTGCGATACAGAATCTTGGTGACAAAAATTGCAGACAGCTGGGGTTGAAAGTCATTCAGCCATGACTTCATGTCAGCGTTTTCGGATGAAGAGTGTTGGAAGGTACCTGTCACGTTTTGAATTTTGGTGAAGTTTGCTTTTCCGCTCGTGTTTCCTGCGGCCGATGGTGAGGTTACAAAAAGAAACACGTGTCATTGCGTAGAAGCTGGTGAACCAAAAGGTTTATACATTTTTGGCAGCCATGGTTTTGAGCATCACACTGCTTGCCTTTGTGTGTTCTTGGACTGCAGCCCGGAAGTAATCAAAGAAATAGAAACTCCTTACCGTTCTTTCAAACAAATTTATAAAAAAAGATAGAAAGCAGGTTTCCTTGATAATTACTGAAGGTGGATGTATAATATATAGATAAACATCTTTTATGCCTACTTGAAAATAAGCATGGTGCCAACGAAACGAAAAACCGATACAAACGTCTTCATACTTACGCGCGAATTCATAGACTGATCGCCACGTCGCTTTTTCCAGCCTTGCAAAGGAAGCGCAATAGGAGAACAAAAATGTAGACAATAGATGAGCATGCTCAGTACGTGACCAAGCCACCAAAAGCAACGTACAGCAATTTTCTTAGTCACAGAACTACTATCTGCACCCAAAGCACGACACTGTACCTCGTCAATGCTCACTGGAAGTGCCGACCGGACAAAACGCTGCTCTGACGACATAATGGCAATTAATAAACATGGTTAAAATTTGCGCCTCAAACTGACGACTGCTTGCACTACCCAGACCCACCGCTTGTCAAACCCAAAGTGAAAATTTAATGTGCACACCTATGGTTAACATTATCCTGTGCAGCTTTATTCAAACCGCTGACTGGTACACGATGAATCACAAAGCTGAGATTGGAGGAACCCCCTTTAAAATCGGCGGTGCTGCCACGCGGATCTGCGGATTAGTGATTCAGAACAATACCGCTGATTAGAGATACAGTTACTTCGTGCATCAGAAACAGAAAGGATTGCAGTGATGGAAGATATGGCACAGATCAAACTCCGGTTTTCATAAACACGAATTCCCTAGGCCATACTTTGAAAAATGCCGTAAACCAAAACAGACAGTGTCATTCAAATCTGTTTTATTCAAACGTCGTTGAAAATATGCACAAAAACAATACCTTTATACGTATTCACTTGACAGATACAGAGAACTAATAAAAAACAGACTTGCAGAAAACCGGACTCACAGGAAGGGATCAGACTCAGAATCACGAGCTGGAAGTGGCACATGCATTAGGGTGCACTTAGAAAAGGATACAATGACATTGTTCTTTGATGATGCATATTCACACAGATATACTCAGAGTACTCGTACGAATAAACTCTTTTGCAAGAAAGAAAATGCGTTTATCCTCAGAGTTTGAGAAATAGCCAGTTTCGCACCTTTTTGCAAATAAATCGGATGAGAAAAGAGGCCTCAAATTACGGATTAGAAAGTAAGATAAACGGTCATAAGTTGACACGCTGTCTGGATCAGTTGGAACTTGAGACTAGGTAGCTGTAACATCATTACTACTGGAAAATTCCCTCCCTTTATTTTCCGTAATTTTCTGGCAAACTGTCTCCACGTATTCCTCAAACAGGATCCAATGTACCAACTACGCATGTCTAGCCTTTAGTTCATGGCTGCGATTTATAGGTTCACATCATTTCATTCCAGTAAAGTAAATTAAACATATCTGTATTTGCTTTTTTATTTCAGTCTTGTATGTGCCATTCTAATTTCTAATTGTTTGCTACTGTTATTATTTTGAATTAAAAGCTTACAGCGTTTGGATTCCGGCGTCCGTGCTTCAACATTCAATCTTCTTTTTCACTACATTATTGCTAATGATATGCTAGATGAAAACCTCTGAATTGAACCGAGCTTACAGGATAACCTACGATTGTGTTTCAAACTTTGACGTCAGTTGGTAATGATCCATCACTTGCATCTGTTGTCATAAAGGAGTCCAACAAGACATCAAACAAAGTGACTTGCGCACACTCGTTGCATAAACTGCCTCTCTCACGTATTAAAAAGGGCATCTGAGAGTAACGAAATTTTAGGTTATCAGGGTTAAACAAATCAAGTCTGCATTACTGAAATTCCAATTAAATATCTGCTAAATGGCGTTTACTAACTCCAAAGAAATCGAACTCAGCGTGGGGCTCCATATCTCGAGGGAATGATGCATTTGGCTAGATTTTGGTACCTTGGGGAAACAAGGGGCCTAGATTTTATGAACCCTTAAGACAAATAAAATGAGATATAATTATGCAAAATGGAACAAAACGTTAAGGGGTATTCAGTGATGGTCACGGAGTTGACGTGAATAGTTTAGCTGCATCTGCCGGACAGGCGAATTTGGCTGCATCAATAAATTTTGTGGGTTCGTTTTTTTATGTATAATATTTCCGGCCTTCGCCGTCAATGTACTGACGCAAATAAGAATATTCCCGTAAAGAGTTAATTACTTTAGACACCGAAATAGATCATGAAAAACAGGTGGTTACAACAAGGACACATGTAAACGTTAAAGTCCGACGACGCATAAGTTGATGGCTAAGATTTACAGATTGATAACAGGGTCGGGCAAAGCCCCACCTGAGAAATGCTAGTCTCCTACTCGTCATCATCATTGTTGTTCAGCGTCAAACAGCAAGGCCAGCCACACTGACCACTGCCTTTTCCCCAGAGTTACACAGTTCTATAAAAAGAGTGAATATCCAATGGGAACCGGGAGTGGACCTACACAGGCGGGAAAAGATAAGATGCTTCTGCAGCCAACACACGGAACAGTCTAACTGTACAAAAGCACGTGTTTTCCATCATTCTGATTCGATAGAAAATGACAGCACGATCGCTACTGTTCACGGTTCACTGCCATATCCTTCAGTGTAACCTAGTTGACGGGTCATTCGGACCCCAACCACGAAGACGTGAGACATCTACTTTACTTAAGTTCGCTGCACATTTTCTCATCCCACGTTGCAACGTCATCAGTTGGCCTCCACATGGCTTCTTCCATTCCTTAGAGGAACACAAAATAGGGCACGATACGGTAGACGAGTGTTCGCCATGCGCAACACGTGACCCAACCAACGTAGTCTACTAAGTTTCGTTTGATGAAACAAAGTGTGCTGAGAGCTGGCAATTAGTACTAGGTTCCTGACCTTCACATTACTAACCCAGTCACTCCATTTAATCTTATTGACATGACGTAGACATCGATGATCGAAAACCTGCAACCGATGAAAATCTCCGACATACATACTGCGTATCTCGTAACTCTACGACAGAGCTTGGTGCACTACGGCACAGTACACTCGATCTACACTTCATCTTCAAAGAAATATCAGTCCGACGCCAAAAGTGCTTCAGTTCAGCGTAACCTGCTGGAGCTTCGGACATACGCGTGATTATCTCTACTGCCTAGCCATCATCGTTCGATACGCAGCTACCAAGGTGAGTGAAACGGTCTACAATCGTGAGTTCTCCGCTTAGCACCACATTTGGGACTACTGTCGTCCAGTCAGTAACAGCACTCTGCTATCTGAAGGTGCAAAGCACATGCCAAACCGAGCAACGGAACTCGAGAGTCTATCTAGTGCCTGTTGGGCATGATCCACAGATTCGAAGAGGCACACAACGTCATCTGCCTAGTCTAGGTCACATAGCTTCCCTCCATTTTCCAGTTCGATTCCTACATCCTGGAGACCTCATGAAGCATCTTGCATCACCTCGTCCATGACGAAGTTGAACAGGAATTAATGGAGAGATGGGTCGCCCTTGTTGAACGGTGCTAGTTGTTTCGAATGAACTTAATGGTTCACCGTAAATTCTCACGCCACCATAGATATGCAGAGTACTATGCTTGCAACAAATTTGCAAAAAATTCGGTGACATACCCTTCCGGTGGATAGTAATGAATAGTGTTGGTCGGTCCATGGGATCGAAAGCATCTTTCAAGTTCAGGAAGTTCTTTCAAGTTGAGATCGTAGGGCGGCGGTGTGTGCGCCGCATTTCGAGTACTTCCTAAAGAGTGCATATCTGGTCGATGCCACCTCGACCAGGACGAAATCCCGCCTGCTGTTTGCAGATATTACTCTCGCGAATCGGTGTAAAACGACGCAGCATAATCAAAGCCAACACCTTAGTAACGATCGGAATAAAGCTAATCCCACGATGATTGCTGCAGCCACTCTGTGTACCCTTCTTGAAAATGGATATAATCAGTGACTCGCCGCATGGTAGCGGAGTACGCTCTTTCGTTCCAAATATCACGAAGCAAGGAGGTAGTTGATTTCACCAGAGCTTCCCAACCCAATTTAAAAGGAATTGCTTAAACCTGTCTCAAACAACCGAATCACACAGACTTTCGACAGCCAATCGGGTTTGTGGCCTGCGTCGATGGCCATTTAGCTGAAGCAAAAATCGCATTAAAACTAACGCATGGTCCGATTCGACGTACGTGGTACAGTATGATCTACAGTTCTGGAAAGAACCACGCCAACGGTAGCTAACTGCAATGCCGTCAGTCTGATTCAGGGTCCCTGTCGAGGTAGAACGCCATGTCGTTGTGCAACGCAAACGGCGTCGCAAATTCTTACTAGATAAGAATAAATGATCGTCTGCGCAGAACTGGAGAAGTCTTTCCCCGTTGTCTGTTCGCTTGCAGCAAGGTGCATCGCCCACCCAAACGGGACTCCGATGCATTAAGTTTTCCAACTTGTGCATTCAAATCACCTGCTATCACTGCAATGTCAGTGTCTTTGCTCTTCCGAACAAGAGTGACGAGGTTATCGTAAAACCTATCCTTTCTCACATATCCAGTTTGCTGCAGTCTTGGAGCGTTTATGCCGGGATACAAATTAAATCTACACTTAACACTACTATCCTTTCGGACGCCAACTGATCCCTGCAGTCTCATGGCACACAAGCGACTGTTGACTGGGATCAAGTCTAAAAGAGCTGCTTCAGCCTTCTCACTCAAGACTATTCCTACACCACGTTGACCCACAGCTTGAGCTGCTTCGTCTCCTGAAGTGCGAAGAAAATATCTTGACGAGACGTTTGGCGCAGTTAGCTGAATTACTCTACTCGAATCCTGAATTCGTGTTTCTATCACGCAGCAGACATCAATCGAAAGTGAATCCGTTGTCAGAGCCAAACACGCCTGTTGGCCAGCCTGCATTAAAGTGCGCACATTGAAGGAACCCAGATGCAGAAGCTAACGAGGCTTGAGAAAATGTGAGCTAACAGACTGAAAACCACCTACTACACTACTTGACAATAAACCGTTGCGAGTATCGGGCGTGTTATCAGTGGAGGTACTATGGATAGGCAGAAGGGACAAGCGGATTCGGTTGAAGACAGAATACACAGATTGAATAAAGGCGAGGGAACTCCGACTTCTATCTTGGTATGCGACTTGAGAAGAAAGAGTAAGATTCATAAACGTGTTCATATGCGACTGACAAATTTTCTCTTGAAGAACGGAATGGGTTCCAAACTGATCAAAAATGGATCGTTAGTTTAAAATATGCAATAGTCAACCGATTCAAATATTGTGGTCCAGGAACGAGAAGGCCTTCAACAAATATCTTCAAAACAATGGTCCAATCCATTATTTGGTAGTGTTACTGCTCTTGAGAAATTTAACTTTTTTTTGCCGAATCGCTGCCAATTGAAGTGAAAAAGTTATCACCCGGTTCACCTACGCCAAAAAAGCATCTTGGGGTTTTCGGGAAAATTGTCGATTCTGTCTCAGTGTTCTATGGGAACATTTAACACGTAGCCCCCTTTTGAGCCCAACAGCTCATCAAGAACTATTTTGTTTTAGTTCTTTATCTAGGTTATTCAAATAATATTCTACCGGGTACTAGCACTTATGCTGTAAATTATTAACACTCTTACACTGATTTTGCTAATTTTGGCCTCTGAAAATTAATTTTATTCAAATATCTCAGGTATTCTGCTGCGGCACAGAGAAATATCAGAATGTGCCTTTATTTGTCTTGCCATAAGCACAAATGAAGTTCATCAGTGAGATGGAGCAAGCCGAATGTTATATCAAGCCTGAAATATTGGAACTTAATTCTGAAGCATGCATTTCAAATCAACGTTTTTTATATTCAGTTCGCAACTACTTCGGAGTAGTGCCTGAAACCTTTATATTTTACGCTTTGCCGACTGCACTTCGGACTCCATTTTTCACGCATAAAATTCAGGTCATCCGTTCAACGCTACATTTAGGAAGCACCAAACTCGACTTTCATCCTCATGGGAACTCATTGCAGGTGCATATCCCCCCTTGTGCCCGGGGCCTGATCCCGGGGTTTCCAGACTAATCAGAATCATCGAGTTATAGCCATTCCAATATTGTCCTCAATGATAGCCAAGAGTGCCCGATACCCTCGAAGGGAGCCATTGTGCAAAAGTCGTTAATTCCAGTCGAATCCATTGTACCAGGTTAGGCCCTCTTCACAGGTGGATGTTTGCCCCCAAAGCCTGCATCACATTCAATATATATATGTATTTGTTTAAATGATTTACATTCACCGTTATGATTACTGAACTAGCATTTATTTACGTTACTGTCTCTAGTTGAGTAAGTTTTGACTAACTTGGATCTGATTTGTATGGAGTAAGTTACTATCTAAATAGGTTTTGCCCCGAAATTTTCTGGTGGTTTATCAAATTGTCAATCACCCTCCGCCGAATGCAACAATGCAGGGAATAATATTTTGATATCTGTAATCTGAATTTCGTTTTCGAAAGCACAGGCCAGTGTTGTAATGTTCTGCAACGTTGAAGTGCATTTTTCACTGAAATATGCTTATTATTTAAGGGACTTTAATAGCATAATTGCGATTCAAAATACCGAATCAGGATTGAGTCCACTCTTGATGTTGTGAGTTCACCAATTTAGCTAAATTTCAACATGATACTAGTCATACAGAAGGTAATCACTGAGCGTCGTCAGTGTGCTCATAAGATTTCGTCCACGTTCATAGATCTTTTGATTTGCTGTGAAGAGTTGCTTGCTAAGGGTGATGACAAATCCACTTGTATTTCGGGCAATCAGAATCCGGAGAATTCGCCCTCTACGCAAAAGTTTGCCTGTTTGTAGCTTAGCAATCATTTAGTTTACAAAGTAAGCATTAGAGTAGCTGTATTTGGTGTATCACATTGCCTTCCTTATTATTATGAGTTCGGGGAGTAGTTTATGTTGTTGCTTCTTGACATCCACTGGGATGAGCCTACCAGCTAAATATCAGGACACGAAGAAACTCGTATAGAAAGTCTGTATTGAAAAGGCGACTCAGTAGGTTTGAAATATATGGAATGATCAATGACAGTGCCTTCTGGGACGATTGTCCATGAAGATGGTTTGCCGTAGTGTAAGAGTACATTTTCTGCATTGTAGGGTTATTCTTGCAGCCGCTGTGTAAGTGCTTTCGGGCTGATCTCATGAAATGTTAAGTTGGGAGTTTATTTTGTGATTTACAAAGATTCGGCCATGCTGTATTGCCGATATTCTTCTGTATTTCCGTTTTTGCTTCCCGTCGATAAGTGACTGGCAAAAGTTGCCGCTTTTAAAATTACCGGTGTTACTGTATTAAAATCATCATAAATTGAAGATTTTAACTGCTCAGTGTACTTTTCAACTGATGACATAACTAAAGAAGAAATTTACGAGACAACTATAGACTTCCATTATCTTATTGTCAAGAATTAAAGTTTACTAATCACCGTCGCCGTGACCATTATTAATTTTCGACGTACTTGTCTTTGGTTTTCATTGGGTAAAACTTTACAGTTTTTGATAGAAACCACTCGGTCGTATCAGGAGTTACTCTTGGTAAGGTCAACTGGGTTTTTGAGGTTTACTTGGGAAAAAGGACTGATTGATCAAGAGGTCTATTAGTTTGTCGTGTCATTCTAGTCTCAGGCAGGAAACAAGAGAAAGTTAATCCAATTTGATGCATTATAAACCGAACGTCGATGTAGCTCTCACTTACTCGTAGCATCCGTCATCTCAGAGATCGTGGGCCTAAAAACAGAGCAAGTGTGAGACAGGTTAAACAAGTGATTTCTAAAAATACGGTAGCACATTTAGACTTGTAGGCAGTGAAGCAGCACGAAGATTTAAAAATAACTCGCAAAATGCGGGTTACTTAGACCGTTTGCAAACTAAACTTAGTGCTTCGCTGTTTATTTTTCCATGAACCTTTTAGTGAGAATGCTAAGAGAAGATGGGTCCGGAGCGTCTAGTCCGACCATTCCGACACCATCGGAATCCTCGTCTCACCAATTTGATCTATTCGAGGATCCGGAACTCCATTTTGACCGATTACCCTTGCCGTATCGGATGTTGAATGATCTTTTATGGGAACTGTTTGACTCGGCCTGGCAACTGATTACCGAACGTCAGCGATTCTTGATGACGGACGATGGCCTGATAATAAATGTACAAATGGCTGATTCAGTGGTGAGTAGAATCAGTTACTAATCAGATCCACATTTAGCTGAATGTGCCTACACATCTGTTTGCTGTAATGAATCAGACAGTTGCGATATCTTCAGCAAACAAGATGATGATATATGGGTTCCATCAAGGTGATCACTTGCTGAACGAATGTCGTTGTGGTGAACAAAATATCCGGACATTGGACACCTGCTCCATAACCAACTCACTTTTTCTTGCCCTGGTCATAGATGATCTGGGTAAGTCCAAATATGTACGGAGGAACTAACTACTTTTGTGCAATAAGGCAAAGTATTCATCATCCTTGTGAAGAGCAACAAATCCCGCGTGGTACAAAACATTCCACCGTCGCCCGATTCCACCCAATCCTACGTGCTGACAGGGAAAATCTCTCCAGACGGACATATTTGCGCCTTTGTCGTACAAGGTTAGACATATTTTATTCTCATATCATACCAAAACTCCTCGCAACGAGAGACTTCTATTCGAATTTGTGGTGGCTTTGTAATATATAATAATATTCACTGCAATCTACAAGGGATTTACTCCTCGGTCATTGTGTTTCTAACATACATATTTCGCACGACCCTCTTAAGTTTGTAACCGCATCCAACTAGTGAAGCATTAAATGCCGTGGTTTTGCAATCAAACTAATTTAAATATCAGGACCAAATGACGTGAGGAGTGTATCGACAAATAGATGCGCCATGTATTGGTTTTGATTGTGAATGATATAATGTTAATAACACAGCGTTGTTGGTAGGTGTAATGTGCCAACTTTTCGACTACCGTGGGGTAGTCTTTCTCAAGGCAAGTTTTACAATCAGATGCTTTTGATTGGTCTTATTTGCTGACTTTCAACCTGAGGTGATTTAAATGGTTTTGCTTTGGAAACCGGAAGGCTCACATGCTCTGCAGTCGCAATGTCCAATCGTGACATGATTTTAAATGACCAGAGGTAGCCAATGGATAACTACATTCTTGTTCTGGCTTTCGAAACGCGTGGACAGTAAAGCAGGACTGGAGTGCATCCACTTATGCCTATATATTGCAATATGCTGATTGCGGACTATCGTACCGAGTGCGTTGGTAACCAGTGAAATTGCTGGATCTCGCCTTGGCGCAAATAAATAGGATGAGAATGCCATCTACTTACAGTAGATACCACAGAGCCAAAAGATGAACTACCCAATTTGTCCCCCCCACCTCTGAGTGCTTTTGTATCTCGTCGTTCAGTTATTTGATCACAGTTTTTTATTACAGGCATTTTACAAATCTAAGGCGGTTGTTATCAGACTTCCAGTCGAATATTTTTATCAGTGAAGTATGCAGATAATGCAGCCTACTTGAGCGCCACCTCTGAAACGCAGGATTTACAGTTTTTCAACAGTCTGCTCCAGTTGTAGAACTTGTGTGTTCCAGTTCGTTTGAATTACGATTTATTTACGTGATTTAAGTGTCTATTGATTTTTCTTTTCCATGTAATTCTCTTTGTGTCAAGAGCGAACTGCTTTTTTTGCAACACTGAATCAAGTAAGGAGATATCGGTATGAACGAAACTTTGTGGTGTTCATTTCGCTTTGTCATTTGTGCCACTTAGTTTGGTTGCATAAGGTTTGGCTGAAAAATACCTGTGATAATGTCGTAAGAATATGTAAGCGTGGGGATATGTACGTGCTCATACCCACATATACACGCACAAACAAGCTGCCTCTTGCAATGGCCAAAAGGTCATAGTCCGACGTGACTAACCAACTATCCTAACACACACAGTTACGCGCACGCCATTCACGCAAAAGTATTCTTGTGCGAAAGCCAACCAGAACTTTGTTCGTTCGTGAAAATCTCCTACCGAAGTCAAAACGTTCTCTGGTGAGCAGAACTGTGTGAACATTCCAAAACGTCTTAATAATAATTCAAGGATGAACCATGTTTCGATGACAACGGTATTCACCCCACGTCACAATGCTCGCTGCCAGCTGCCTGAAGGTAACTTGAGGATTATGGTGTCATGCTTCCCTTCACCAGCCTCCAAATTTCACAGAGAATAACATTACCATGTTTAGGATATTTCCTTGTGTTAGCAACAAAACCGCCGATTTATTTATCTTATTGCTCTATTTTCATTGTTCGGCAGTCCGAATACACCATCTTGCAGCCATATATATATATATATATACATATATACAAGAGGTCAGAAGGCGTACACTGAATTATAATGTTTATTGTGGGGATTTGATCCAAATTAGGACTGGCTGCTTGAGAACAAGCACGGTGCCAAGGCAAGAACTTGTAAATGGAACTTCTCAAAATGTAAGCAAATAAGGGGAGGGGGGGAAGTGAATCATAACAAACCAATTATTTTCTGTTTTTATCTTACATTTTTTGAGACCTTTTTATTGCTTTCTCATTATTTTTAACAGCATGGAGTTGTACAGATTGACCACACAGCGTTTGCTGAATTCGGTTCTAAGCTATATATTTAGTCATCTTAATTTCTGTTTCAATTAATAAGGGTTCATTGCTGGGGCTGTTGGAATAATCCTGCTTTTTCTGAATGGAAAACGTAATGCACACATCAAGGTGAATATTCCATACCATCTCCTACGTTGTTTGGGAATGATGTCAAAAATATTCAGAATTTAGTTAGAACATGTCTCTGTTTCTCGAGACCTCTCAAAAGTACATCTGTTCGCAGACAGATGGATCGCATTTCAGAATTACGCAAGCGATATCTTAGTAGTTCATATGAATAACAATTCCTAATTGTTTTTACTCACTTCCGAATAACTTTGACATAATTTCGAACTAATGTGGGGAATGGTAAGTTTATTGTGGACCGTATCTGCTAAACAAAGCTGATTAGACCTAATAGCACCAATTTAGTATATTGCACTCGTGGCATCACCAGTACGTGGTCTGTCGCTTCGCCGGTACTATGGATATTCACTTGTAACTTCGAACCTGTGTCAAAATCTTTATTATCGGTCTTGAGAAACCGAATTTTCGGTGCTGGATAATTTCGTATTACAAACCGGACGATCTTAAGTTTTGTGGTCATCGTGTGGCTTTAAATGAATAGCTAGATAAGTAGACTATCATGCAAGCTAAGAAATGTGTTTGTCCATCATGGTGGTGTAATGCATCGCTTGAAAGTACAGTTGTACATATCCGCATGAAATTATCACTACCGGCTGATGTGATGCTGTTCATCCATGGTTTATTCAGGGAGGCGTTGCTTAGGCATACAGTATACGGTACAACGGAAATAACTTAGCAGCAGCTACAGAATTTCCGCCTTACTGCGAACGCTCTGGTTCATTCCGAGTCTGTGAGAAAGGTAAACGCCTTCTGCATGTTGAATCAGCTCACTTACTCGTGCCATGGAACACATAGTCATATCTCCAACCATGCAAACTTCTTTCTTTTCAAATAGAAAGCCATAAGGCTTTCGATTCACGCAAAATAAAACCTCCGTCTTTCTTTATCAACGCGGTTTTCAAATGTTCTGTGTCTTTATGCAATGATATTTAGTAGACTACCGAAGAAACATTTAAAAAATCCCTCACCGAGGGCTTTTAGTCATTATATGGTTTATGTCAATAAAAGAATGCAATCCTTTTCAAATTATGTAATCTGCTTCTGCTCGTTTATGAAACTTTGGTCGATAGTTTCTTTTCATCTTGTTATCTAGGCGGAGTTCATAGCCACCTACAATTGTGTTTTTGTCCGGAAAACTTCCTCAGTGTCCTCACATTGCAAAAGTAGAGTGAAGTGAGATATCCCAAGTAAAAATCACACAGATAAGTAATTAAAGGACATTTCACCGCAAGCATAAGGTAGCATTATTCTGATCACTTTCCCGACAAGTCATCGTTAGATTATGCAATTCTGGATCACGTAATCTGACTTTGGCCAAGTTGATTGTTTCACGGAAAGTGACTTCTTTATTAACTTTCCCTTGCTACGTCCGATTATCTTCCGTAGATAAAGAGGTTCAAAATGCCTGGGTCGAGCTATATACAATGCCGTTGGAAAATTGGATCAAAGAGACTGATGTATTTGTTAAAACCACGGAACAGTCGGAATTACCAGTACCGAACGAATGGTCTTCGGCTATGTCGAATGAGGTCAGTTGGCCAGATCCATAGAGTTTTTGTGTTTCAATTCAAATAACAGATTAGTTGAATTGGTTTGGCTTTTATATTGATACTGGAACACAATGTCCGATATTAGCACTTGAAGAATGCAAACTGGCGAATCTCGTTTCTCGCTATTCATATCCTTATTAATGCAAAACAAAAAATATGGTCAGGTAGGAGACACAACCTCGCTCAAGTGCAATTGATCCCCCTCGACAAGCGTGCCCGGTGGCCTAACCTGATATATAAATTCAGTTAGTGAAGAATCTCATCTATTCGATAACCATGAAATAATACAACAGGATGCATTTCTGTTGAGTCACTGAGTGCATGCCACCTAAAGTCATACCTGGACTGGGTAATGAGGTGTGTATGGGGGACGGTCATTATGGACCGATTACTTGGATTGAATAATTTGTATTTTTGTTGATCATTCACGAACACACTTGACACGCTTGGATAAATCTCTGAAACTGATAATAGTGATATGATGATGGAAAAATGTAGCAAAATATAGGTACGGTCCATGTATGTGAAGCAACTTTGTGGAAGAGTCTGGGCTAGATGACATTTTCAGACAATCTGTCAATAGTCAAACTTACTTAAGAGTTCGGATTGGGAACAACTACTAAAATTGTCTAGAGTGACCACATGACTGCATATCGCTTCTACTCATTTGGGTACCTGTATGCTCCGGCGGCCATCTCGAGGGGTAATTTTAGTGATAAAGTTCGCAGTTTACTCGGCCACTTAATTACGAGTGGACGTTCGAGTAAAATCACGTGATTCCACTCATAGGGGAACAGTTTACGGATCTTTATTTCATTATTCACCTTTCTCTTTTCATTTTTCTCGCATCACCTTTCATCTGTGCCTGATAGCTCTCCTCTTTGCGGTTTGATTCCCACTTGTAGTCCTCCACTCATCTCTATGCAATGCGATTTCCATCAAAATACACTCCTCTTTTAATCAGCATGACCTAATTTGCTTCAGCCGACTGAGATGTTTTTGATGGTATACTGCTGTCAATGCCGATTGTTGCGTCACGGGTTTTATAAACATTAATCAACTGAACTTAAAATGTACTGAACTGAACAGATTAGATGTTCAAATCCAAAAAAACGAGGTACAGTTGGGTTGGTGTTGACTATACATCATTTCACACAAACATAGTGCTAGGCTAATGCTGAGGACCAAGCTGATGAGGTGGGATTTATTTTCAGCCTCAGTGTTTTGACTAGAATTAACTTACGCAATCCGCTTGAAAGAAAGCCCGCAAAATCTGAATTCCACCCTGCATGCTAATATTATTAGCTGCGAGCACAAAACAACATAAAGAACTGATGTTACGGGGTCCGGTGAGTCATGGGAGAACCTTAATTCAGCGATGAGCTTGCTTACTATATGTAACCTTTTCAGTGGAGCGATGATATACTGAAAGGATGACTCATGTCTGACAATAATTTTTGTGCCTGGACAATGCATTGTGAAACTGTGTACTTGTCTTCATGTTAAGCCAGTTAACTCAGTCTTCAGGTCAAATTCCAGGTGGGTTAATAGTCGAAAATCAATCAAAGTAATCGGTAATTCCTTTGCCTGTGCGATCGTAATGGCTCATTTCTCAATCAAAACATGTCTCAACCGTGCTAGCACTTAGTTAGGACTAGTCACAGTCTAATCCAAAAGCACAAGTTTACTCCTTTTGCCACCAACCGGTGTATCTGCAACAGTAAGGTACCAACTAATTTTAGTGATACACATGTTTTGGTCATTTCGGAGGTGGGACATTTTTAACTAGTATTGTATTCCACGGTACGAATCAGCCACAACGCAATGTTCCCTTCAGGCTTAAAGCGATACACATGGTATGAAAAAAAAACTGTACCGCCTAGGGGAAAATTGATTCAAAATATTTCGGAGGGAGGTTTCCCAGCTAGCAACGCGAAACCCAGTTCACATGCTTGTGAACAAACACATGACAGGACACGAGTGAGAGCAAGAAACTACACACAAAGGTGCCAGTCAATGGCTTTGATGAGCGGAAGCTCTGGGATGCAGAACATCGATTGCCTCTAATAAATGACCATATTTATGTAGTTGAATGTGTTGTCATATTTGATGTATTTTCTTGACCTCGATAGGAATCACTGAAAACGAGGTTACTTGTCAATCCGAAAAACATACTTGTTTATTTCCTTCCCGAGTCGGACTCCTAATAATGATTACTCTATCCACGAATGCTTTGAGTGATTTTCCAATTCTTGTTAGGCCACTCAGTAACTCGGGTGCTAAGACAGAGAAGTGATCACTCGGTGACCGGATTCATTGATAGCTAACGTATGAGCTTAGCCAATAGCAGATCTGTAACCAGTGTAGGAAATGTTGCGAGGTCGGATTTTACCGATGGGCGACATTGGCGACGAAAAAAGAACAATGACCATCATTTGAATAATGTTTCTGTGCTGTTGTCCGTCAACGCACCAGAAAACCTGTTGTGACTGAGACCGGTGATTTGAATGTACATTTTTCAATGATTTTTATTAACGGATTAGTTAACTTATTAGATTGGTCCTCGTTGGATTTCACATTGTCACGGAAAGCTCGCAAAACGATAAAGTTTTTCTTTCATTCACCCTAACGCAAATCTACATCTATGTATTTGGAGTCAGAAGTAGATTGTACCGGATAGAACTCTTCTTAAGAACGATTCAAAAACATAATGGCAGACAAAAAGGTTGATACATTCGAACTTCTATACATATATGATTTTTACTGCTAGTGTTGCCAATATTTACTCGCCATTCTTTCGTAGATTCTAATCTTGAATCGACGGTGATATAGGATATCGATCGAAAGCGGTGAACATTTGTTCGCGTTACCACTTTACTTTCACAGCCAAACTTAGCGGGAGTGAAATCACTTAGCCACAGCCCTTTCCAATTACAAAGTGGAACTAAAAATCAAGTTTGTGATTTTATTGGGCCGTACCCTAGGCTTTGAATCTTGTAAGAAGGTTCTTAGTATATTATTTAGAGTGCACTTACTAAGAGCGGCTTAGTGGTAAACCAGCTACATACCTGCACAACAACGGACTCGCGTCATGAGCCGTTAACTCCCCGAGGGTCGTATTGGAGTTAATTTGTTAAGTATGATTACAGAATTAATTCATAGGCCAAGCGAGAACGAGCCGTTTTCAAACCAGTTATCGTTGTCCTCTACTTGTCCACCTCAGAGTAGTGTGTCCGACTAAGATTGGAGTTCAGTAAAAGCAAAAAAGGATCAATTCAAAACAAAATAATTTTAATTAACGCTTCAAGTAGACTCGGTCAGTTGCTTACGTAAACCCATACCACGGTGCTTGGTAGAATAAGTGGGGGATTCCAAGATAGTCTTCCATTAGGCAATGAATTGATAAGAACCGAGAGAGTCGGCCATATTGAGGATCGAACATATGGTTCCAAGCTCACTACAGAAGGAAGAGTTTGACTACGAAATTTACTTCTTTGCATAAATTAGGTTGTAACCTTTAGATGATCGATGCCTCCGAGTCTGAGAGTGGGTCAGGGCCTTGGTTATTGTCATCTTTGAATGCATCCTCGTGATTAGCAGACAAGGTTATCGAAATCGAACTGAACGGTGGCTTTTTAGCAGACATTTTTGAATCCAGCTGGCAACTTCCCCTTGGTTCGTCTGATGTGTTTGCTTCCGTAACTGCAGTGGCATAGATAGAGTTTTGTAGATAATGTGAGTGTCCGGTCTTTGAGTTTTTCATCTCAGAAGTTTGTTGTTATTTCATCCAGGTTATTAAGACGGTGACCATAGAGACTATAAAGTCAGCCGATAGTCAAGCCGGACTAGACCTTAGTAAGCGGGTTTGTTTCAGTGCACACTTTCCAGTAAAACCGTGGGGCAAACAAATAGCATTAGCCGAACGAATTGTGCAAACAGAATTCTGTGCAATATTTCGAACAACTAAATCAAGATGAGCAGTTCTGAGCACAAAAATCAAGGTGAACACCAGCGTTTATTTTTGTTGTAAAACATAATGAGAAGACGTATGTCTTGATATCATCAACAAATTCTAACTCCACTCCCGAGGACACAGATATGGTTGTCGTCGAGACCAAGAAAACTACCTACAGTGAATAAATACCAAAATCTTAGACAAAAATTTTTGAATATTATTAGCAAGTTGTGGTAATCTAACAGAAAAAGGCATATATGGTAATTTTCAGGAAGGTTCTCTGTTCGCTTGAGTGTGACGAATCTCTGTTACTTAAAAACAAAGCAGTTTATTTCAAATTTATAACTTTCTCAAAATGTCTTTAGAACTGCGAACCCCGTTAGAACGCTCACAAGTTAGTCACGTTTCGATTTGCTAATTTGCTTTTATGGCATAATTTGATGATGCAATGATGATCAAATGTAATTTCTACAGGATTACTTATAAAATTCGCATTTCCCGTTGACCATCTTTATTTTATATCCGCGTTTCACAGCCGGTGTGATACTTGATTAGTTTATTTGTTTTAATTTGTATGTGATGCACCTATCCATCTATCTCTCTATTTATCTATCTGTCTATCTATATCCTCTCCTTTCTTCCTTTAATAGGCTGCATCTAATGCGAATATGGTGGATCGACTTTGGAACGAGGTGCAGCTGACCATGCCTGCACTTTACTGCAGAGTAAAAGCTCCCGGCCGAATGACAGGTAGGCGAGAGTTGATAAATTTGACTAAACGCAAATGACATGCACAATCCTCTAAACTGGCGTCAGTGTGTGGACTGGGGATTCCTGGATATGGGAAAATCAAGGCTGGGGTGTATTCGTGGAGGCTTGAATGATAAGCTGACCAGCAACTGATCAATAAATATCAGATACGCAAAAATGAATACTACCTCTTGTTCGGGCCGTGCCTTGAAAAATACTGAGATGAAAATACAGTTTTCCTGTAGGTTTCAGTCAGAATCAACACCTATACAACCAAATCCAGTACGCAGCTCACAACTTCCTGTTTACACTATACATCGTTTTTGCTTTCCTCATTTGCGAGTTAGGAATGGACATCTCGAATGAAAGCAATCCGGTGCTTGTGTCTGACTGATTCCGGAATGCACCAAAAAGCTGACCTGACTGTGGGTGGCCTTCCCCTGCTAGGTTTTCACGTTCTCATCACAGTGTTCAGTGATGGATTTATATAATAGGAAAATAAGCGATGTAGTGTCAGTGATATCAAACCCTGGCTTACGAGGCTTGATGGCCGCATGTCGAAGGGGTTCAGTTCACATCTGCACACTACTGGTGTGAATCAATGTTGAGAAAGCATTGGTAGTTCTTCCTAGAAAGCCAAATAATACAACTGTACAATGCCTGTATGACAAAGTGATGAATTCTGCACTGGTAAACAACTTCATGGTTGAGTATTAAAGGCTGTGACAGTGTTCGGCTGCGGTTAAAAAGCATAGTTATCTTGTTTACCGTGGAACGGTAATTTTATTATTGAAGATTTGAAAATAACAAATCCTAGATAGTTTGACATAATACGGACTGATCCTATTCTGAGGCGATGGAATAGAAAGGGTAGCAATTATTCTGATTCAGGCTAATGAATACTGAAAGAGAAAACGAGTTAGGTAACCGTGAAGAAGAACTTAGTTTTTATGCAAGGACAGCGTGCATTGAACAACAAAACGAAATGAGAAAGCGCAAGTTGGACAGAAAGAGCTCGTTTTCAGTCACTTGCACTGAACGGATTATATCACAGTATACGAGGAAAAGTTTTATGGGATCGGAATAATCAGATAAAAAAATATGACCGAAAATGCGATGCAAGATTTCTGTGCCTTGTTTGGAGTCCGGAGTCAACAGCTAAGTTTAGAAAAGTGTCGTTTCTTAGGTAAGGGGGAAGCTTCCCCGATTCGTTTTTGCTCTCTACTAATGTGCGCACAAAAAAACACTTTGTAGTCGTTGTTAGACTCTTATGGCTAACCTTCCATCTCAATGCCAACCTTAGACCAGACAGTAAATAACACACCGTGTGTCTGGTGCCGTCACAAGAACACACGCACACGTATGGTCAATTTTTGCTCCCTATTTTACTTCCTGTTGCACTTGCTGTCAACCCACTGAAAGCTGTCGGTCGGCCTGTCTCCCAAGTTCACACGGTGCTTCATTCAACCACACTGCGAACACCAACAGCGGTGATTCGAGAGCTACATGAGCTCCTGCGCCATTTTGTCGTCGGATTGCTGACCTCAACCAACTGCTGGGTGGGACATCAGCACCTCTATGATCTACTTAGCTCGTGACCATTAATCGTGTTGTAAATGTCATCGACACAAAATGATTTCAATTTACTGGCCTAAAAAAGTTGCATGCAGGCCGCAAAATTTTGTTGTCAACACAACCGTGGGCTGATGGGTGTGTCCTCGTGTGTGTTTGTTTGATTTGTTGCCCAGTCCGTTTTCCGATGCGTCACCTGTTTTCTCTCTACTTCCCTTGGAACATCCCAACAATGACGGTTTGCGTGAGTGCGATAGGACTGATAATGATTATACCGTTGGGATAGAGTGAACTCTACCAGGTTTTAACTAAGGGCAAGGTTGTCAACAATAAAAATCTGAATTCAGCTTCTTAGTCCGTACCAATTCAAAGTCAATTGTGATGCTTATCTTTTTATTGTTGGAATATTTGCATATCTTTTCTTCATTGGCTGTGCACTCGCAAGCATTGCTGTCCAATCAGTGCTCCGTGGGCCGCATTGCTTGCATTCATTTGCAAGTTCGTAGTTTGTACTTGCTGCCTGAGTGGTTTAGTTGGTTTGGTAAGAAACCATTGAATACTTGTTTTGTTCGGATTTGAACAGTGTAATGTGCTTCGCCTACAGGCTTAAGCAATTCTTAATGCATTTATTAAGTTTGCGAAACATCGATATCTTTCACAAGACGTGCTTTTGTTCGTAAAAACTATGGCTTCACACAATCTAAATGCTGCAGATGTAAAAGACATCCTTAATCCATTTTTCATTCTTACATTTTAACGAAATTCCCATCGACTCTTTCATTTTATAGTTCGGTGATCTTTCCTTATTATCGAGTGTAAAAGGCGCGTATACAGGTGCATGCTGTCATTATTTTTCTGTTCGATTTGTATGTGGATACGTGAGGAATCGTTTCATAATTCCCACAGGATCAACAATCAAGTCTCTGTCAGCAACACTGCGTCAAATGCCGGAGAATTCCACCTCGTTGATACCAATTCAATTGACTGCGAACGGACTCCACTTATTTACGGACGCTGCACTGGAATATTTGCGTCGAGAATTCGTTCGACACCGGAATTATCCACAGTGCCTACTTCGTTCTTCTAAACAAGAATCAGAGGACCGTCCAACATCTATGAAGACGGATCCTGTTGAGAACGAGTCACAGATATCAATTGCGACAAAACCTTCCGGTCAGTTGGAGATTAATTAACATGCTTAGAATCCAAAGGCTCACTTCGCATATCACCGTCATAATAGAACAAGCTGACAAAATGACAACCAACAGTAATCGTTCAAATGGCCATTGTTATTTAATATTGCCATTAATACTATTAACATCACTTTTGCATCCATTATGCCAAAAAATAGACTGAAGTTGGAAGACAGAAACCGCTGACGGTCACCAAGGGTGAGATTGGAAAAATCTGGACTCTGCAATTCTTATTAGCATGGACGGGGTAGGTAACACATCGATAACCCAGAGGCCTTCCCGTTGGAAAACCTCGGTTCCAATTCTGGATGCACCGACGTGTATATCACTTCTAATAGGCCCCAATGAGATTAAAACTCTAGTGTGTTGCTGCCTGGTTTGGAGGTTGATCGGATGACCTGACAAGCGTGCATGAAACAAGTAGTCCGAAGTGCAGTCAATCAACTAAGAAGACATCAACCTGACACATTATTCCCAAGCAATTGTGTGATCTGCACAGTTATTTTACTCATAAGCAGTAAAACTTGTAATGTCCACTTCAATATTTGATCATTGTTCTGCTGCGGATGACGGTATCGGTAACGTGGAAGAAAATGGATCATATATTCACCTAATTATTTATATTTCTACCCTTTTCAGTAGCTAACGCAACAGAAATACCTGCAAAAGCAAAGGGGCCTTCACAAAAGCAGTCCAAACGTAAAGAACACGGAGATAGTAAACTCACCAAGCAGAATAGCACAAAAAAGCCAAGGGGTACGAAATCGCAACCAGCTATTTTGAAACACACGGAAGAAGGGGACGACCCGACCTCAGCGGCCAATCTAACAGATTCGGGCACAACTGAACACGGACGACTAGATTCAACATCAGAGAGATTACTACCGCCTGAGAAGGTCAACTCTAATGCGGATTCACAGGGCCCCGGTGATGAAAACGAAATAGAGGCTGGTATTTCAAGCCTTCTTTTGGAATTCGGCTCTTTGAAAGGTTCATTAGGGTATGTTTCCATATGGGACTTAGACAGTCATTAGGCTTGTAATATAGAACCTTCTGACATTTCTGTTGAATTATTTATCCTTCATTGCTGTGATCTTAGAAACAGATCAAGCTAAGGGGTTTAGTTTGGCATGATTTTGTGGACTTTTCTTCCTCAAACTGACTGAAGTCACTTGTACCTCAATATTCATTATATATCTACTAGACCAACCGACATTACGCCTTTGGCCACTGCTTTTCTAAACTCCTGTCAATGATGAACGTTGTTTGTTCACTAACATGCGGTTTGTTTCGTTGGTCTGTCTGTTGATATTAATGAGTTATTATTAGGAGTATAAACAAACTACGGAGTGGACATTCCAATTCTATTTAGTCAAGAGAATGCCATAAACCTTGCCTGGAATTCGAAGTTAGGTTCAACTGATATGTAATACCCGTGAGCTGGGTGAAGGCCTTACTCATGGGGAATAATAAGTTGACAGGTGAAGGTCACAGCGTGAAATGAGATCGTGGATATTTTCTACTCACCTCTCTTACAAGGATGGAAACTTGCTTGAAAATATAACGAAAAGATTCTTGAGGAAAATTCCCCTGGACGATTAACTTTTCAATTTCGCACCTTAGGAACAAATATGTGTTTCTCAAATCCATGAAATTATTCCATTTCAGATACCCAAGATATGAATTTATACCGCATCGCGAGACTGTGGAAGAGAGTTGTACGGCTAAGAAAAATCCCAATGCAGGTATATCATCTTTTGAATCGTGCAAATATAAAATTTGATTGTCGTTCTCAAATACTGGTGCATGTTGCTTTGTAACGAAGTACGGAAGAAAAAACGTCTCCTCAGATCCTCAATCGATCATATCTTGCGGCCGCTATCTTCAGTTCCCACTAACTCTAGTGAGAAAAATTAGGTTAAGCAGACAAAAGAGTTCGTTTGTAAGTCAAAATCGAATTGCTCGTATCGGTCTTTAATGATCTATAGTCATCGGTCGATTCTTCCGGTGGCCTTCCTTATTCACTGACTTTCTCATGCGATTATTCGATCAACTTATCAATTTACACAACCGGTGCGATGTTGCCGCGGAAGTGTTTATCACTGACTAGGACAATGGATAATCCGAATACAAATGCATTACCCTTAAACATGTTCAGTTGGGCAATGTGATAATCTTGAAAGTAAAAACTTTTGGGGTAAGATGCACTCCCACAAATCAGAGGGGTTTAAAGGGGAAAGCTAATGTGAAACATTTCGTTCCAGGTAAAAACGAAACTCGATCAAAAATTATGAAAAATTTGGACGATTAACAAAAGGCTGTATTCCGAGTGAATTTAAGGACTTGAAAAAAACCAAGGTTTTGGCAAAATATGTATAGGGTGGGGACATCAACTATATGCAGTGAAAATCAGTGGATACCAAGAATTAACTACGCCACTGACAATTGGCCCTCAGATACTTAGAACAATTATTTGATCAAAAAAATTAAGTTAATCAGTCGCGCTGGCATTTGTCTTGGCCGGTACGACGCGGAATTGATTGGTAGGGCTAAATGACATTCTTATTTCGTGAATGATAGCAACATCAGGCTTTATTTTCCTTGTAAACTAAATGAATCTAATTGGATCATGATTTTATTCTGGGTGACGTGGTTACTGCAAGGTTTATCATTGACCTTGGGTTACGACTGGAGACTAAACCTTTGCGGATTACTAAACAGTTCGGTTATTAGTGTATCCTATTGCATGCAAATCTTAGATTCAGGCACTATGGTTCGCTCTTTTAACTAAGATCCGTCTTCACAACTGACCACCAAGGTCGGCCACCATTCCGAGAAAGGCGGTATCCAGAACGCTCTTCGAAGCAACTTCATGTCGGAGACCTCTAGTTTATGCCCAAGCCCTCAAGTTCGAAGGGATTTGAAAAAGATGGATATGTTTAGTAGAATTCCCATGGACCGAATACTCCCAAACTCCCGGTGTCCTCATGTCTCATTGGCCAGGTTTTTCACCCACAAGTGAATAGAAGTTGGATGGTACTATGAAAGACTAGATTTTCCATTGTAAGGTTAGTTTTTATTGATTATTATGAGCACACATCCTAGCTAACTTTGAGTAAACCAGCGAATATGAAGCCCTGAACGTAGAAGAAGGGTCTGGACATTTGTCTGCAAATCAGTTATCTATTTTTTGTGATATGTGCTGAGAATACTGCCAATATACAAAGACTAGGGTGAACACATTAAGACTGTTTTAAGGGTGTAGGACTATCACTAAGTTCATTTAGTCAACATTGATACGATATCGACTGGTTGGTTTTAAAGTGTATTGTGAGAAGACAGACCAGAATCACGGTATTGTACGATTTTTGTACAGGCCACTTTTGCTGTATCTGTGAGCACTGCGTACCACAGGGGATGATGACTGATGCCACGGTTTACAGGCTATCAAAACACTGTCAGTAAAACATTTTCGAATATCCGACCACGTAACTTGAAATTCTGTTGGCCCAACTCAATTCTACGTCAACATTTGAGTTAAATCATGTGTGATATAATACCTAGAAGCTGGGTTTCTCTGGTTGGGTAAGTCGACATGTCGTCCATGTGGCAGATGATGGTTTGGCGGCCTAACAGGGTTGTAAGACAGCTGACCTTAAGTATCTCCCGAGTGCCTGAATGATAACTACCCTTGAATGAAAGATACATTAAGACATCCTTTCGTCAGACTAATACAGTGTTCGGTTGTGTAGTCTGTGTTGCTGCATCTACCAAGAACTGTCGAGATGTGTGATGTTTTGCAGCGCTTGTCAGATCAGACTGAGCCCATCAACAACCGTGTCATCTGACCGTCGTATTTGGTTGAAAAAAAAACGTGAACTAGACCGTGTTCGTAGGACATACGCAACTAATTTGGAAAGCATAGATACTGTGCGGCTCTTGTCTTCTCGCCGTTTACTGACCCTGAGATTGACCCATCAGATTTTCGTGTTAGTTCAAAGTTAAAAATGTTTAAGGTATTGTTCCTCCCAGTTTCTTTTATGAAGTAGACAGTAGAACAGTCTATTTGAGAATGTCACAATAGCTTCTGTCTATTCTTCGTTGTTATTTATGAGCAAAGTGCAGTCGACGTAACTTCTTTGTGTTTTGGGGTCTACCAGTAGTTTTGTGACAATTCCGTTCTAGCTACGTTATAAACAACTCATCTAGAGCCGGTCACAAAGGGACAACCACTTCGATTCTATCAATGTTTCGGTGTGTTGTCCTTTGGAACACGGAAACTTTTGTAGTGCACAGTAGCTGGACCCTGTCAATCTGTCCTCCTCACTGTGATCTTGGATTAATCGAATGACTTTTCGGATTAGCTCAACAGCAAATTAAGTCATACATTTTCTATTGATACTTGGGTTGTTTACTGAATATACCATTCTGAAAATATATTTTAGAAACAAGTTGACTAGGAAGAATTTGACCGGTTCAGAGAAAGACCCTTTAGAATTCATTTTATTGGCTTGTTATATGACAACAAAAATTACAACAGGATCTGGTGGAACGCGGTGAGAAAATTGGGGTAGCGTTACCTTGGGGAATTTACTCATCCACAATGTTTTCTTTTTTATGACACGCTGTATGAATGAGTATAGTGGAAGGGAAATGCCGTACGGTCCTTTGGACCGACTGGACGGGGGGGGGGGGTGAGCAGGACCCCAAATCGTCGATTCGCATAGCGCCACATAAGGTCTTATTAGGTAAGATATGGTATCGAGCCGGGCAATAGCGAGATGCTTTCTTCCACCAAGGTTTATTCCAATATGTTTCCATATTCGTCTGAGAGATCTATCTCCAATCGGTTCTTATCCGTTCCCACTAGTCTCACTCATAACAACCTAGCTATGCCGAAGAAGATGACTGTTTGTTAATCAAAAAACACTAGGAAGTGTTTACTTTGAAATGCATTCATTTCCGGAACAAACTAATGGCTAATTCGACTGTTCACCAATGAGTAACCTTATGCAACTACCTCACTCAGCTGATGAGTCGATGCAGTTGGTGCAATGTTGCAGTCTTGTTTTAGCTCTTAATCTTGATATCGAACAAGCTCGACACTCAAGACATGCACCGTTTCCTTTTCATTTAGCATTGACGCCATCCTAGGAGTGATTTGATTGTAAGAACCTTGAATTTAAGTTACCAGGAAACGACAATTTCCAGGAACAAAACTCACGGTAATTTAACCAGCTGTTCCAGGAACAAGATGTATTGCAATTCATGAGTAGAAGGAAATCAAGCGCATTCATCATTGATTTTATGGGAATCATTGGTTTTATCCAATAAGCCTAATATTGCTGAGAAATACTTACAGACAAACTAAGCCAACTTGTCTAAATGTCAGGACGAAGAAGACCATAGCGGTCAAGTAACAACAGCAATCCAATTTAACAATCACTGGACTTGTTGGTTTTGTTTCCACAGCCGTGCATTTCACCACTTGATTTTTAAGTCTCGGTCAAGTTAAATAATTTTGCACTGTCATAAGTGCACATGAAAAGCCGAACCATTAACACTTTGGAGCTGATTAAATGACTTTATATGGGAGATAAATGAGACGACCTTGTGGTCGTCTAATTGTAAATTCACTTGAATGGGTCAATATTCATGGCTCGCACAATATGAAGATGCCATATCGCGTGACTTTGATGACAAAATTGCTACCATCAACAGATATTCGTGAAGTTGCTTGTTCCGGTTCCATTCAGTCTAGTGTTTGCATCCATTCCTCTTGCGCCTAGATGCTTTGGGTTTGGTTGCTACCTCGCGGCACCGAATGGTAGTAAAAAAGTCTTAATATCATGGATCTAATGTACTGTAGCGAAGCGGAAACGTTTATGGGTTTCAGTCGCAGTCGACGCATCCTAATAAAGCGGCTGGAAATGTGTTGCACATCTGTAGTTCTTAATAGTGATTAGCGTTTACATATAGTCAGTAAAGTGATAGATTGTTCCACAGAATTAAAATCTGTGTTAGCTTGCGACTAGACATGGACGGCATTGAGATTGCCTTGGTTTTGCTAGTCATCAGATGCTGATCACCTTCCTAAGCCTTTCAACCATTGGCTTTATCCTTAGTCTCCGTTACCACTGTTTTCGACGGTCGACTAGTAATAATAATAACGATAATGTCTAATGTGGTCTAATTATTGAACAATTATTGAAAAATACTTCGAGAATGGGAATAAGGTCAATTCCCGGTCGCCTGACAAGGGAGCAGATGGTATTGGGAAGATTCGAAACCAACTCATTCCTGTCAATTAGCCACAATGTTAACCGCACCGCAAATGACGCCCAGTTGATCATTTGGCTGTTGTTTACCAAACATGGCCATCATTTTGCCACCGGTTCTGGACACCCTTGGTTTCCTTGTGACAATCATTTCTAGCTCAATCAATGGACTCAGCGTCGGCATTTTTGGGCCAGCAATCAGCGTTATTTGTTCGGTACCGCACAAAGTTGTTAACCCAAACAGACTGTTTTATACAGTCGTTGCTGTAAATCGGGGCTTGCCCTATAATTATTTTCATTACAGTTCTTCAGATAGTTCACACTCTCCATCTGTTTTGTTGTGATTGGATGATTTGCTTACTATCCTTATTATTACTTTTAATAATGTTTTGGTTCTTTATATCATGACTATAATATCGCTTTTGTGAATAACACGACGAGGGTAAAAACTAGCGAATCATTTCGGTAGCAGAATGATCATGTTCTTAGATGACTGGCGTCAAAAGCATACTTTACTTTTACGAGTGACTTAATCAGTGGTTTTTCATTTGAGATTGTCTAATGTGACTTCCTCACAGTCTTGAATTTCGCCTTCATTAGTCACAACATAAGTTCGGCGTTCACAGCTGCTCCCTTTGGAAATGGTATTGCGTTCGTTACATTCCAAATGACCGAAAGAAACGAAATTGACTTTCATTCCTGTAGCATTTTTATCATTCACTGAAATCTCCTTTGAATTGAACATGAATCCGATGATGTCCACGAATTCGTTGAATACAATATAAAAAGATATTTCTTGCTTTCGCAATCATTCTGTTGTTTGCGCTTCGATCAGTCCTAGGAAGGATTCATTCGGTGTGTGTTTACTGGACTCACAAACCGTGCCTGTATTTCTACTCTATGGACAAACCGAATAAAAGTAAGTGATCGAATTTTCGTCGTACTCCCAAGTTTTAGGTTTGTTACTCAAAAGGATTTTGTCACACAGATGAGAAATTCGCAAACTTATACCAGTAGAAGATGCTGGCCGCGTGAAGAGGCCCTCAATCTGATTTGAATGGCTCGAGAAGATGCATACTGGAAAATTTTCCACTGATCTTAAATTCGCAGTTAGACATGTCAGATCGGTGACGTAAAAGTGTACTGGGGCAGTAATTTTTGGGATCCTTAAAGGCATGTACCCAATGTAATTAATGTGGTTGCCTACGGGCTACACGGTATAGCAGGACCTTTGAAATATGTTGTATCCGGCATTATCCTGCTATTTTACTGTGGAATTGGAAGCAGTTTCCTGTCCAGTAAGCAAAATAACACCGCTGCACAGCGTAAAACTACGTGCGTAAACGTGAAAGTCCTCGAAAATAAATCAAAACCTTTTTTTTCGGAAGAACTGGTCGAACCTTCATCAAAGAACAGAAAAGGAAGAACAGAAATGCATAAACTTGATGAATACATCCTTTTCTAAAGGGGATTTATGACTGCCACGAATGACTGAGATCAAGTGGGTTATCGGTGTGAAAAACAGGACACTGAAATAGAACCTGCTATACCCAATTTGGATTTAACGCAACTACTTTACCTTGTACTAACGAACTGGAATAGTTCAAAAATGGCTACTCTGTTTCACGCTGGGACTGACAGGAAAATCTCCACCAATGTAGAAAATAGCTCAGAACAGATGACCAGAATTGTTAATCATGCGGCGAGTATCACCATTGCAAGCGTTCATTCTCCTTTACCAACTTAATCATGACGTACCTTTACTATTCAACTGCTTATCACTGCAATTCGCGTTGTTATTCTATTCGGATTGTTGGGAATAATCAGTAATGCATATAGGCGGAATTGCAGATGATGGTCGTCTTGTATTTCATGATGGTTGACTACTGTGCGGCTTTGGCTTGGATTCCCAGGTTAAGCTTTACGAATATTCATTTCTTCCGATTCTCAACAGGTGAAACAAATCAAAAGCAATGGAGTACATCTGTTTTGTCAGTAATGAATCTTAAAAGTTAGGCTTTGGGTGTTGCTCTGTTTTCTTCTCTTGCTCTGTCAACCACTGGCACTTTCGTCGTTTGATCTCGTAAGTGAAGCTAACTAGTTGCTAAGGTCCAGCACCAATTACGTTTCAGTCTAGTGTGATCGGAGCTTAGATTCATCAAAAAGAAGCATAGTGATTTGCTCAAAAAAGCAAATGCATCAAATGTGAAAGATGCCCATTTGGCTAAATCATGAACTATTTAAATCAGACCACGAATATCAGAAAGTCGATCTCGAGAAGTACGCGGACAGGACAGTCGTAATAACAATGAACACTCAATAAATGCTTTATCCACACATAAAATCATGAACTGTCTTATTAGAAATCATCCTAACTTAACTATCATGAGTACTGCTTTCCAATTAGCATGAAAAACTAAATTTCACTAGAATATTCTTGTCCGTTATTTTATTTTTCTACTGGCAGTGATTCTAAGGCGACCAATCTCCATAAATCGAAATAAGTGCCGCTGGTCATTAATTATTCTGTTTCTGCTTGGGGTTTTCTATTTAAAAAGTGTACAACGATTGGTGTGCACATTTAATTGTTGGAACCCTAGGCACACAATACTTTCCCACGATTAGCGGGAAGCTGCGCCAACAAATACCTTCAGTAGCGAGTAGTTAGTCCGGAGAACCAAGTACCACAGGAGCTCGAATACAGTTGAGAATGGTTCTGGAGAAGAAAAATCCTCATCACCATTAATTTCAGATTAGGTTAGGGCCAGCCTTCACGTACTTCATGGTCTCCAGTGAAGTACAACAAGTCCGGCCTATCTCACCATTTCTTTTCAACTTTGTCGGTGGGGGAGTTGAGCTCCTCACAGGGAAGTTTTTGATTTAGAGTATTCCCTTTTATATCGTCTTACTGAGTGAAAATGCACAAACAGCTTAATGCGCGTTGTACCGCTTGGCGATTGACGTCTCTAGGTGTGATATATACTTTGCACTTACAAAATGCAAAATACTTCTTCAAGACTGTGCCTGTGCCTGCACTCAAACTTTGTCGTGATCGGTAGCTGATATCCTCAATTACCTCAGGAGTCTGAGCATACCTGGCGTAGGTGTTGGAGAGAAAGTTACATCACGAATTGTAAAAGCCAGATGAGCTATGCGAACCTGAGGCACTTGTGGAGCCGCCGTCATATCTGGTCTTCCCTCAAGGAGAGGGTGTACAATGCCACAGTTCGTAGTGTTCTGATTTGTGGTTCCAAGACCTGGCGTTTCCGCATTGAGGATGCCCGGAGACTTTCTGTGTTCGACCAGCGACGTCTCCGAAGCATTGCCCGTGTCTGGTGAGAACCTGGGTGTTCTACGTCGCCTTTGGTGAACTGGACATGTACTGCGTATGTTTGTCCATTGTCTATCTTCTCGTGCTCTTTTTGCATGTGCTGGACTAAACTGGAAGAAGCGACGTGGCGGTCAAGCTATGACTTGGCGTAGAGGCGTAAAGAAGTTAGCTTCGGCTTTGGCCTCGGTTGGCGTCTTCAGCCTTCGTGTTTGGGGCTTAAGAGATAGGGATTACTTTTGGCTGGAGAAGCCGACAGCTATATTTCACTAGCGACATCAGTGGTGCAAATGCTGTGCGACCTGTGTGTAGAATTCATCCCCCTTAAAAGTAATCCGAAAACAACAAAACTCAAGATATGCCTGACAAAAGCATATAAAAGCATAGTTGGTTTGTCTACTTTTATTAATTTTTCTCTTTATTTCCCTTTTTTATTTTCCCGTAAAGCTCTGTTTGCATGCTGTTTCGTTGGTTCAATGATTCTTTTCAAGCGCCTGGAATTATATTTATATATGTATATATATAATATATATATATATATATACATATGTGTGACACTGAACAAACTTCTATGTTCCCTTGAGGGGATGACTTCGAAATGTTTTGGTTTTAGGGATTTAAACGCTGCTCAGGCCAAGTTCAGAACAATGAGCGAAGTTTTGTTTGCCGAAATAAGGCTTAATTATGTCAGGAACAAAGACTGAGTGGTGACAAATTGACTTTAGCTGGGCACACCTTAACAAAAGTAATCACTGTGCATCGCATCAGGTGTATTGGACACGTTCCAAGAAAGCTTGCTTATTGTCTACCTGACAGCGCAACAGTTAAACATTCTCTGTACGACTGAATAAAGCCTAGGGCGGTCAAATGACAACTTAATTTAGAGGCGTGATGGGGTGCAAGTCAACTTTGGTCTTCTTCACTTCCAGCTAGTTATGTTGGTTTGGGTCCAGTGGATAGACTTTCAATAACTAGAAACAGGATTCCATTAAAAATTCATAATTTTCCTTTTGGTTCTTCTACACTGAAGTTATATCCAAAAAGGTTCTCGCACTACGTATATATCTTGATGCATATATACATATATATGTATATATAAAGAAGATTAGCGGTTCTATCTAATGTTAAACAGAAAAGAATATGAAATGAACTCATTTTCTCCCTTTTCATTTTGGCCCAAACCGCTATGGTTTAATTAAAGTTGTCGAACTAATTTTAGTTTACATTTTGGTCTCAGCAAAATTAAGTCTTGTCCAGGAAGTTTATATCGTTGTTGTGACACTCTTGCTTTCCTTTTGATCCAATAGATTTCGAGCTCACGTTGGATGATGTGCGCATATTCAGCACCACAATCACTCACATCAAAGTTTTTTGTACCGCAAATGCGAAGGATGATGCATCCCGACGACAGGGACAACGGCGATCGTCGTCAAGCTCGTCGTCTTCTTCTTCACCTTCGTACGAACATCGTTCTACCACGGGTGATTGCAGACTGACTAAAATCCTCCTGCTAATTGGTCTTTTAAACGGTTCTGTGGTAATTCGAGATATAGAAACAGGTAAAAATGTTTATTATTTGATAAATGAAATATCCAAAGATCTTACAGTATTCTTTTGAAGCATCATTAAGCTCGCAAGACGATTTTAATTAGTCATGTATTATATGACAAACGTTTGAGGCGACCTGCTTTCTTCACGTATTCACTCTTTGTCTCCTTCTTGGTTCTGCCGCGAATAGTTACATTATAAAAAACGAGCCGCTCATCAAGTTACCACACATGATTTACAAAGGAATTGACTTTGAATATCGCACATGATACGCCAAAAGAATGCCAACTGTCCTCAGGGTCAGATGAAACGGACGATGAATATAATATCCTTTTTGTAGTTAATACACTAAACCGTTTGGACTTTTTCTTTACGGTCTAGACCGTGTAGAACGAACTCGCTCGTACTAATGATCGAAACTTTGTTTTATTATTCCCTCCCATTCTCCGTGGTCCTATACGTGGTGGAATTTTTGATATTATCTGAATGAAAATCACCCAAGACGCCTTCCTCTCTTGTTGACAAACTTCGAATGAACACGTGTGACATTCGAATAGAGTTTCAAACAAGATAGGTATTGAAGAAAGTAGTCCACCCGAAAAGAAATTTTCTAATACGTCAAGATATTTTACCTCATTAATTACAAGCAATGGACATTATGTTCACCTAAATGTGATTAGGTTTGTCATCCGTTTAAAATTTCTCCAATGAAATTTCCAAGATACGTAAACTTGAACCCTATTCATTTGTGAATGAAGTATGCAAATGGGCTACTCAACCGGTGCTCAAAATTTCAAAGGTATAGGTAAAAGGAAGGTAAAGGAACACAAAAAATATACGAAAAAAATGAGTGACCCTAAAAGCTTGCCAGGTACGGCCTTTGCTACGAATATTACGAATGTCCCAATAACAAATACATTCGCATAGACCAATCAAATCAACTAACTCCATTTACACTAATGTTATCTTTTTCTGATGTTCAGTGATGGTTCCAGTACCGTACCATTACAAACCTCTCGACGCTTTATTAAATTTCGGTAATTCGGGTCGAATGCGTTGTGTTGGTTTAATTTAAGTAATATCGCCGATCTTCGCCTGATTGCGAACTGCCTTCGAATGCGAACTGCCTTCGAATGCGAACTGTGCATGGGAAAACCCCCGCCCACGAACACACACGCACACACCGGTCTCGCGCAACTGCATTACTAAGTGAAGTAGCTCGTTTACTACTCCTAGGTAGTGTACTTTTTGTTCCCTATAATTCTAGGCAAATTCGGGGCTAAGTGTTACCGGTTATATTTCCCAAAATGGTAGGTTTCATTTCAATCAAGCCTACACGAGACAGCATGTGGTTTCTAACACGTCCTATTATGGAATGTTCATGCTATTGCGGAATATCTGTGGTTCCTGATATTGTCCATTTTGTGTTGCAACGGTCACAAACGTGAACCACCTGCACAAAAGTGACTAGGAGACCTGGGTTACAGATTTGTATATGCAGCTCCGGTATATGTAGGTAAATGCCCGAGTGAATCTGGTATCCAATCAGTATTCGGAAACTTAACGGCCAAAAGTCACTTGTCGTAGTTGCAACTCTACTGATCACTGTCACTTCTCAGAACATCAACCAAAGTTTATTAACGCCAGCTCTAACATAAAGTGTCTCAAAAAAACTGTTGAACAACACAAACCTAGTACGGTACCCGAGGCATGTAAAACTAATACTGTTGTCCTACGGTTATCGAATATTATTAATCTGTAGTTGTCTGAAACACTGGGGGTCAACCATTTAGTTTCTTCTAGGATAAGTAGGAACACCAATTATTTTTGGTTCCATTTGTAAACGCTATATTTCTGGTGGGTTGTGTCTGCGTTGAATTAGATTTGAGTAAAAATGTTCGGTACTTTTAAATATATTGAAAGTGAAATATTAGTCATGGAAGGAACCCCAATTTTACGATGCCACTTGAATATCCTTATTAGAAGCAGACATTGAACGCAAATTCAAAAAAATTATGAAACAGGGAGATGGCGCAAGCGTAGCTGTGATTTTTCAAATGAGAATGTTCGATGAATCCAGGGTTATTTGGAATCGTGTGCTAATTCAAGACCGCTCACGTGGGTCATAGTAGTAATTTTATTGTGCTACACTATACTAAACCATACTATACTACATCATAATAGACAGCTGATCGAATCACACCGTCAGAGGAACCCGTTATTCAAGAACAATCTCACTTTAATTTAAGTTTGACGATTTAGAAGGCAGAGTTTTCTGGCACTACTGAACAGATTTGAATTTCGTGCTTCCGCTTCAGTGTTACCGGATTATACGTGAGTTCCAGAAACACTGAAGAGGCGGGCATCTGAGCTTAAGCAGCAGATGATGTAAATGAGTCACAAAAGAAGGGATAAATTTCATAATCCAATAGCCTGCATAAAGAGTGCGATGCTTATGAAGAGTTAGTTTTTATACTTTATCCCAATGGTTTTAAAAATTCGTGCTGGTCGTCGTCACTGGTTACTGGTTTTCGTAGGGTTCTCGTTGCTGAGCGTGACAATCAGATCACCGACGTTTTATGACTCTGATAGATGGCATTGTTAGTGCGGCAGAAAATTAAGAACCAACACCACCAGTGCAACAGGTTAGGATAGACACTGCGTAGGTGGCTTACTGTCAGTTCACGAACGCACTTGGATTTCATTGTGCACTGTGAACAGCTTAAATCACTGAGTAAGCAAAAACTACGAAACATAGACTACACTTACATCACCCGCATCCATAATTCACCGACACCGTACCACTAAGCTTTCCGGCCAGTGCCCTGGAATGTGAAATTTGTGAAAGATTTGTTACTGTACTCCTTGTGTTAGTCAAAAACAAATACGAAGCTACTGTGAATTCAAACGGAATGATCAAAGGCGAATGCGGTGAGATAACTTCGGGGTACGCTAATTATTTAATCCAGTAGATAGCAAGCCTGTCACTGCCAGCAAGCATAGTGAAACGTCTTTGGCAATGCATCTAACATCTATTCATCATTCTGAGTGATGCTGTGTTCAGTGCATAAAAAAAAACGCGAACGATTTATTTTCGCGGTAATAATGAAGCTCATTGGCGGAAGATCTGTTCAAACGTAGCAGCTGTTAGCGGCACAGATCATTGGGTGAAATTTAACAGGATCACTTGTAGGTCAGTCAGCGATTAGTCATATAAAATCCAATTCATACATCTAACGGGCTGAACAGGCTCGGCGATGGCATGCACCTGTGCACATGTGACAGAAATCAGTATCAACTAATCGACCAGTGGGTTCTGATATGTTCGTGCAATCGACAGACACGAGTTGAAATTTTCAAGCTTTTATCAACAGAAATAATTCTACTTGCTACCGGCCGCAGGAGCTTCATCAGTGCCTACTACCGTCAACAACCAATGAATTTGCACAAAATATGGGTGCAGAATTACGATAGTCTTGTTGGCATAACTAGTTATCATCAAGTACAAGCGATGGTACCAGGTCATTGAAGACCCGGAGGTAAAGGGAAATACACTAAAAATGCGTTAGGATTGATTCTGTCGAATTCAGTAAAAAAGCCTGAGCTGCCGCAGGATTATTCAACGCTTTTGGTCAGTTCATAACCAATCATTACCTATGCTGTCTGGTGATCAACATTGAGATTTGCTGAGCTTACTTACCTTGGGATTCACACAAACGACATATCCGTATTGTTTTCGATCCTACGGAGTTGATATCAATTTTTCATGCTAATATTCTTGTTAAGTTGGGAACGCAATTTAATAAACTGCCAACATAAACGGGAAACTCGCGGGTCTCGGAAGGATCACGATTGAAAACTGTTATGAGTTTGCCCAGTGTATCGCCTGGAGCCAGTCAGTTCAACGGTCTTTGTGTTCGATCAGCACTTGACAAATCAGTGAAACTCACTAAGACTTGATTCGTCTATATCATAACGCTGAGTTTATTACCGATAAAAGGCTCACCCATGTGAATAAAGTATTTCAGATTCGTCTATTGTGATTTTCTGCTTTCAGGCCTGTACTGGCCCACCGTGACCACAGAGAATGCACCTGTTTGTCAATTGGGCATGATTCAGAATCCTTTCGGTGGTTATGAATTAATAATGAGCTCCATTATTCAAAACGCATCGAACATTTCCAGCACATCCCAATTCCGGTTAGCCACCATACATTTGAATGAAGATTATGAAGTCGCTGGTCAGAACATAAAGGCTGTGTAAGTTAATTAGTGAGTGAGTGAGTGAGTTAGTTAGTCAGTCAGTCAATCATCCAACCAGTCCAACAGTCAGCTGGCATCTGCTTGCTGTTGATAACCTTAGTTTAACGAACCCAGATTCGTTTTCATGTCCTGTTAGTTTCCTTATTCCGTTTGTCTGGGCTGCTTTTGGTCATTCGTCCACGGGGTGGCTATTCCGGATATGTTTTTATCCACTGTGATTCAATTTCAACCATTCGTGTTCAGTATTTTTGAATCTGTAATAAGTGGGGAATTCCAATGGATCAACGGTGCTCGGGTTAATCTTATTTTACTATGAATTACTTTGTTTGATTTGATTCTCCTCCGCCCTGCGCACGGCTATTGTGTACTAGATTGGTGAATAACACAATCCAGTTATTCTTTCATCACCGAGTATTAGAAGCTTTATGTTATTTTAAATATTGTTGGTTTACGCTTCAAGATGCTCATCAAATTGATGGTGCTAGCCAATGTGGAGGATAGGTCAGAGTATTAGTTTGCGCAGGTCCTACTCGGGACACTAAGACTTGTCCGAACCGCTGAAGCTGATGACTTTGCGGTGGGACAGAGTTTATCAACCTTAAAGTTTTGTCTCCCTGTCATTACCAAATATGGAGAAACGTTAGCTAATTTTGAGGACTTCCTGAAGGTATGCTCAAACTCCACTGGTGATAACAGTGAGGTCAGCATTGGCTTTTGGTCTTCGGTTAATTTTTTCGGGAGTTCACAGTGTCGGCTCCAATTGAAGAAAATATTCCTCGGTCTTAAGGATGCGTTACACAATTCACCTTTTTCTTAGTCCCCAAAATGTAAATCTGGATCCAGTCATTTGAAGAAACATTTTTTGCTAACAGATCCCTGGTAAATAGCAAATGAATGTTTGGCTATAAGTGGCGTGTTCACTGCCAGCCCGATGGACTTTGCAAAGAAATCGATTCGATCAAGAAGTGACTGGCACCACAGTATTATCCGCGGACCATATACCTGGGTGGACTCTTCTTGACTCAGCTGAACACCAGAGTAACCGTTTAGTCCAAAACCGGTTGTTCTTTTAGTGACAAAGTTGAATAGGGCCGTTAGAAGACGGAAGTTCTGTTGAACTCTGGTGACGAATGCAAAATTCGAAGATCCTTTGTCTTACATAAAGATTTTCATATCATTAGCTTTGTAGCAACATCTAAATGATAATTTAAGCTTATCGGATGTTCTAGAGGATTGGATTATTGTCCTGGGGGACCAGTGATAAGCCAAGTCGGGGCAGTCGGAAATTCAGTGAAGCAGGTTTTCTGTGGGTCTGGAAATTTACAACTGTTCTCTCGTATTTGATGCAATTTAAGAACGTTTATCAATATGACCTTTTCCGAGGCTAATCGTTCTTTAGCTTGTGCTAGTGTGCTGATATTTTCCTTTTGACAAACGGTTTAGTAACAAAGCTTCAAAACTATTGGTAGCAATATTGATGAGACTGTTCTTTTCGTAGTTTTAACCTTTTCATGTGTTAATATAGTGGGAAACCAGAAGGGCATACTTCGGTTTGTAAAACTGAGCCAGATATATAAGCAATAAATTCGTGGCAAGAAACAGATCGTTCTAGATTTGTGGAGCAATGCTTTATTTTCCGGTGGTCTCTGTGCCTTTCTTTTTACGGATGATCCTAGTGAACACAGTATACTTCCGAGCGTCGCAGATGACTCCTTGAGGAACTGACATTGTTTGATTTGCCAAATGGTTTACAGGTCGGCTGAGCAAATGAAGCAAGTGTTCCGTTAATCCTTCATTTTTCTGAATTTATTCGAGCGTACGGTGTCCTGCCGCATCACGAAACAGCTGCCGACATTAATAGTGCCTATTGAGCTACGCCGACGTGACCAGTTCTTGACGCGATGTTTTACTGAACTAATGTAAACTGTCTGTCAAAACAGACCCATTTGAATTGATTTTGATCTAGAAATTGTACATCGTCGATCAGCAAAAAGTCCTTCTCTCTTAACATATTCGAATGCCGTTTCACCTAGTGCAGTTTACTGTCCCTGGAGTAGAATTCGCGAGGTTTAATTGCATTTCAAAATTGCGAAGTTTCTATGTATCGTTAAACAGCATAGATACCTGTTCATTTTTTCCCACTTGAAGGTTGTCTGGCATGCAACGGAAGTTAGGCAGTCGGAGATGTCAAGACATTGGACTTTTCGGTCTTTCAAGAGTCACAGTGAGGTGGGGAAATGATTAATCCAAATATAAATACGGTAGCAAACAAGTTTGCTTGCCACTGTTTTTTAGTGTTTCAACAGGGTTTTTTCAAGTGTCTGATCCAAATGTACAGATAATGATCCATGATAACCAAGGAACGAATTACACCGCAAAAGAATCTTGAGACACTCGGTGTCGTTACGTTTTGTCGAATTTTTCCATAACCTACCGCGCCAGCCAATCTTCATTCCCACAGTATTTCTTTGAGTCATCCAACATGGGTTTTGATCAAGAAACCGAGTTTCTTATCCTGTGCCTGGTCATCACCGAAATTCGTCTTTGAAATGAGCTTTGAAACAATTTATTTTGAGGGGACGGACAGTAAAAGTCGATCATTTTGACCAGTAAATAAGTATTTTTGTTGTTGTTCAGACAAAGGGTTGAACTAGTGGTGATGAAATCACTCTTTGGAGCGCTGTTTTGAACGAGTGATACGCTGAAAGTTACTATCACATCATTAATAGAGAGCACCAATCTACGGGTGAAATTTCTAGGTCATCCAAATTTGGTTGAACTGTATATTACTGAGGGAATGTCTGAACAACCAAACAAATGGATTACCAGAGCACTGGTTTCGGTTGATCTCTATCGTCGTAACAGCTGGGAACGAAGAGGGCAGAACTTTGGTTGGTTTAGCTTCAGGGTTTTGGTTTCGGTTAATATTTTCCAGCATCGACTATTCAGATTCAAAGTGGTTGATGTATGGTGGATAAAGAGACTTAAAGCAATAAGTAAGAAGTTAGATGAAAGTTTTGAAGACGCAGGTATACTACTGAGTGTGGCACACAATCAAAGTACCTAATGCCCCCGAGCATTGTGGTGATATCTCGTGAACCCCGACTAAACAATCTGGTTTATTCTGCTTGGAACGGTTGATTGACAGAAGTTCTGGTACTGCTTTATTTCGTACGGTCCCCAGGACGACCCATCTCCCGACCACTACCAGCCTTGTATAACAGCATGCATGGTCAACATAAGGGCATTCATAATACTGATCCGTGAGCATATAAGCCTATTCAACTTCAGCATTCGACGCAACTGAGATGATTCTTGACCCAGCATACTATGCTTTGGACCAGCGTTGGTGATAAAGTTATTCCAATAAGTTCGATAAGTACAAGAAAGACACCAGTGTGGTCGTCTAAATGCATTAGAGAAATGGCTCATAAGTGGTTAGTTCTTCGAATAACATAAGGTCTATTTTATTCGTTTTTTCTGTTTTTTTTCATTTCAACCTTGTTCTCGCCAGCAGAGTTTTGATTTCGTTGTGCTGACACAGTGCCGGTGTTTGGATCCATTTGTTTCAAGTTATTTTAGCTCTGGCATGATTACCGACAGTACGGGTGTTTCGAAGCCGGTCTGGTGACCGCACGTCGGGTATTTTACCGATTCTTTCTGAATGTTTGGAAAAACCAAGCGTGTAATCTTTACTAAAATTCTTCGTATTATTCAGTTCCAGTTCATTGGGAACAGTGCTATATCGTGCTGCATGCATCTTCCAAACAGACCCGGATTGCTGCGTAAGTTTTATCTGGAAGTTTGTCCCTTTTATTTACCTCTAAGCGAGGAGTTTCAAAACAATAAGACATTTTTTGTCATCCTTCGTCTGAGCCCAAAAGATCTCTTAGAGTTGACGTTGTGGTAGCGAATCGGCAGTTGATGATTTGCTTGTCTTTCTCCCAACCCGACATTTTTTGCATGATGCACCATTCAGATGAACTTCAATGTCTCACTTCATTCGTCTCAAGCTTTCAGATTCACGGGGCCTGGAAGCAAAACTCTATTTTGTAATTTTTGGATAAGCCAAAACTAAGCATATTGAAAAGGAACTAAGTTCGGACTGTATCAAAAATAAATGTCTCATGTATTTTGTTTTCATTGTAAAAGTATATAGAGCCGAAACAGTGCATTAACATTTGTGGACATAATTCACGGACTTTTTTGGTACTTCGCGCGAGCTTTCTTAGGGCAGTTTCACAATCGGAAACTGTCTCGTAACTGATCATCCATGGTAACGAAGCATCGAAGGTTTGGACTCCCAACCGGAAAAAATGTGTTCTAGTAGTGTAAACTTTCTCACTAAAACCAAATTTGATTGTTTCCAACATTTGGCCGATAGATTCCCCGCATACCCTTCTTTAACAAGGCTAGTGTGATGTTGGCCGATGTGGGCAGAGACTAATCACGGTGGCAAATGATCTTGGAAGAGAACACTATAAACGAAGAAGTTGCCTGAAGTAAAAATCTACGATTCAGAATACTCCAGTGAATTTCGTGTTGATGATACTATTCCACTACGTTTTACTGACACTATTTTTGACAAATGATAAAAACTACAAGTTTTTTTTACCTTTTTGCTTTACCTGAGTAGCTCTCCCTCCGATCCATATGAATGCGCGAAAGCTGTACCCAAAGTGAACTGATAAAGCTTTCTGCATACCACAGACTTCAATAACGTTCCAGTGGCTTGGGATAGTTTGCCACGTCAGGTTTTTTCAGTCGACCAAATTTGTAAAAGTTCCCCATTTGGATCACTCTGTCAAGCTGCAATACGCCACAAGTGCGCCAACTGAGAAAAGGCTTATGTGATTCTTGGCAGAATCAGCGTTCAAGATTCATTCTGCCATGTACATCCAACGAAAAATTTTATTCAAAATTCAGAACAGCTTTAATCATATACTCAGATGGTTTATTGGTGGTCCCAGAACGATTCCTTGGGCCGATTTGCCCACTTCTAAAATTGTCTGTGTGGTGCATGACAATTCAGGATCATCGGTCACATTCAACACCAGTGTCAGATAGGAATCGCCACAAAAACATGGTTTTAGTAACTCAGTCAATCGAGACCCGCGGCAATTGATCCCAAGGTCCGCTCGCCTGAGATTATGGAATAAACTGGCAAAAAGAATCAACGACTTCTGCAGGTACCAACTTTCTTGTTTAAAATGACGATCCTGAGTCAGATTCTCCGTTGGATTAATCCGAGCCAAACCGGCCAAATCACCCAATATCAGTGTGCCCACGTGTGTATACTCCATAACCGTAACCGAAGTCTGGGAGATTACTTTGATCAATATGAACAAATGAGATCGGGAGCTGACATGTGAATGTTCTATACTGATGGATTTACGCTGAGAGGTAGCTATGTACAAAAGACTGTTGAACTCTTTCACGTCTTTGACCGGGACCTCTTTTTGATTTTCAACGTGCACCACCAGCCCGGTATCTTTAATTCTAACCGGTCGTTTGCTCAGAAGACATACCACATGCTCATTATGAATCTCAATCATGGAGACATTCAGCTTCCAGTTCTCTGACCCCTTTTCTTTAATAAGTTTAAGCAACTCGCTACAAGCAAAGGATGCCACTCCAGGATCTTCTGGTGTACCGCAGCACGTGTAGGTTTTTCCCGCTCCACTGGTTCCATGGAAGAGTATTGTCACGTTAAAGCCCTCAACTGCACGTTTAACCGGTTCTGAAATGATTTGGTAAACGGATTTCTGATTTGAATCCGGGGTAAAAATTTTATTAAATTGATATTGCTTTACAGCTTCACTAGTCGGACAATCTCTGTTTAAATGGAGACCGATTTTCTCCTCCGTGATAACTGTTATACATCCTGAATCAAAAAGTCCTCCACCGACAGGTCGATGTTTAGTGGCGAAATTGAGCGTAGGTTGAACTGAACGAATGCGCACGAATACTCGAATTGCACCTGCCACTTCTTGCCATCGATGGGCCAGTTGTTGTCGTTGAACCATATCCTCTTGATACCTTTCTAGTTGTTCCCTTCGTCGATGCAAAGCTTCCAGTTGTTCTCGATTTACAGTGCGACTTGATTCGATACGAAAGTACTCGTCCAAAAGATGTTGTCTTTCTAGTTCTACCCGAACACAGTCAGCACGTAACTGCTGTCTAGCTTTGCGGGATGCCTCAGCTTGTTCATTCACCTCGTTTAGTTGTTTTTTGATTTGTACAATATTTTCTTCAAGAAACTGATTTTCAGCTACTCGTATCATACATTCGGTGTTTTCTGCAGTTAGTTGGTTGTTCTTATTCTCTTGCGCTTCAACTTGAACTAGTAGAGACTCTTTCTCGCATCTCAGATGTTCGATTTCCGTGGCTAGTTCTGTGTTCGCTTGTTTCAGACGAGCTAATTCTGTTCGAAGTGTTTGAGCAGTTGATAATCTTTGTTCGTATTCTTTGTGCAAATGAGTTAGATCACAAAACTTTGTTGTATTAGGACTTACTGGATCCAAAGCCCAGTGCTTACTGGGAAGAAATCTTACTGGTTGCCGAATCTGTTCGTGTTTAGTCGGCTCATTGTGAGCTGGCTGCGCTTCTTCAGCGGTCCACGGTGACGTTTGCGCAGAATCGACTGACAAAATGGCATCAGATTGCAATACTTTGTTTGTTGTTGCACTAACTTTGGCATGGCTGTGATCCGGCTGTATCAGGTGCGGATGGGGTTGATAAAGTTGGCTGGCAAACTGATTAGTTGCACCAACACATGCGGATGTACACTTCGTGTAACCGAATGCACCGCTTTGTTCAGTCATTCTGCTGCCAAAGTGTCATCGGTTAGATATCATTAGGAAGCAGTGCTCTGCTCATCACGTGACCCCCCTAAGGTCACGATTATTCTAATCAATAAAAACGTCTGAACTACTTGGGTAAAAATATCCCAGACCTCGCTCAGCGGAATCAGGCTAACCAGTCACGTGTCGGCAAAGTTTGAATTTTTGGGCAAGACCCATTGAAGAAGCTCGTTACCTGTTGCGACTTTATAACGTTATCCATCCGGCAGCTAAGAAAAAAGCGATTCTATCATACTATTTTAGTGTGGCCAATCTGAAGGTGTTGAATAGGTGGTTTTCACTTAACGGCATTCGAATCCCTAGCTAAATGGTACCTGAATTTTAGCACAACGTGGTCAGCCAGCTGCATTGAGGCTGCTTCGAACGAAGTCGGGCGTTTAACACATTGGCTTACGTTGCTTTCGCTCAGCTGACATTTACCGGAATGAAATAAAACTAAAATCTACTAATTTTGAATTCAAATGCATGTTTAGTTTTCGGTCAGTTCGAAATACTTTTTTCACTCAACCTAAAGCGTTTTGCAAGCTGACACTCGTGACTTGTGAGAAATTCAAACAAATAACTGCTGGTTTTCTACAATAAAAGAAGATGCTGAACTCAAATTTTTCATCTGTTCTGAAAAATGTCGAAATTCGGTTCCTAAGTTTTTCGCTCTTCTTCCCTAATCTGTATTATTATATTAATGGTTCTTAATTGCAGATTATCGTTGCTCTAGATGATCAAGCAGACATTCATGTCTACCTATTCCACCGATTTTTCGCTAACCTGTCGGGAAATTCAACGTATAAATCCTTACGGATTCGACTACCTGCTCCGTACAAGTTGGTGCTCTCATCCGGGACGGCAGGTCTACTTCCAGATTGCTCGTTGGATCCTGTCGTGGACGAATTAATGCACCAAATACAAGTGTCCCACACAGACGATGACCGCGATACATTGTATTTATGGATACGAGGCAAGTAGTATGCAGTACAAATTAGTTCTCGGAAAATTTTCTCATGATGGAAGTTATTGTTTTTAGAGTAGAGAAGCAAGCCGTGATTGTGTGATTTTTTATATTGAGAAAATGTTTGTTCCAATTATTTGAAGCGTTCAACAGAAAAAGAAGGGGACAGCTTTTTCTTCACATGTGATCTGTCTCCCTGAAAAGACCTTAAAAGCAATCGTTGGACAACTGCAACGCTCAGCTTACTATATGTTGAGTTCCTCAAAATCCGAATTTCATCAAACTGTCTACAACGGGAATGCACCTATAAAAAGGCCAAGGAATACCATCTGCGTAGTCGACTTCAAGGATCAAATACGCATTTTCTATACGGTCTTTTTATTCCCTAGTCAGACCACATTCACTGCATAACGAAGCAATATGTGAGCAACGATCACTTGGTGTAAAAACTCATATGTATGAAATGATCGTACTTGAATGAATAAATTATGGGCAAATCATTTTAGTGTTTCACTCACCCTATTAAGTAAGGCTGTTGACCATAACTTTTGTCAAAGATATATCGGGACAGCGATCTCAGGTGTGTGTAATTAATCTGAACTGCACCAAAACAAAAAACCAACAAGCCTATCAATAAGTGTGCAAACCTTGAGTCGCGCTATAACGTATAAACGGATAAAATCAGCAAATTGAAGAATGCCACTTGTCCTATCACAGGAGCTCGTAGCATGAAAAGAAGAGTAAAGTGATCAGGTATTAACAATTACATAACCATCATAGAGGTCAGCAAATAGGGTGCTACGGCACATGTTCGCCCACCGCTATTCAAACTCGATTCTGCGGTTTTAGTCCGTTGTGAATCAGGTGAGCAATGGCATATGCCCTTCTTAATTTTACGCCATCTTTTATTGGTTCACCACCATCACCCATAACCAGGACGAATAAAGTTTTAGATCTTTTCCAAATTTAATTGTTTACTGAAGAATAATTTCATGAGAACAGCGTATTGTTGTAGAGTGGTCGGAAACGTTTCTTGGCATTTTTAGGTTATAATTGTAACCTTTTGCCCACTGTTCATATACCGCATTCATTCTCTAAATACAGTGGCAATTTAAACATTACACTCTACCCGTCTCCTCAACCGTAGTCTCGACGGTATTTGGGTTCAATCTGCTTTAATAAGTTTAGTCTTGTTTTGTGGTCAATTTTATATTGTACTAAGAAATATCAACTATTAAAAGTGCAGTTTTAACTTCGCGGTTCTCAATGATGGCAGACAGTAGTGTTATTTATTCGGGGCGTAACGATGATAGCCATAATGAGCACGGACATACTTCGATAGGAAGACCAACGCATTTCACCACATCTAAAGTAAATTTTGTTTTGAACTGTCTGTAGTATGAAAGTACCTAGCTAGATTATGAATGTAGTTATACTTTGATTTGATTTCTCGTAAGAAGTATCTTAGTAATGTTGAATAAAGAGCACCCTAATATTAACCATGGCGTGGCATGCTGGAAATACGTTTTGCACCTCTGAAGTGTGAAATGCTGTTGCTAGAAACGATTAACTCTAAGCCCAGCTTTGTTCTTGGAGGGGGACAGTTTGATGAGGTGGATAGATTTGGTTACTTTGGAAGTTGTATTTCACCTGGTGTTTCTAGGTCGGATGAAGTGTATTCGCGTATGCAAAGGCTTTGTCGGGATTTACTAATTGAGGCATGTGTAATGTCGGCCTGACGTCTGGTTATCCATCAGAGATCGGGTACAGAAAGCGCCAGTGAAGTCGGCGCTATTGTGCCACTCAGAAACATGACCGTTGAGAACGGAATGCGTGTAAAGACTTTTGGTGTTTGAATATTGATGTCTTCGCAGTATTGGTGGATTATGCTAGAAGAATTTTCTGAGTATCTCAAAGGTAAGGTGCCGGATTTTAGGGTTCAATCGCTGAAACTGGTGTGGTATATTTCGCGCATGCTCGCAGGACAGCTGCAAAGCAGGTATTGGTTGGAGGATAATCGGATCTGGCCCGTGTGGTTCCATTTGGACTGCCAGGTAGGGATCCATGTGGCTCTCCGAAGCAGTGGTTAGAAACGACAGATGATAAAGCTCAGTGTAGCGGTCATTGACATTCCTGCACTCGAAGCCTTTCTTACCGTGCACTGTTTTTCTACTTGTGAATTTGCAGTCGGTCTTTCAGTGTTATTCATTATTTTTTCCTTTTGAGTAGATAGTACTGTAGTGTGGAAGTCAAAACCAGATCTCGTTGATGCAAGGTTAATGGATGTGTGAAATGAACTGCACATTGGCTTGCGTAAGCACGGTAGTGAACTTGCTGAACATCTTCGATTACCATGACTTGAGGACTATGCATACACGTATACGTACATGAAGATGTTTGACGAGTTACATTACCCGTATAAATGACCTCGATAGTGCCATCGTAACTGTCACTGTCAATCCAGTCGCTAAAGGGTGTTCAAGTTTTTATTGCATATCCTAGGCCGATAAACAAAGGAAGTTTCTGATTGAAAAATAAACTTTTGATCTAGGCTTAATGAGATGATGACATAATGACCAGTTATCTCGATCAAAAATGTTCACACTTGAGGTTCGGGAAAAGTAAATTACAAAAATAATTTACTCACTGAATAGACGAATTACATTCGGCTTTAAGAGAACGAAATTAAATTCGAGACTAAAGGAAGAATCTTGCGCAGTTCATCACAGAGCTTCCCCAGATGTCATGAAGACACTGTACGAATGTTTTTGCATCCCGAACAATCCTCTTTGACACCCCGTCTTTTTGCTATTCACTTTGGTCAAGTAACCAGGTTGTGCAGTTTGGGGTCAAAACTTTCGTTTGAGCTGCCCACGGAGAGTTCATCTACCATGCGAATGGACTAATGTGAGCCCAGATCTTCTGGCCATATAAAACCAGTAGCAGATACTTGAGTGTGACGTGGAAATTCAATGAACCGCTTAGATCGACCCGTCATTGCCTGGTGGTCATTACACTCAACATTTACCCCCCAGTTTGAGTGCGGTGGACATGCATTGCAGATGATTACCGACAAGAATGAAATTGTTTCACAGGCTGGAATGGTCCGGTGATACCACCGAGTAGCCAAACCGATGCGTTTTCTACTCCCAGGTTAATATATGGGCATTAAAATATTGTGCCACTGATCATATGCTAAATTAAGACACTTTCCTGACAAGCACATGCCTATATCTCTTCATCTCACTAGAAACAACCACGAAAAAAAGCTACTGCCTTTATCGGAATGTCGCCGACGTTTTTCCTACAGCATCTTTATGATAAAACGAGGCGGACCTTTGGTAGTCATTAGTAAGCTAATCCAACACGTTAATGTCCTAGTGTTAAGTTCTGCAAGCCAACAACAGAATGTCATTTATGTTAGACTGACTGCCATTCAGACTCCACCTTTCACGAACAAACCACATGTAGTCCGATCAATCTTACGCTCGAGAGCACCCGGGTTTGAACCCGAGCTTTTCAACTGTAAGGTCTCTTACCACCGATGAAGGATATGCACCAGTAATTGGCTCTAATAAGAACGAAACTCGAGTTTGGTGCCTCCTGAGTGTAAGGTCAATCGGATGAGGTTTGTGCGTGAAAGGTGGAGTCTGAATGACAGTCTGCCTAAAATTCCACACTACTGGCAAGTAATTTGAAGTTCTGCATATAATGTCATCTGTCAGTACGGATAGCTGTTGATCAAGGATTACGTAATGGCCTCCAGCCTAATGAGTAAATTCGCTAGCCTTCAGAATTTTCAATACTGATTCATGGGGTGTTTGAAAATCACTAACTAGTTTCGATATATCTTCATGTCTATCGTCTGTTATTCATCGGAGAATGACCTCTGAGAAAGCACCCTTCTGATTCTTTTTTGATCTGCTGAAATTTTGCTTTCATGTCGGACCACATGTGTGCAATCATTTTGAACAGACTAAGTCCAACTAGGGGTTTGATATCAAAGCTTGAGGAATGATCGCATTGGTGATTCAATCATGAATGTGTGCGCACTAGGGAAAAAAGGGGAAGACATATTGAAGGACATGGGTTATCTCATTGGACGTGAGAGTCGTTTTCACACATAGTACCGTGGTTGATTTCTTTCCCAAAAAAACAGAAGTGAAATGTATGTTCAGATCTAACCAACTGTCGATTGGATGGCCTATCTTCAGTTTCTCACAGTTCTAATCCAAACGGCTAACCTTTGGTAAGCAATCATGGTTTTATTGACAAAATGGTGGGCATTTTTAAATAAAAATGATCTATTTGTTTCAGGTACACTTACCGACCGGTGTGGAGAATCACCTGAAACTTTGCCAAGACAAAGATTATTCCGTTTGGTCATAGAGTGAGTAGATACGTTTCAGCTGGCTTACTGATATTAACTTTTCTTGAGTTTGATCGATGAACAGCTTCTGTCAGGACCATCAGTCAGAATCACTATTACACTAACCAGGAACGCTCTTCCGATAGAGTAAGGCCTCACAAGCTGATGTATGATAAGTATATTAGCTATTTTTGGATACAGATTCAGTGGGAATCAACAAGGTGGCCAATAGGTTGCGTTTATTTCAAAATGCGACTATATTACCAAAATGAAATCGTACCTACCACGAAACTCCTTAGGTTCCTCTGTCATTTAAGCTGCCGGTGAGATAAAAACTTTGTCTGCAATTGCAACACGCAGAAATATTTGCACGTCGGATTTTCTAAACCTTGTTGATGTTTGTACAGAAAGCAAGCGGCCAGGAAGTCGCCGGTGCGGTTTCCAAACGTCTTAGGACCACAGTGAGATTCATAAGCACTGCGCATCCTTATATCACCGCCCGAAACGTAAGACCAGCAGACCAAGGGCCCAGCAATGCAAAGCGCGATTACTAATGGTGCGCAGTAAGAACAACAGCTCGGAGTAAACAAAAATCGCAAAAGACTATTCAAGGTCATAGTACGAAAAATTGGGGAACCAACTGGGGCCAAACAATCATCTCGTGAATAGGAGTGCAGAGAAAATGCACCTGCAATTATATAATTGGAAAATGCTTGTTTTATTGAGCAAGCATCGTGTTCGTTTGCGTGATCATCTGAGAACATGCTCTTATTCTGGAGCAGAGATTTGATTCAACGTTTCATTTGAAGTCAGCTGGGGTAACAAAAATGGTATTTTAGGCAAACCGGCCGAGGCAGGGCCTAACGGATGCTGAGTAGCTGGAATCTTGGTGGCATTCGTTCTAATAAAGAATAGGTAAACTATTCCGGGCAATAAGAGTGAGATAGCACATTTTTCCCGGAGCTGTACCGATTGGCATGAGAAAGCGTCGAGATTTACACAAAGTTTATATGTAGCACTCATCGGGACAGGAATCTTCAAAGGGCTGCCTGATCATCCTAGGAAGTACAAAAACAAAAAATTAATTTTAGCCGGAACCTAATAAATGCATCGGTCAGCATTAGAAATTACACAACCAAACCATTTTTCCGGAGCAGCGGACAATCTGACACGTACGATGAAGGTGACGTAAAGTCCATTAATACAAATCATTTGGTGTTGCGCTGTGTGATAATCTAACTGCCACTGCCCTATATTCTCAGGTTGAATTGACTGAATGTTGACTAGTCAGTGGTTCGGTGTAGCTAACGAATATTGGCCGCTAAATAAAGTTTGGCAGCTTTTGACGAATTTTCCAGATTTCTTTCGAGCATTTGTCGAAGTGTCACACGGCATTTTTCAGCCAATCAAAGTCCACAAATGAGGAACATTGATCGGTTCCTAGTTTAGTTTTAAAAGGTCAGCGTTTTGCCTACCACGGGTTTATATATTTTGGACACCTAGAATTTGCACAGCCGATACGGTCGACGCCAAAAGCTATTCGGGATGGCCTCGAAGTAGAGAGTATAGGTTGTACTAAACTTTACGTAGCATTCAGATGTGGGTTCGGATTCCATCAGGATCAATGACTTTCATAGTTACGAGCAGTCATTAACCTTCCGGAAAATTCAGATGAGAGAAGTACGATTATAAAATCTGTTTTCCATATCTCAAGGCACGCGGGAAAACCAACTGCTGGTGGACCGGAATTATTCCGGGACAAATCAAATTGGAATTAACTAGGGTGAAATCTGTCGAAACCTTTCCTACCCTTGATCATTTGTCCAGATGAACTGTTTCATACACTAGCTTTATGTCATTCAAAATTGGAAGTTCCAATGACGTTATCATGTGATTTAATGTGTTGGATTATTTTTAAATGAATACCAATATTACCTTTTGTTTCTCCTCTTCCATCTACCCAGGCCCACTGAAATGGACCAAAGCTTTTTTCTGGAGCCAACGGAAACGGTGCACAAAGATCAAAAACCCCTTGGGCTTGCTGCATTTGCGAACAGGATTTTTCGAAAGAGGTATGGGATCTTATTTTGGATTTTGTTCAGAATAACGTTTTCGGATTAAGTGTAAATACTTCTATTTTACTTCAAATTTCGTTTCTTCTCGATAACCTCCAAAATTTTATTTAAACTCATGTTCCAGAGATGAAAACTGTCTGTACTTGGTAACAGTTTACCGACAAGCAGCAGGTTTTTATGGTAAAAACCTGATTCGTTTTCACAAATCAAACTAGTGGCTTTCGGCTGCATGCGCCACTCATTTATTAGTCCAACTTAATTGTGGTTAGTTTCCTCTGCTCTCCCCCATCAACGGCTATGTCTGCTTCATGCTCGTGCAATTTACAACACTCTCTGAGCGCAATTCAGCACAAAGTCTTTGCACATACGCTGTATCAAAGGAACGCTACGGACACTGAATCGTTACCCTTGTTGATCTCGTTGGGAGACATTCAACGAGATTGCTAAGAGAATGAGACCTATCGTACGCAGAGTAGAGTCAGATCGATGAGGGAATACAAAAATGAACAAACTGTCCACCATCCTAAATAGGGGCAAAGAAAGGGCCTTATCAAGTTTATAATGACCTAATATTGTTGGGCAAAACTTCCGGAGAGCCGCATCACTTACAGAGAGTGAATTATCTGGCTCTCTCTCTTATGCTGTGCACTATAAGTTCGACGCTCTGGCCAATTAAGCATATGATGTTCATAAGGCAGTGTGAATTGTAGGTAAGAGTCAGGAAGACATCAGATGACAATTCTGTAAGCTTTTGCAACGAACGACTGATTAGGAAGACAGCAGACTATGGACAAGTCATTTCATATAAATCAAAAAGAACCAAAGCGCAAACTTCGGCAGCTAGTTCTCTCAAAGTTTTGCTTTAACGTTACAAGTCCCGGTAAAATTAGCAGAGATAAAAGGGAGGTGAATAAATTCTACTTGAGAAACAGGAAGGAAATCGGCGTGTCTGATTGTAGAGCCTCATAAAATGCTACACTACAAGTTACCATCGTTCCCATGCCCCTTTTTAGAGGTCATTGCTCATCTGTCTAACCAAACAGTGCAACAGTGAGTTGCGTAATGTGAGCAAACAATTCTGCTTAAGAGGTGGATTATGCCTGATCCGCAACAATGGCCCCATATTCTGAGACCTGGCCACCGTGTACGACTTTTATCGTGACGGCTGCTCGTGTTGACCTTTGTAAAATAGAGGAAGCACATTAGAAGCTCAAGTTTTATGTTTCGATCTTCTTGGATCTCAAAGTAGATCTTTCTTCTCGTGTTGTTTTTGAGGTAGAGATTAGTCCATGGGTGCAATAGGAAGCTATTCGCGCGCAGAACTGGAACCCTTAAACGGGTTTACTTTTTAAAATCAATTTTGGATACTCGATATTTGCAAGTAAATTTGTGGAAGAAGACCCTAAATGACATGCTTGATTAATAGAACCAATAGCAGAGAGTGGCAAACCAAAAATTTACGTTGAACCAAAAAAACTAATACCCCACAATTTTAACCGAGAATAAACAAAACAAAAAGCATAACACAAAAGTGGTCATTAGGAACTTGGATTTGCGCATTTACATAGGGTGAAACAAAATTAAGTCTAGACTGGGTTAGTATGGTAAGTGTTCCATTTATATGTGCAGATCTTGCATCATGCGAACCATGGGACAAGAGTAATCAGTGAGAAAGAGCAATGGTAACGAAGCCCTGTGTAGAGATCGATAAACATGCTGGCTCTTCCTGTCTCTATCTCAGCAGTATCGGGGATCTACCAGAATCCATGGTTTATCAACGAGTTTGTAGCCATCCGGTTTTCCAGACCAAACTAGGGGCTTCACGGAGGGATCATATCCCGAGGATTGAACCGAACGGTTTTGCATAAGCGGCAATAGGGGATCCATCATCATAGTACAGCGTTAATCAGCCGGTTCTTCTAACCGCTGCCTTTCTCATCAAGTTATGCATGCAATAAAAAGAATGAAACTTAAGGTGAAGAGAGAATGGACGTACGATGATGGTAAGAGAAAAAATATATCTTGCTAGCCAGCATACAGAATTCTAAGTATACAGTGCACACTTTTCAGTTACTCTGAATTGACGAAAAATGGCAACACGATCTCCGATGTTCACGATTCGCAGCTGCATCCTTTATTGGCTCCAACCAACTGGCTGAGGGTTCTTGTGGACCCGGACTAGAAAAATGTAAGGCTATTTTATCCATATCCATTGTACGACGGTCTATGGGTATCGTAAATCAGTCTTCGAATCACCGTTCGTGTCTGATAAGAGCATCGGGTGAACAACGACGAGGTACGTCGTCATGTGTTGGATGCAGAAAGTCGTCATCTGACTGAGATAATTGTTCTACGTCGTCTTCGGTGGCTTGGACACGTATTGCGCATACCTACCCATCGTCTGCATTTTAATGCTCTTTTTGCACGTCCATGGCAAGGTCGGAAGAGGCTATCTGGCGGTCAATCTATGACTTAGCGTAGAGGTATGAAGAAGTTAATATCGGATTCAACCTCAGTTGGTGCTTCCCGCCTTCGTGTTGTTGGTTAAAGACGGTGAGATATATGGGTAAGAACCGATGTCAGTGGCGCAAATGTTGTGTGGCCTGTCTGTAGAACTCATTTCCCTGATAAATAATCCGAAAACAACAAAAATGTCGCAAAACTTTTAGAGTGAAAACACAAAAACCATTTGGTTTGTTATGGTTTATTATTTTCCCCCAACTGTGGAGTTCTGTTTGCATATTGTTTCGCTGATACTATGATTATTTTCAAGCGAAGTTTATTATACATAAATCCTGCCTTTGTTTGGGCCTAGATATCTGGGGTGCAGTGCGTACCTTTCTGCCACAGATGCCGGTAAGCATAGCGCCTTACGCTTCGTACGTTGCCTATGGTTGATTCAACAGTTAGATATCTTCAGACTGGATACCTAGGATTAGTCAACCCGGTGGAGAGCGCTGGATATTTGCCTTCGTCCTCGTGCTATGGTGAGAAATTCGCCATGAGAAGGCTGCGCATGGGACTTCTCCATTCGAAGCCCTCTGAGATGCACCGTTCATTGGGGGCATTTAGGGACGTACTCAAGCGAGTAATCAACTTAGAACCTAAAGCATTCACCCCGAAAACAGTGAGTCTTTTGTCGACCATAAAAATATAAAGGCTACTGCAAGATTTTTGAAGCGATAGGCTTTAATGGTCAAGAAAGAATGCCAAGCCGAAGCGTACCAGGTGTTTCACGACATAAGAGTGGCACTAGCTGCGGCAGTCATTAATCAACCCGAATGAAAACGATAGGTAGTACAGTATGCAAAATATTGTGCTGTTTTATCAATATTCATGTAATACTCAAGCCGAAATGCATTGGTTTATAAAACAAATAAGGGGCTCAAATGTGTTATACAGATCAGATAGCTTCACACCGATGATGCGGCCTACTGTCTACTGATTTTACAGGTAACGTGGAAAAATACTCATTTTAGCTTCGTTGAAATTGGACACCAGAAACACAACTAGTTTTTTTTATCAAGTCCCTTACTGTTTTTATGCTGGAAATGGAAATTCGGATTTTTAAAAGGAATTTCATGATCTTATTCCGATGTTCCAAACTGGGAGCCCGTATCCTGCAGCTTTATGAATCGCCCACGTGTGTGTGGATGTCATAAATGGCCCCCCTTATGAAGCGATCAAACTTTGTTATCGCTTAAATAGTCGTCTACAAATTTTATGCTTACTACGATGTACCATTTCTGCCCAGCCCAAATTACACATCATATTCAGCTGACACACTAAACGAACAAAGTAGGTAACATCAATCCCACGTACTACTCACAAGTACTTGTGCGACCTGTGGGAAAACCAGAAGTGTATAGTTGGTTAGTGTCTAACACAATTGGAAATCGATCACTCGACCTACTTCTAGAGTGTCTGATTTAATTTCCTCTACCATGTGTGCAGTGTGCATCATGATCTTTTATTTTGTTCAACTTACAGAAATCTTGACCGACTAGAAAGAGCGAAGAAGTTTGAACAACTGTTGATCACGCTGCCACAAAAAATGAATCAATATCTGTGTGTGGATCACTGACATCATGGAACACATATTTAAATTACTTGCAACATGGGCTAGCTTCGTGCTAGTAAAAACATGTCTATGCTCATGATGTCGATTTACCAATTCTAGGTTTCCTATTCCTCACACTGTTCTGCGAAACTTCCTACGGCTGGTTAAAGTACAAAGTATTCACAGGAGGAGAATTTATCAAAAGTAATCTCAAATAAATTTGTATTTTTCTAGTAAAACGTCATGAAATAAATGCCTTCCTTATTTCCTCGAGATTAAGGGAGCCTTGACCTAGGTTAGCCGCTTGGGGTGAATGAATTTATTTTGAATCTGGCATATCACGGGTTCATACCATCGAGGCGCTGTACATCTGTTTCATTTTTCAGAATGATCGTCAGCAACGTAAATCTACAGGGTTCTTAAATGCAACCCGACAAACGATTGTGAACCGATCGCTGCAGCTGCTAAGCCAACCAGATAGGCTCTCGATGAAGTAGTGTCCTTGTCCACCTCGGGTTTTTACGCAGGCCACAGGTCTTTGCTCATCAGATGGTCTGCCTCACAATTATAGATAGCTTCTACACGAGATTACTCGCAACAGGAATGAAACGACCGCATGGGGCTTCCATGACCCTTAACAACAAGTTGGACGTTAGTGATGCGTAACGAACCCTTTGAAAATCACATTATATCCTGCACTACTGAAAACCCCAATGTAGTTGTATTCTGAGTTGTCGCCTCTGATGTCTTCGCATCCTACAGATTAGTCGCTCAAAAATTAGAAACCGAACATACGCCGGCCTGCTATAAATTCGGTGACGGATGAGGGTGCCTCTTCACGTGGAGTTGATGTTCAAAATCTATTGGTAGCCTGCCCGGCTGGTTTAATGGCCAGGGGATTCTACTCAAACGGGAGTGTTATCTCAGATCACCATGCTTCACTAAAAAGAACCGGTTTTCCAACACTGATGGGCTAGCATACATAGCAGATTCATACGTATCACAGGTGTGAAGTGGCAGTGCCTAGATGTACTTGACAAGTTCATGGGTCGGTGAACACTAAGGCGAGGCGATGTTGGTAGTCACCTGCACGAATCTACTGCTAAGCTACGCTGGATATTGAAAGTGGCATCATTTTTAATGACATTTGTAGAAAAAATTTCTGCAAATTTTTGCATTCTAGTTTGAATCCATTTTAACGTTAGACCACTAATAGGCTTTTTAATTCAGTTTTCCAACAGTCAGTTTTGCAGTGATGTGCTCTGCTTTCCGTTGCTGCCTCGTCGCGCCATCTATTCAAGAAAACATGAAAAGAAGCAAAGCGAAGGGTCATCTGCGGTGCAGTAAATTGAAGAATTACAGAGACGAAGAAAGAGCTCGAATGCCAGAACTCCATTGATTGCATCACTGGGTCATGTCTCGTCTTTAAGCGCTGGAGTTCGACAAACGCCACTTCGTATTATTCTTTACAATTCCAAGTCAGTGGGGACAAATCTGTAGTTACTGATGGGGATTTCGATAATGGTTTTGTGCGACGGTTTGAAACAAGGATAATCCACGAAGACATGCTGTGCCAAATAAAAAACGAGTAGAATTGTGATGTTAAATTTTACTAGGGATTGAAAAAAATGAACTAGCCTCAAAGGAGGTTATTTGGAAGAAAATGCATTTCAAGCAGCTGGTACCAAACAAGATGGAACAGTCATTCTTCAAACCGAATAAACATGAGTTATTCGCAGTTGTTTAGATATGCTAAACGTGCAATTGGTTATACTTTACAATATGCATAGCACTGCATAGTCCAGGCTGTCAAAATGCATCGAAAAATGACTGGTCCTGGTCAAGTGGATGAGGTCGTGCATTCCGGACTTGAGGGCCGCGGTTCCGTTCATGAAAATGATAAGCCCTTGTTTCATTATTAAAGAAAGCAAAAATATAAAAGATGAACGACCAAGTGCTTCGTTTATTTGGAATGGCCGAAATGAAAGTCCTGTTAACTTCCCTTGATTTATTGGGCAAACTGTGTAGGAAATCAAAGTTCCGTATACTTTTGACGTTTCCTTCGGGAAATGAATAAACTGAATACCGTGCAAAAAATAACGTACTGTTCAGTGGTTAACCAACAGTTAACTGTAACTTTCCCACAATCCTCAAATTCCGCTGGTTGCCGTACTGGCATAGCCTTGCCTCTGTGAACTGTCCAAGGCTTTAAAACCTTATACAACTGACATTTACAGTCTAAACTTAAACAGCAATGCTCAAAGAAGTGATCATTTTATGCCACTTAGCAAAATTTGCATAAGTCCTAAAGTTTGAACACTACCATTTTCCGGGTCTCCATGGCTAGGTCCTTATAGCATGCAAGATAAGGCTTTTTGTTTTGTCGACACGTTCTTGGAAGATTAGTCTACAACCGGGTATATGAACATGCGTAAAACAAGTGAAAAACTTCATGGAGTAATTCACCATGTGATATCATCGCTCAGCTGACCATTAAGAAACCATGGAAGCACTGTACAGCTGTTTCATCCTTGTTGGGAATCATCAGCAGTGCTTATCTACCGCGCTTCACTTGAACCCTCTTCGAGGTATCGGTCGCTGTCCGATGAAATTCTGCACACCAACTGTCCCTTATTAACGGTTTACCAAACGTCGATAAAATCAGTAATTGTGCTGTCATTTGACAGGCAAACGTCCCGGCTACATGGTGGCGTCCAGACGGCAAATCGGCCAGTCCCGAAATAGTTTGAAAGAAATACGAAACCCGATGCCCCATGTGAATCGTAATGAAATCTCGTTGTGGATAGCATTTCTCTTTTAAGACCCAATCGGACCAAATAGCTTTCGTTTTGATACTTGGAACTAAAGATGCCTTCGACATACCAACTTCTTTCGGACTTTGTTCGCCACGTCCAACCTAGGGAGATGCTGGTTTAATATGGGTAGGAAAGTTTTGTTGGTACTTTCCTTATATTCCGTCATGGTTCTCCATGGCCAACGTCATACAATCAACGAAAAGCAATTAAATTTCATTACCTATAGAGTCGTTCATTTTTGGATCGTGGAATTCAAATTTTAGCTTTTATCCGGGGTAACTTGGAGGCAAAACAAGTTTAATGACGCTGTCATCAGATCTGTCTGATTCATCTTATCAAGCCAGCGACACTGTTTAGTGCGATCTGACGGATTGACCAAAGTGTACCGAATCGTTTCGCTACCACCAACTTCAAAACGCACGCTAATCTATCGTGATTGCTTTTGCCTGTCTTGCAATCCATGTTGTGTCATATTTATTATTGGCTGAACACCCTTGAGGCTATCCGGGACTATCTGATAAGGTCCGCCATTTGCAATGTTTAATCGGCGATCAGCGAAATTTTTCAGGACTTAAACCGTAGCTTCTCCCAAAAGCTGGAAAATTTCTTCCGCTATTCGATCCAGCGACTCTGTACGATTCCAGTAAGCAGGCTGAAGTTGATTTGCTTGTGTTCAGCCAGTCTAAATAAGGTCGGTGATCTAGGTGGTCGAAGAGGACACTGCAGCTCTGCAATTTCATCACTGGGTCGGATGGTAGAATAAAGTGACACTTCGCATGCTTGTTTTAAGAAGGAACACAAGTAATTAAGCTTCGTCTGGCCCTGTTTACCGGCTAAAAATAATTGCAGAGTATGAAGCGGTCTTGTCTATTCCAATGTGGAATCTAATACTGCACAACCTTAGATTGTATCTCTGGTTTAGCTTCGGCAATGATACATCAAGCATAAAAGAGGTTAGCTTAGGACAAGAACTCTGAACTCGAGGACTTTATCGTATTGATTCATAAGCTGAGGATACTGTCCCAGTCCATGTAATGGTATCCATTCCAATATCGGAAAAAGGATAAACGCAGAACCAAAATTCTACTTTATTCTTCAATGTTTTAATGAAATGCCAGCACAACGTACAATCTTTTGCATTTCAGAACTAGAAGAAGTAATTTTTTAATTGTGGGATTAGTCTTCTGCTTGTTTAACTTAGGCTGTCTTTTTGACTCAGCGATCCAAATTCTTTTACATTTTTAATTTTCCAAAGTCGTCCTTATATAAAATGCATGAAACAGCACATGCGGAACTGGTAGAATTACCGTTTACTAAGGCGTCAAGTTTACCATGTCCTTTCTCACCGACTTGCCCGGCTTTTTGATGATGACAAATGAACTTTGAATATGATTATCTGGCTGCATTAAAGACTTCGTGTACATACAGGTTCCACCGAGAGCAGTTATAACGTGCACTAGCACAGCGACTTTCGGAGGGACTGTCTGAGTGACATGAAAGATAAAGAAATAAAAAACAACGTGAGCCGAGGCCCACTAAACGTATCAGCCAGCATCAACAGTTTCATAACGGAATCAGCATGATAGTATCCACGGTGCACACTGAACAGTTAGTATTAGTGTCCACAACCCGTAGTTTTGTTCTAGGTGGTATTACAAATTCGTGAACTGTTTCTTCCGGACATTTTTAAGCCCAGTAACGAATGCCAATTACGTCCCGTTGAATTTCAAGCTGTTTGCCTCGATGACTTTACATTTTATTGATTTTCCAAAACAAAACCTGGAAATAAATGCTTCAGCTTGCCATTGTTACGGGTTCAGTACGAGATTGGCTTTGGTGTACAAATTTCTAAGGTAAAACAACAGTGACTCCCAAATTCCTCCGTAAAGGATCGACAACTGTGCGGCATTAACAACATAGTTAAGGGATGGGTGGGACCCAGTAAGGACAAACAGGACTCATTGCTAGGCAGTCCTAAGCACAACGGTCATAAGCAGCCACGGGTCGTTTGCGCTCCCAAGTAGGATTTCTTTACTCGTAAGCAAAGAAACTAAAGTTAACCGAGGCCAGGTAAGCTGGTCATCCATCACCAAATGATGCATAAACATAAGCAGGATGACAGTAAACAGCCTGTTCTTTTGATAACTTCAAGTTCAGATACGACGTTTTTCTCCCCAAAAAAAACCAAATAAACGATGAGATGACGGATTCTGTGGTTGTTTACGGTATCACTGGTCAGGGAAGCATAGAATAAAGCCAAGTTAAACATCATCCCGGTCGAATGAGACTGGTTTTCAAAATATCGCACACCCATCGACAGCATGTTATGCTCTGGATTTAAGTTAAGGCAGTAAACAGCATCGGAATAGTAATACAATCTGGAGACTGGCAAGATACATGCAAGTTGTATGCTCACAATTTACTGTAACAGCAAAGTAGAGAAATAGTTCATGTGTCAGGCGTGAAGGGAAAATCAAAAAGGTCAACGTAGGAGAAGCGCAAACAGAGATGACATCAACTTGGGAGAGAAACTTAAGTGAAAACTATTCTAGAGGAAACAATAACGCCGGAAGTATAAGTTTGTCGAGAATTGAAAAGGACTGAAAAAATCATAATCTTTAGTAAAACAAAATAAGAATGGATTAGAAAGAACCATTCAAAATCCACCGAGAATGAATAGAAGAAACACGCGATACGCTGATCCACTGACTGTTTAAAAAGTTCTATTGTGGGTGGTAACTATTGATTGTTACCATGTGGAAAAGGCTGAATAAGTTAAAACAGAAATACACACTTGGTTTGTGTAGGTTCTGATTAGGTTCGGTTAGCTAGACATAATACCGCAGTGCGGAATTTAATTTTTTAGAAAAAAATGACGATCGAAAATAAATTCACTACTCGATTGGGGGGAACCGTTTGCATCCCATAAAAGATGGATATTACCTACAGAATTATCTTTCATGGAGACCAGATACAAAACGTCAGCAGGAAAAAATAAATACTTAGCGGAACAGACTAGCGTCAATAAGGAGGCAATGCGGGGTTTGAGGAGGATGATACCGGGACTAAATGACGTAAGGCGTGTATCGAAAAATCGATGTGCCAGTAATAATAACACAACGTTGTTGGTAGATGTAATGCACCAGCATTTCGACTACCGTGGGTAGTCTTTCTCATATGATTGTAAAACTTGCTTTGAGAAAGACTACCCACGGTAGTCGAAACGTTGTTGCCCTACATCTACCAACAACGGTGTTTTATTAACATTATATCATTCACAATAAAAAAGAATGCTATAGCTTTGCTTCATCAATAAAGTGATTTGTTACAAGTTTTGCTTGTCTCACAGCTCTTTGGATTCTGGTCTGGGGATGATTATTTGGTGGGAGTAAAACAAAGTATTTGGACATGGATGAAAAAAGACAAGCAAAAGGTCATTGAACACAACGGTGCTAATAGTAAACCGTAGCGTTTACATGCACCAAAACTGAGTGGGCTGACGCGTCATTTGCTGTTCACGGTCATGGAAGTGTCTAAAACCGGTTGTGGTGCAAAAATAACGAATGCATGAATTTTTTGTAAAGAAAACCGACGGAATTGTCAATACCGATTGATGAAGGAAATGAAAATGCACTAGAATCGTTTTTATTAGTAGTGGAAAAGTAAAGGGGTTAGGCAATGCACGGGAATGCGAAATGAACGGAAGGCAGAGGGCTGGGCCGTATGCGATAAAACGAAATCGAGAACTACTTGGAAGAAAAACAGTGCCAACATAATGATAATAATATATAACACAAATAAACAAAATGTAGTGGGTGATTATCCCTGGAGGACTTGCTGTCATATGCAATCATGGTCGAGGACTTGGGCACGGCCATCATATGTGAAGAGTGTTTGTGGAATCACTCGAAAGTTTGAACAAAATAGCTCCTTAGTAGTTAGCAGTCAGTGAGTCAATAATAAAAGTTTTGCCCTTAGTCAGATACATCAGTCCGACTGGAAAATGAACCGCCATGACTGGAGTCGGTCAAGATGGAAGTGTGGGATTATGTATTCAAAATGTAAGTTTCTAGAGACCGATTATCCATCAACGCAGACCCATGAGGTCATCAAGAACAACTTTGTATGTAACCGGCCATATAACGCTTGAGAGGAATCTGAAATAGAATAAAGAAGCGTCGTCAGGTTATGATGAGTAAAGGCAACGCATATAATGGTTGCAGTTAATGACAAACGCGAAAACCATTGGGCAGCTGTCCACAACGACGGGTCACGAAGCAAAAGTGCACATTACCTACCACTGAGGGGCACCATGGATCTTAATTTCTGCAGCTGATTTTACTTAGATCAATGGGCTTGGACAAAACTTCCGAGTTTTCAGTAGCTGAGAAATACTGTGTGCAGGTTAATGGGTCATGCGTGTCCACCGTGGTTGTTGGAGGCGTAAAGCTAAATAAGGAGAGGCCGAGGTATAAAAGTTACTGACACTTGCGTACTTTCTGTGGGTGCACAAAAGACCTCGAGCTACGCGAAGCACCCGTAAAGAAATTGCCCATTTGTTTAGAAATGACGGGGTTTGAGAAGATTATTGGGTGATGCCGCCAGATTTGAAAACCAAATTAAACCAAATGAGAACCGTCAAGTTCATGAACGCAGCCAAAAGCAGGATAGAAGGATTTTGATGATAAAGAATTAGGACGGATGAAGAGATCGGGTGGGAAAATTGGAGACAAACATTGCTAGAAAGACGATAAAGAAATGAAAGTCGAAAGAAAGAAGACGTCAAGCACTAAATTTATATTGAATTGATGCAATAACTGAATCCTATAGGTCAGATCATTGAAAAACCTCCAGCAAATCCAATGGAGTTCTGGGGAAACAAGCAATAGGATTTCGATGGAGTATTTGAAACTATTAAACTAATAATTGCAGTACTTTGCAAACAACTAAGTTAAGTAGATCGTTTCACTTTTTACTTTGGGGATTAGGCTGATAGCTATGGCTTTCCCGGGAGTTTTCGCTACCTGCTGCAGAAAGTGCCAAAAACTGTTCAGTGAGTAATGTAGTTCGACAGTAAGACAGCAAATGGCAAGTAGCTGTGAGGCTTCCTGGAGTGGAACGCGACAGCCAGGTTAACAAATTTCAGTCAAAGTAACTAATAATGGGAGAGGCTTCAGGAAGGCGGGGAACTAAATCCGCATCGTGGTAATCTAGAAGGCTACCTTAAACCCAACCAACATTTTTGTCTACAGTCTGGAAGATTTTTCATTTTGGAGTTTATGGTGAACGATAAGGCATTGCGCATGCAAGTCCCAAAATGCATGAGAACGAAGAGGCTACCACTGAACTGCTGAAATTTAATTCATCAATGTGGAAGAGTTCATGTACTGATTTGTCGACGATACACGGGTATGAAAGAGATTAGTGCGGAAGGGACTGCAGATTTTTGTGCTCGACCCCAGAAGGTGTCTTCTATTGGTTTCCGAGGCTTCGGTTGACAAAAATCGTTTTAGTCAATGAGTTATAGAAGATTTGAGCCGACGAACAGAAGTGTGAAATGTTTTGTGTATTTCGCGGTGCCAAAATAGCACCGAGGCGACAGTGCACATGAAGGTAAACCACAGCAGAAAAATCAGAGCCATGTACGCCACTTGAAAGCGAGGAGTCTCGATAGTGCACTAAGGCGACGAAAGTACAAATCTCTTGCCCTATAAAAGAACCACAGCCAAACAACTTTCAGAAAATCAATACTAAGTGTTAAAGCAAGTTATGGAGAAATTTTTTTCCAGGAATGATAAACTTGACCCGAAAGGTCTACGCTTCTAGAAGACAGACTGAGGGGGCCAATAATGAACGGATGCATGTGATGCAACAACCGTAACCGTCTTGTCCGGTCCATTTCTAGTTTCTAACATCCTGCGCCAAAAGACTCCTCATTTGCCCTAATAAAACCAGTTAACAAAAACTGGGTCAACAAGGCCGTCACTTTTCTATTTTTACTAGGCGGAAAGTGCTAGAGGATTCACTGGGATCATCGAAAACAACTGGATGAAGTGAAAAGCGATTTGTGTGTAGCACAGCTGGCCAAACCACGAATGATATTGGAAGTAAGACGATGGCTGATTCATTGGTCAGCCACCATAAGTTAAGTCGGAGCGCTTGTTGCCATGGCAACTCCGGAGTGGTATGGATTGGGGAATACAGAAAAGACAGGATACTGGGAGGAAAGTGATGCTCGTTTCTAAGTGATGAAATGTAAAAATGAGAGTAAAGAGAACGTGAGATTTTTTCTTTTCTTTCGTTTGATTTTGGGCGGCCTTACGGAAATCTTAAAGCAGTCAGCTGTTTTGATTTGCAGGAGGCTAAATGCGTAAAAATCAAACTCCTACCGTGGCCGCTGTAGGTGGCATCAGCACACGTTACTACAAAAGGGAAAGGAAGTGCCCTCGATAGGATCCACAAGGAGAAGAAGCTTGAAAAACATCAAGGGAGCCAACGTGGTGCTGTGGAGAGTATTTCAGAGTGGCAAGTGTGGTCTGCCTTGATGGGAGCTTGGCAGGTTTCCCATTAGAAAGGTAAAAAAACGTTGACAAGGAGGAAAGGACTTGTCGAACCCGATTTTGAAGATTGGTTGTAGTGCTCACACTGTTAATGTGTTTTGTTATTTACCACCTCCACGGGTTATGAGCCTTGTACTAAGACGAGTAATCATGGGACGGTCAGGCGAACAAAAATGCCAGTCTTCACTGAGTTAGCTTATGGAATTTGATATCTGTTGGCATAGGAGGTCACAGTGATCATATTGTAAAGCACTCAAAGCTTCTAAGAGGACAGAACACAAAGAAGCCATATTCACATGAATAAACAAGTTAAGGATAATGGACTTAAGGAATTCTGACAAATGTATAGTATGTGTCATACAGAAAGAAAAGGTTCGAGGATCTGGATCGGAGTCGTATTGCAACAGAACGTAGCAACACTACAAAGATATATAACAGTTGCTGTACAAAGTTATGATATTACTCTCGAGTGCCATCTTAGCCTTCACTTTCTGCCTCCGGCACCTCCTTCTCAGCGATTACCCATTTGATATTACTCGATGCACCACCTTCGATTTCTGACTATACTATCCCGTTCCCTTAAAAGCGTCGTCCCAGATTCCCCAGCTATATCTCTTCCATTGAGTACTTCTAGTTCTATGGCCACTTATGGTGGAATGGTGCTGTCTTCCACTCGCCTCGTGTCCGACTAGGAGGTTCGCTATTGTAGCTTGAGCTGGGTGAAATGGGCTACAAAGGGTGGTCGTGATATCCCAGTCTCCAGCATCTTACAGTTTGCTTTCGTTATTACTCGTTCGACCACATATGTTCTGCATCATTCTTTGTGTAGCTTGGTTAGTATCTCCGGTACTGTCTGGTTCCCTTAAAACCACATTCAGTTTCCAGGTTGAAGAAGGGTGACGAAATACTTTTATCATAGTAGTCTTTCTGATATCCATCTGCCGCCTCCACATGGGTAAGGGTCGTTTGGTTTATCATTCCCAGGTGGTCTATCACCTTTGATGCGTATACGGTGACCATAAACGGCTGTCGGTTTATCACTGGAATTTGGTTGTCACTTGGGCGTCCTATTTTTCTACCGGTCCACAGGAAGCGGGGCGTTTGATCCATGGATCTTTGAATAGTGATGTTGCAGGCGAGGAGGCAGCGCCGTAGTGTTTTGTCCCAATCTTTTGGGCTGGGATCAGCGAAGGTTTCCAACAGCGCTTTTATTGAGCGGTTTGTGCTCTCTACTTGACCGTTGCCTTGAGGATGGTAAATTATTGTTTTGATTTTGTCCATGCCCAAATCTGTACACAGTTCCTGCAGTAGCGCACTCTCGAAGTTTGACCACTTCAGAATCCATTTATTCAGTATTACATCTGTAGCCATCACTGCATCAGTTTGTTTCAACGGAATGTCCTTGCAGCACTCTGTGAAATAGTCCTCCAGCGCCAGTATGTATCTGTGATTCATTAACATGTCCGGTAGAGATCCCATTGTATCTGTCCCAACCACTCAATTTGGGTATCCAGTGGTTGTTGGTCGCGAAGGAGCCCGAGTGGGTTTAGGTTTTTTGAACTTCCGCAGAGTTCACGTTCATTACAAAGGTTTACTATGTGCCGGTGTATACATGGGCGCCAGAGCCGCTATTTCGTTCAGCATACAAGATTTGCTGCTTCCCTGACTAACACTTGAGGAACAGCTATTTGCTGCTGGTAACTGCAGCCATATTGAACAAAATTCACCTTCCAACTGACCCCACAGTGACTACAGACATCGTGTCTTATAACTCTTTCAAATCATCTCTGCCACATGCATCCATAACAATCCGAAGAAAGTTGATCAAACGGAATCGTGAACCACGCTAAATAAAGCAGACTAAGTCAAAAGCCATCGGGAGCTTAAGAAGATTTAACGGAAGGTCCGAGTGGTGTTATGGGGATAGCAGGACTCCATATTTATTTACGGAGGCGGCCTGCTTGGAGCTGAATGGAAAAATGGAGCTTAAGGGAGGCCTTGGATTCAGCTTGTGTGGACCAGAGGAGTCCCGTATTGGGTTTGGTAATAGCCTGTCCGAAGTTTTGCAGTAAAAAGTAATTCCGACGAGCCCATCTCTTCACATATATGGTTGGGGAAACACGGAACACTGGGGACAGTGGTCTTTCGTTAGGGATAGCTGTGCAGCATGTATCCTGTATGCTACCATATCGGTTTGGTTTTGTAAGTGTTGATGTTGGCTGATACACTAACTGAATTTCGGCTCATGCTGGTTTTTCCTGTTTCCGTCATTTTCAGGTTGGTCATTCAACCCCTTCGAAAATCTCTGTTCCAGTGCATGACACATATGTTAGCAAATCAACTAACCGAACCGTGTGGGTTAATAAAGACGAACATTGTTACGCCACCATGCTGTGTAAAGCAGCTTATCATGTTGATCGTCATCCGCATTGGTATGCATAGACCTGTCGGTAAACCAGGGCTATCAGTGTACCAAAACGGTCCCCATTCACTCTAATGGTCACGATGGAAGCCACAAGGCGCAATAAAAATGATAAACTGACACGAAAACTTCATTTACGTTCGAGAGGTGTCGCTCCGAAATGGACTACTGTTTGACTTAAGATTTTATGTAAGTTATTATTTTCAATACCTTTAGTTTTATGGCATGTGGGTTAGCACTGTTAGGGAGCAACCATGTTAGAATGCTATCTACCCTGGTTTACATGAGAATGAGCTGAGTGCCACCCGTCATCCGATGATACCATAACTTCGCGGGTACATTGGTGGCATGCAGAGGATCAGGTAGCTATGAGGAAGCCATTGCCACATGCTTAATAAAACTTATCCAGTTCTTTTTGCTTTGGCTCTGTCCTCGCATATTTCAGTTTGATACGTTGGTCAGTCTAAAAAAACTACCTCCCGATATGGTTTGTGCAGTTTTATTCACTATTTTGATGTGAATGTCGCATTTTTCAGCACTAATATCCCGCGTTTTTTTAGTTATTGATTTTGCTTGGAGTCTGGCTGACTCCGCTTTGGACGTTTACTCAGTTTCGCGTTGACAGATGATCGACCACAAGTCAGAACGGCCGCTGGGATATATCAAGGCCTCCGCTTGACATTCTGTCTGTCAGTTAGCATTGATTTGGACTTTAACGTTCACAGAAATCAGTGCCTGATTAAGATTATATGTTGGCTGGCGTTTCATTGACAGCTTTATGTAAGAATGAGGTTATGGGGAGATGGCAGAGTAAATAAACGTCATAGAAATGCAGTTTTCATTAGACATGGTAGTGGCATGAATCGAAATAATCAGTGATATTAGCGATGACCGAATTTCGTTCACACGCACCACATCTGCTTGTCTCATGCAAAGTACTGAATTCAAGGTCAGCGGAATAAGTGAATCAAGTATGAGCGAATGCAACATCCCAAAAGTTCATTTCAAATGTGTCAACATATTCCCAACTGGATTATTTAAGCGGCCGAATGATAAATAACAAAAAACTAGCGAACGGTGCTTAACTCGACAATCAGCAGAGACCAAGGTCAGTTGAGAACTTGACAAATCGTCTACGTACTTTATCTGAAATAATTACACAAAAGATGATATCTGACTTGGTTGTTAATCTCCTCAGACAAGCAGAGAGAACTAGCGGGCCGAATAGTGTAATCTGCATGCGGGAATATGCTTTCTGATGGATTCGTACTCGTTATAATCTGAACTAGGCGACGGGAAAAAACTCATACTCCTAACCAAGCTGTTGAGAGGTGAGTGGGGAAAACACCATAGGACTATATGATTGGACCAAAGAACAAACAGTGGTATGGAACTGTAAAACAAAAATGATATTAAGAAATCCTGCGTAAACCTCCGGCATGGGTTTGTATTTTTCAATAAAGCGCAGGTTAGCCAATCTGAGCTCATATGTGGATTCGGCGTCAATGATCCTTGGGCAGACCGAGTGGCAAAACTATTGACTGCCGTCGAGGTGACGCGTCATTCAGCAATTTCCTGATCCTGCTAGACCAGCAGGGCAATCATTAACGAGGGCATATGGTCACCCAATGTTTTTGGAATGAAATGGAGAAGCAAATCTTGGAAATTTTCCAGCCCCGACGGGTAATGTCATGTTTAGAAGGTTGCGCCCAAGTCCAAGAAGGTGTGCATAAAAAGACGGATGCGCGTTAAGTAATTAGAATGGTAAATAATTGGCCTAAATTTGGACCCTGAGAAAGCTGCGTCATTTAGCTAGTACCAGTTAAAACTCTGTTTTAATTGCTTTGAATTTACCGAAAAATGCAAGGAGGTGCTTAACTGGGAAACGGGGGACAGTATTCACTTGTAAACGTGTCTGCCGTTGGCTTAAGTAACACATAGACATATAGAACATCAGTTTCCTTCCTAATTTTATCAATTTTACTTAGTCTTCTATGATCCCAGATTTCTCTGCCGCTTCTATGCATCACATTGGTTTTCCAAACATTTTACCGTAGTATGAAATGTAGCAGTGGTAATTCGTGTTATCATAAATGTAAAAAGGTCTGCAAACGCTTTCCATGGCCGAATGGAAGCGCAGATCGTCCAAATTCACACTTACGTCATTTGTAACCGGTGGAAGAAATAAAGCTAAAGACTTAAGTACAAAAGGGAACGGAACTAATTTTGATAATGTGATCAAAACGTCACGTAAAAATAAGTCACTTATTGGAGATTTTTTCGTCATATCATACATATCCCTTTTCAATTTTTGTGTCCTCGCTTCCATTATTGATGAAATCACAATGTGCATCATTTTCTAGGAAGGGGACGGTAGCCAACAGAGGGCTGCCAAATGGGCAAATTCCTTCGTTATTACTAATGAGCGTGAAGCACAAAGCAAGGGTAGATACCTTCTGAGTGATAGAAACAGGTTAAGCCGAAACGCCCTTCGCGAACTTCAACAGGACTTTTTCTTTGTTGCCTGCCCATAAGCACATTATGACCGATTCATTCGATGAAATAGAAGACAATATTTTCTCAAGTCATTGGCATAACGTTTTGATAAAAAGACTTGCGAAAATGAAACCTGACAAAATTAAAATCTTCTAACGTACAAACACTGGATGTCCGTAATTGATTATGCCTCCCAATTGGTGCTCCAAGTTGTTTAGCTACCGGAAATTAATGCATTGCCGTGAATCGAAGAAGGCGGCCGATGTTAACTTTCTGCTTGCATTTGCAATCACAAACAATCTTTGTTTAATCTCATCCAAGCGCCTCATCAGAATGCAATGCAGTTCGGACCGATTTTAGTGAACGGTGCAACAACGGTAAGGAAAATTCTTCTAAAAACATTTTTATCGGAATCCGTAGGATCACTGCCAAACTTTGGTGCTTTATCCTATGCATGTTTTGAATTCCCGAAGATTAATTTTGTTTGCACTCATTCCCCGGTTTTGGAACTCACTGGCTCGTGACCTGTATGAACCATGTACGTTTTTCTGTACAGTGACAGCGACTCTCGTTCTGAGTCTTTGTTATCGCGTATTTAAGGTTCATTCGTGCTTGCATATTGATTAACTGTATTATCCAGTAGCAATGAATTCATGAATCAATTGTAGGTTGGATTTGGGATTTGACTTCGGCTGCGAATTGCTCAAACGCCATTTAAATGCTGTGATTCCGGTAGAAAAACCGTTATCCGACGGTCTTGATCCAACTCTTTACTCTGCATTGTCCAACCACTGGGCAAACGAATACGCCCGCCATACCCCACAACAGTGGAACTCTGAAGCTGGGGAATTATATCGTTACCTTACGATCGGTCTTAGCAAACACGGTTACTGCTCAAGATGGCCATTCCAAAGGCCCTATAACTCAGATCCATCTTTTACTCCTTGAGGTTCAGGAAGCAGAACGGTTAGTCTCCTATTGAAGTGCAATTCAATCTTATCAAATACCTTGGTCTGGGAACCCTCTGGGCCGATTCGGACTGGCTGTGCCCCTACATCATCTCCGAACGTACTCACCAGTAGCAAAGTCCCCATTTGCTTTCATATCAAGACCAGCCTCTGACCACGTTTCCACCACGCATACGGCCGCATCGGAAGCCCGCAGTAAGTTGTTGCTCACCTTAGCTTCATCCTCCGGGAGTGGAGTCTCTAACCACCTTGAACAATGTATTTTTTTCGGAAGAGACCCAAGCCTCTCAGTGAAGGGCTTTATTGTTTACTCCCCTTGCGTCATCACTCCTCGTAAGTTCCAACTCTTATGTTAGACACCAGATGCCAACTTAAAATTCACATCCTCCCACGCAGAGCTTCATCATGGGAAGCCCACTCTCGCACTTCCACTTCGATGAGAAACTCTGTAGAACCGCCAACCGTTTGCTCTCTCCGACCTAATTCGAGTCCTCTTATGCATCGTCTAAACCGTCGACTAAAATCACACCAATTAGCTTGATATCCACTGCAGCCTACGATCCCCGTACCCGAGTCATTTAAATACAGGTAGGTTAGAATTCTAATTGTCTCTGTTTGGGTTCTCCCTCATTTCTTCTATGACTGGAACGCCTCCGTCCCTCATGTACTCCTGGCCACCAACGGCCTACCAGTCTGCCTTAAACTCTCAATACCGGTACCCACCGTGCTTGTACATTAAGCTATCTGGCTCTGTCTCATCACTCTCCCCCAAGCTACTTCCTTCCTTATAGTAGCCACCTGCCTGACACGGACCTCTCTTCTTGAGAAATGCTTTTTGTGCACCACATCATCTCGAGGATCACAAAGCCCACGACCGTAACAAAATATTCTCTGACTTAACTGCACTATCTATCCACAGCGCTCATCACTCAAGGCTCTGTCTCACTCCAGTCCCATATAGCCTTACAGCAGCTGCGTTTACCTTCTCTACCATATTTAGTGCATTTTTGGCCACCATCTGCTATCGGGAAGTGCATGTATGATTCGCCAACTTTTTGCGCTCCAGGGGAGACTAATACAGCTAAAAATCGTATCTCATCCCAAAATAAATATACAATAACTTAATCTCTTCTATCCATCAATATCATGTCTTTAGTTAGAAAAATTATCTCTATGAGATCCCTTGCACCCTTCCTTAATCCCTACGCGATTTTAGTAACCAAATCGTGGTTGTCGGAATCCTTTTCTTTTGCGCACTACTCCCTGGGTGGTACCAAGCTTTTTCCAACACTATTGTACCATAGGTGGAGGATGGCTCGCCTGCGTGAAGCGCCAGATTTCTACAGACCATCAGTCGACCCAAAGGGCAACAATGCTGATTCCCTATGGTTGCTATCGCCCTCAGAGTTCCGGAGATACTTACTACTTGCATCCAGTGAAATGAGGCGTTATTGATTGTACGCAAAAGCCTATACAATACAATACAGTACTACCTTGTGGAAGAGGCTAGAAATGTATGAACTCCATCAGTGGCTCCCTCTTCTTTGAACTAGGGTATCCATCGCCCGCTAAAATCATGGCCGGTGACTTTGATACTTCCGAAGAGCTAATCCTCAATTTCTGCTCCCACTACCCCCATAACTTTATCTGACGTATAATAACAATAGCGATAATAGTAATAATTTATTTCTCAGACTGTCCCAAAACACATGCAGTTTGCCTGATCATGACGTGTGATAACGACAGCTAATGGTTCCAGTGCATTAGTGAACCCACGCGGGGGCACTAATTTTCTCAAACTGATACTCTCCAAATATTACTGAAGTCAGAATTGACGTACTCAAAAAAAATCGAAGGCAATGACTACAAAGTACTGCTATTCGGCCTTGCAGTACTCAATACAGCCGGGCCTATACTAAACTTCACACCCAAGTTTTCTCACGATTACAGCTGGGCAACGGTCCCAAACACAGTTCGGGATCTGAAGTGGAATAACTTCTTCCTTACCACAGCTTCCCAGCTAGCTTCGTCTAATGACTCTTGACACCATGGCCTCACAGTGACTGGTGGTGAATGCCTCAGATCCAGATGACGTCGATTCATTTACATAGAGTGCAAAATCGTTGGGCTTCAAGTATATTTTACTTAACTGTGACATTTTTGTTTTTCTGTGCGCCCATCAGACAAACCAAGCCCTCAGTCTTTCCGAAGAAAATCTTCCTATGAACCAAAAAGTAAATAAGCTGAACCAACTAAGTAAACAGGCATGCGTGGTCAAACTGCTCCTGGCGAGGTTCACGTATAACCTTCAGGAACTACCGGAATTCACGAACGTGAGTCTGCTAAAAGGGAAAGCTCAAAACGGTATTGTAGAGCTGTTTAATTTCCACATTTCTTCATCCTTCTCGCCCAGAACATCTCCTCCTTCACTCTCCAACCTCTTACAACCAGAATTCCCTCCACCATTGAATTTTTCAAAACTGTCGTTTTGGAAAGTCATTGCCGAAACAAAACCCCTTTTCGTACCGGAGGCGATGATATCCCCAGTCGTCTTTAGCCTAGATGACCGGGATCTCCTCCAGGTCGCTTGTTCAGCCGGACATTGACCGCCAAGCACGGTCTCCATTTGCGCGTTACTCACGCACGCCCCACTTGCACGCCCCTGTCAAAATACACTCAACCTGCTACCGATTCCGATTGTCTTTTCCTTGTACCGGTCAAGTGTCAGAGTTGCCAGTATTACAATTGTACAGATCCGAGTGACAGTGACGCAACGGTTAGGGGAAAGCGAGCGTAATACAAGATCTGCGTTAAGACAATCGCTTTTACAGGATGGTACACCAAGTGGGATGCGGCCTGTTTCATTAGAACTTTCTGAATCGGATTAATTCTTCATTGGTCCTCCAAATATACCTCCACTGGATCTGCTTCCCAATTGTCACCCTCTTCCTCGTTACTTTTTCAGGAGAAAGATGGACGAGCACCACTTGGAACGTACTCGCCAATATCTTATTCATTAGATTCCTGGCATTTGGGGACAGAATGTATATCTGCAACCAAGTTACCCACAGAAATGTCTTTCCAACCCTGACATGTGGATCCCATCCGTGATCTCCCATTCAAGATTACAAAACTGATGCGCCTGGCAACGCGAGCTTGCAGTGCACATTCTATCTTGGATCTGAATGAACCCCAAAGTAAATTCGCTTATCCCCACAGTACTTTCACGGTCTCTTCTGTGGCTGACACACATTGACTAGGCAGCCCATGTGCGGCTAGGTGGGCATGTCACGACCCCTTAAGGATGTTTTTCATCCCCACGCATTGGCACCTCCGCGGTTAGCATTTTCCTGGTCCCCCCGTTCACGTGCGGTCCTATGTACTGAATCCCTCCCATACCTTCCCAAAATTCTTAGTCTTTTTACAAAAGAACTGCCAGATAAAAACACGTGATCTGAAGTCTACGGATAGCGCAAATATCGCATCACTCCTTTCATTCCAAAGTCCATCTTATGCTTTGAACCTTTATTAATTCCTGTTGTTTTGCCGACGCCTTGCTGGCTCTAGTGGATATTCAGCACATGAAGGCATCAAGCACCGGAGAGGTTACATCTTATCCTTCATTGAACGTCTCATCATACTCCGTTTTAATCGTTGCAACCGGCTGAAACTTTCAGAACCGAAGATAAATACAATTTCGCATTAAAAATTGCTATCAGATGCCGTTACTTCCGCTTGTCGCATCAAGCAAATTACGCTCTTAATTTTTTCATACCGTGAGTTACATTCCTATGTGCACTGTATTTAAATTTTCCTTCTCATCATTTTTGTGATTCGTTTGTCTAACACTTTGTCTATTGAGCCCTATATATTTTGCACTTATTTCCGCCATTCATGGGGTTCGCTAACTGAAGTGATCTTCGGTCGATGATAAGCAGTCCTGGTGGACGATGTGTAGAAAATGCCTGCCGGACTTTGCTTTTGAATGAGATTCGCACGGGTCTCTACCTGAAAGTGGCAGTACGCACTAAGAATACCAGCCCACCATAATCCGTCCCAAGAAAGTAAGCCAAAGCCAGAAATTGGGACTAAGATTTATCCTCACCTACTTATTCTTGTTGTTCTTGCCTTTAGAACTCGTCTATGAAACTCTGTTCATTGAATCGGTTTCTCTTTCATTGACCATTTATCCTTGTTCGATAGTTGGCAACATCCACGGAATACATATTGAATAGAATATAAGCAAACGACTTCGGTTACAGAAACAGACGTCACGGAAGCGATGACATATAGTTAGGGACAGATTTATGTAAATACTTTTGTGATTGCATGGCTATAGATATGAATTGGAATATATATTGTGACTGACAAATGATAAACATAAGGCAACAAAGCCCTTGACCGATAGGCTGCATATTGAAGATTACAATGTATTGCAACTGACATACGATTCCCTGGCGCCTTATGAGGTATCACAGTCGTGGAAGGAAATTATCAACACAAGACTCCGATACAAGTGGCTTATGGAGGAAATTGTTTGCATTCATCAGTCAATGTCATACATGGGTGTGAGTCGGTGATTGGTCTCAAAAGAGTGTGCCGTATTCTTTGTTTAGTTGGCCTGGCACAGTAGATGAAAACAAGGTGTTTGCACATGATTGCGGAGTCACCGCTTTATTAGATCTCGGCCTTTGGAAAACACTTACAGTCCGCTTTCAGAAACTGACGTATCCCCCGCTCCTTCCTCACATTTCAAGCGACTTGTGCAACGTAAATCGCGAGTCAGCATTCTCCTTGTCGTCCTTACGTTAACCGTTCTTACAGGTTCTTCGGAACTGGTAATCACAAACCCCACGAAACTGAGCGGACACGAACTGACATGAACGTTTTCGTTTGAGGTCATCACTGTCTCATCTATCCTAAGCCGCCTTTCGTTATGTATCTACTCCCGGCGGACTTATAGAGTTGGCGTGTATTCTTGAAACCTTCTCCAAAAGACCCTGGTCGAGTAACCGGCTTATCTCCACCCGTAAAGATATATCCCGCGAAGATTAACAGGTTCCACAAAACTACTGCTGGACCTCAATTCCAAAAGATAATTAGGGGCCAAAGACATGTGAGCGATGTAGCCCGGGGATAAAGGCACTAACGTAAGGTTGTCAAGCATTTTTCCCACTTAAATTACCGCTATACTTAAAGTCTTGTCGTCAGATGTTTCTTGTTTTATACTCAATTTACCATTATTTCTAGAACGGATCTAATTAAACGTTCCCACATTCCACCTCGCTGACTGGCGTAAACGGGGCTGAAGTGCCACTGAATGTCAAGCATCGCGGTTTAGTCTTTCAACACCCAGCTTGAAGTCTTAATCTCAGCCGTGAAATCCTCCATTATCTCGGACATTTGTGAACAAGATATTTTGGACACTACTAACCGCGTGTTCGTAAAATCCTGCAGTGCCTACAAGAAAGAATCGGTGCATGTCAGAAGTGCAACTTCTAGTTATAAATCTTAGGATTTCGTGCACATTATTATTTAACTGATCCTTTTTTCGTCCGTCTTCGGCGCCTTGCACATGACAGGCTAAAATAACCAATCCTTGTGTCACTGAACAGCCAGTGTCACTTTGCATCTCGGAATTGGCGTCACGTCGTATTCCCATCACGATCATGAGCCTCCAGCATTGCTTGGACCCTTTGGTCGCTCGCTTCACTGTTTTCCTTCCGTTCGCAATCCAAAATCATTTTTGCAGGGGCAGATCAGCGGCGTAGTGTCGAGCTGTTATGATGACCGGATGGCTTGCACCAAGGTTCAATTGGGAAATGGGCAGTCCATTACCCACTCGTAGCAAACCTTCAACAAGTTTGGGGTTCAACCCTAGTAGGCAATCACTTGTCGGTATTGCCTGCCCGCCATGGCTGTCCCATAGATGTACAATGAGGCTATTGGACTGTAAAGATGGAATAAGAATATTGAAAACAGTATTAATTTATTTCTCGGACAGCGCCCAGGCACGCGCAGTATGCACAGTCACGACATGTGATAACGACGGCGCCGAAATTCGCCGCAGGTTCGAAAAGATGGCAACAGGTATTTATGTTTGTATGTTTGAAAAATCACAGGTGGTAACTCTATTTGCGCGGGAACTTTAAGTCAACGGAGGCCCCTCGTTAGTACCATTCAACCAATTTTGATGCGTATCCCTTTGGCCATTACATAAGCAGCAGACCGGGATGGATCATCAATGATATGGATAGATCTTCATGCGGCAATATCCCTGACTGGTAGAGATGGACGTGAGTTGGATATGGTAGAACGGATAACGCACGGCGAGGAAAAAAATGCCTGAAAACAAAGAAAAAGAAATCTGGAGGCAGTTTCTTGCGAAATGCATAATCTGGTTCACAGTGTACTGAGCAGACACCCACAGAATAAAAAGCAGAATAGTGGGCGAGTTTGCTGTGAGTAATTTTAATTTCGTGAATGCCAGCAAGCTCCAATAGTGGAATTGGAGTCGAAAAAAGAAAAGGAATCTATAGACTAGCTGGCGAAGAATAGAAAACAACTGAGTGCAATGTTGTGAAGGGAAGTTGTCAAAAACAGCAGTCACTTGTCAAGTTTGCAGTCCACAATAAAGGTGCGTGAGAAACGATGGGCCTCAGCCACTGAGCAGAAGAATGATGAGATGTATACCGAACATCGGCTCATATCATATATCGATAAAACTTTTCCACATGAGTTCACTTTGTAAAGTTTGGCTAAAAAGAACTTTGAGAAGAAGCAGGAGAGAGCCAGTACAAATGATGTACGTGAACCTTGGGACTGGAGTGCTGTTTACCATAATATAGCCAGTGGGCTGCCAGGCTGAGAGCTGGCTACCCAACCTGAAAACCACCGATGAAGAATGAACGCAGGAGGTGTGATCCACCAACCTAGCTGCACCAGAGCTGGCCGTCCGATATGAGCCGGCCAAAGCGGTGGATCTAACCGCACCCGCACTACTGTGATAAAGCCGGTGTACACGGGCGGTGAAGGAGGGGATGCGGATAAGGTGTAGGCGGGACAAGCGATACATCAGGTTTACAGGATTGGATAATCCCAGGCAAGTGGAAACCGCGGTAGCCAAAGTATAAAGTAATTGATTACTTCCAAGCAGAATTAAACCATCTATGAAGAAAAGTAACCAGCGGCGGTCTAGCCTTGCTTCCGACTGCGGACTGGGAAGCCATCAATCGTCTAGAACTAGCAGCTGCAGCTTTTTGCTTCCTTGGTCCGTAACATTCCTAGAGTTCTAGTTAGATGAATTATTGGCAAAAACAACAAAAAATCTCTGGTCTTGGGAAAGTCACGCCGGAGTTTAGCGAGCTTGCCGTTTAGTCGGTCCTAATAGTTTCTTGTGGAAGGTATGTTAGGAATTTGGGATGGAGCAACGGCATCAAGTCACTTGTGCAGGTTGATGAGCGGCCTCCTGCACCTCTGGAGTTGGAGTTACAGAATAAATTGTTTATCGATTCCAGTGAGCTCTGAAGTGCGGTCTAAGGTTTGATGCCGGGTAGTTTTCCGGCAGGGGCAGTGTGAATGAACAGCTGACGGACAGACGAACATATCCAAGTAAAATAGCCACAGTGGAGGTTTGGATGTCTTACGCCAATAGTGAATATCAATTTAAAAAATTGCAGTTCCCTGTTTGATTAGTTATTTGTTGGGCCCAACCGCCTTGATCATTGCTTTCAAGGAAAGGGAACACTCAGTTTAAAGCGGAAAACGCGGACCGCCGCAGGCCGGATGCACTGAAGTTTCTACTTACCAGCTCGGGACCTGGTAGGCCAGAAGCCGTACACGGTGATTATCAGAAAATCATTTCGGCCGGAACCAGCAGGCGGTAGATGCCTCCAACTAGAAGGCCCATCTCAGCTCTAAAACGAACGGCATCTTGGATGGTATTCAGCGTAGTATCCTGGCACAACGTAGTCGGTACTGATTCTGTGATGTAGACTAGGCAGCCACCTCCGCGCAGGACGTACCGGTTTTCCGTGAAGGATATTTAGTCCGGGATGGCTATGGCGTTGTTCGGAGTTTGATGTTTGAGCCGAATCTTAGTAATTAGTGAGAAATTGAAATTTGACAAGAGTAAAAAATGACAGATGTATTTAACTTCCCTTAGTATGGAGCAAGCATCCAATAAAATTAGAGAAAATTGTCCGCAAATGCTCTTACCACTGACGGATGTAATAGTGGATGAAGATTAATTTCTTGTTGACTGAGAAGCTTGGGGCAAATCATCATTTTGGGTGATTTTTCTACTTCTCATTTGTAACCTCCCTTAGTTGGGACTATGTTGCATCGTTGGATTGATGAAACGCTAGCCCAGACAGGATGTTGGTGCACTATTAAGTGGTGACTGGTAAATGACGTTAGATGATCCGTCTGAAAAACTGAGCAGAACACCCGGTGGGTGGTTAATTTGTAAACTGGGGTAGCTTAATCCGTCTTGGTTACGTTTAGCTTCAGAGGAAGTTACCGTCATGGACAAGAGTAACAGCAATAATGGAAGGATGACCAACGGACGAGCTAACGTCGCTAGGGTTAGCGGGTGTAGGAAAGCTAACGGGAACAATATGGCCGTGTTGGCTACCCCACGTTGAGTTATACAGGGACAGCAGGACGGGCCAAATGCAGGGGCGTAAGGCAGGAAGAGGGTAGGTCGGGAGAAAAAGGATCCGGTAGAATAGGGAAAGTGTTGTGGGGCGGGAGACTTTCTTGGATGTAAGGAAGATGAGGGTGGGCGGGGGATGCCAGTGAGTTTGTCGCATAGTTCATGTGGATATCAGGTTAGAAATAAATTTTGTTTCACCACAGGTTGAGCGGCACCGATTGATATGGTGGTAGAGCTAGGGGTAGAAGGATAGAATGGTGCCTGCTATTACACGTAAGGAGTGGCTAGTTACTAGAAGTTAAGCCAGGTGGTTACCCGTGTGCAAGAAACTGGACATCCGTTGGAGGTTGTAAAGGGTAGAAACCAAGTAACTTGGGAGATCGGGTCTGCGCTCCGCACCATGATGTACGTAAGATTCTGGGGTTGGTCGGTTTATTTAGCAAACTAGTACCCAACAATGAGTCAGCTATTCTTGGTTGTCTAGTTGCTAGCGAACATTCTGGTTTCTCTAATGCAGGGGAAATTAGTAGCACCCCTTTCGACGGCAACCTTGGGATGTACTGGGTGGGTTGGGAGTTGGGATTGGAAGGAGTACTAAGACCAGTTTCAGAGTTTGGGAACAGTGTGGCTAGACTAGATGCCCTAACCATTCCGGTTCCGGCATTTGCGGAATTTAACCGGGATTTAAAAAAAGGATTTTTGAAAACTACAATAAAGATTTGGATCCTGACTTGGATGGTTCAAGGTGCAACTTTCTGTACGGTTGTTGAAGCGGAAATGTGAAGGGTGGCTTGCCCAAGTCTATTTCAAGTTTTTGAAGACTTTGGGAGATTAGTGGTCTACAGCTAAGATTTAGTGGCTTAGGGGGAGAACGGGGATTTATACTGGTCTCTACGCTTTGCTTCTTTCCTGAACACCAAGCGCCTTTGGCTGAAGTTGCGTCTTGTATGCCATAATTCTAATAGTTTGTACACGGTATTTACAGCAGTGATACCTTGGTTTCTATTGAACTCACGGGTGATTTTACCGTCCTGGATTTACACTAGGAGCGGGCAGGATTCACGGTAGATTTCTTTCGTCACCACACAGTGACTAGGGCAGTGATACATGTTGCATGCGTTCACTATGATGTGTTTAACCTTCTCTAGAGGCTAGTAGCCTGAGGTGTTAAATATTATAGCATTCTTAGAGTTCTAGATACGCCGGAGTGATTCAAACGATACTTCATCGTTTAGTCGACTAGCTCCGAAAATATCGTTTAAGGACGGATTTGGCGATGGTTCGATAAGACAGGAGAGGGGAGCCAACTCGGTGTTGACTTCCTCCGCTGACATCAACTGGGTATTAGCCCCTGCTAGCCCAATTTGTGCATCTTGCTGTGTCAGATCTGTTAGGGAGAAGTTTCTGCACATAATTTGCAGCAGAAATCTAATTGGTCCACTAAATCTTCGCCAACCAATGAGTACATAGTCCGCAGTTGATACCTACGCTGAACACAGGAACTTTCGTTGCGTAGGCGAGGGTTTCTCTTTCGGCAATATATTAGCGCACAAGAGTGATGAAAACACATGAAATCAGAAGAACCAACGACATGAATCGAACAAAATGGGTATTTCGCCATATCTAGAACGGTACGATGACAGAGTAAGAGCGCACGATAGCTGTCATTCGTCTACTAAAATGAGCCTCGTAAATTTACTTATAGGCGGTTGACTACTGGTTACAACCAATAGCCGAATACAGCTTTGCCAATGCAGAACAGCTGGAATTTGTCGTTATAGGGACATAAGTTTCTTAACTAGATTTAATGTTGAGCATTTTTAACTGGTTAACTTAGTAGTACTTCCGAAAATGACAAGAACGTACAAGATTACTTTTCAGTGAAATGCTCATAAACAGTTATCTGAGAACAATTAATACATGTGAAGTGATGCAGATGTTAGTCGTGAAATATGGAGGTCTGAAGAATGGATGATGACTGTTTAGAGTACATGATCGATTGCCTAACAATGGACTTAGTGGTCATTGATTTTTTCTCACCTGAATTTGTGCATTGTAACTGTGATTATAAGTGTTCCACGCCCACCAAGATATCCGTGGCAATCATCAAAATGGTATTTAATTATAAACTGATAGTCGTTATACGTCACGTAGGAAGCTGTCTTACTGTTTTGCTAATGAACACACAGACCTTTCTTTCGCATAGTAAATGTGACAGTTTATAGTACGTAATAGCCTGCAGCAATTTCCGTTAATAATTCCGTTAGAGTGTGTTAGTTATAATCCCCTTAAAATTTAAGTTTTGTGCTTTTTCATCTATGTCTCCTTAGTAAACAAATTAGACCAATTTATGTTCTTCCACTTTACAGTACGCGAACGGCAAAAAACTGTTCATGCAACTCATACATAGAGTCACCTATATAAATGTTTGGAAACTGCTAAGTATGCAACAATAATTCAGCCGAAATCGTTTAACAATGTCCACTTATTATTGTTTCCCAATTTTTTGTGGATCCTTGAAGAATTCCAGTTAAGCGGACCAAAAGAAATACTTTTACATGTATAGGCGCAAAACTGCTGAGTTTAAAATTACTTCAGGAAGTCTAATAACAATCAATGCACTACAGGGTGTTTTCCAATCTGTCAACAGTGTGTTTTGAACATGTGCACCAGTCGTCAACAGTAAATTGATACAATGTCCTTTTTTTCGCGAAAAATCTTATGATCCGTGGTGGAGATTGCGTGAAATAAATAACTGCTTGCTACGCACGATCCAACGTATACTTTTTTGAAGGGGCTGTAGGGGAACATGGATTCGTTCCTCCGGGTCGCTTGTTCAACCGAACGTTGACCGCCAAGCGCGGTCGCCACTTGTATGTGGCTTAAGCACGCTCCTGTCAAAATATGTTCAACCTTCTAACACCTCCGCTTGTCTTTTGCTTGTACCAGTCAAGCGTCAGGGCTGTCAGTATTGCAATTGTACAGAGCCGAGTGAGAGTGACGCAACGGTTAGGGGCAAGCAAACGGAATACGAGGTCCACGTTAAGAAAAAACTGGTTTAACATAAGCCACTTAATGGGAATTTAGTGAAAAAAGTTTAAAATTTCATTGAGCGAAATGCACTGGGTTGCTTTAACGATTCACGCCAATTTTCAGGAAACGGACGCATCCTTAGGCGTAAGATTATGGGTTATGGAATTTGGAAAAATTCCACGAAAAATGTAATAGTGCAGTACTTTCCGCGATCGGTTGCCTTTCTACGGAGGAATGCCGCATCCACTGTATAGCTTTTATGAAAATAATAATTTGTAGACTAATGTGCCGCCACAACTTGTTGTGCCTACTCGCAGTTGATTTCTCGCCAATTACCAAGCCGGTTTATTTCTATTGCAGTATCTTATCGCTGCAGGAGAAAGCCGTATTTTTGGCCGCTTCAGCAGTGAAAGCCCGAGGTTAACCGGCACCTGTTGAGACGGAGAAAGTTTGCAGGACCGATTATCCTAACGCAAGTCTCGTATTACGTTTGCCTGCCTTAACCTTTGTGACCACTTGTGCGTCACTCTTACTCGGCTCTGTACAATTGTAATACTGGCAACTCTGACACTTGACCGGTACAAGGAAAAGACAATCGGAATCGGTAACAGGTTGAGTATACCTTGACAGGGGCGTGCAAGTGGGGCGTGCGTGAGTAACGCGCAAATGGCGATCGTGCCTGGCGGTCGACGTTCGGTTAAACAAGCCACCTAGTGGAACAAATTCATGTTCCGCTAAAAGTTTATTCTATCCTTTGTGAATGGTTTAATGTTACTAACACAGCGTTGTTGGTGGATGTAATGCACAATGACGTCCGTATTTCTGTTCAGATGAATTTGAATTTAGATTGGTTGTTATACGGCACTACAACGGATATTCATCTTCTGGATGATAACAAATGCGACTTTAAGTGATGATCTTCTCTCGGTTTCAAGAATGGACGCGCGCTGGTCAGCTGTACCACCAGAACTTCGATTATTTTATTAGTTCATTAAATATATCCATCATCCTAAGAAAGCGGTTGATTTTTGTGATTTTGGCGGGGATTGTGGACCACCAATTCTATCGGCAGTGAGTTCCACAGGGATAGCTTTGGGCATGATCTTGAAATGCACCGCGAAGGGTAGGTATATATATCTTCTGTCCTGCAACTTTCACCGTCGTAGGTCAGAGTAGGACGTTTCAATGGATGTTTAACTAACAAAATCATTGCCAGTGGTAGAGAACCAGGCCCTCCCGTGCACCCGTTGGTCTGACATTTTGCGCTCTGATTGAACAAAAACCTATGTTCAAAACGCGATTTTCCGAATGCGACACGCAAAGATTGTGCCCAGATTTTTTTTCAAAGTAGTAATTTTCTGTTCATAAACCAGGTATCTGTCAGCAGGGATCGTTTTAGGGGGCATTTTAGCACACCCTGTGCTGACTAGGGATTCCTATACGAGTTGGAGGGAAAACTGGAGAAGTCCATTAGTGTACCAAGGAGTTATACTGCAATGAAGAAGCATGTCACATAAGCTGAATTCGATTTTGGCCAATTCGGGTTATATTTTGTACACTATACTCTTGGCTGGAAACTAAAGTGGGGAACCTAAATTAAACACAAAAATTGCAGCTAGTTTTGCGAAGTAATAAGATATAGACAAATAATTATTGCGGGTTAATAATAATAGTTGCAGGTGGAACTGAAAATCAGTTTTCGATCAGTAAACAGTAACAGATGATGGTCAGCTCTGCAGTAGCGCGTTTCCAATTCTAGTTCCAGTTCCAGTTAGATTACAGGAACATACGGAGAGATGCGTGATCGTCCAGGTTCTTTCACCGATAGCTACTTGGATCTGACGTCGTTTCGACAATAGGGGAGTTGAAAACATTCCTCAGTCCCTACAAGGGAGGAAATGATTATTGAGATGCTTTTCTTTCAACCATCTCCTTAAGCCTACAATACACACACTGTTCTCACCAAATACAGCTAGCCACATATTGTCTAATCTCCCTTTGAATTCATGCACTAACCCCATCTTGAACACTTCATCCGGTAACTTATTCCAGCCATTCACCACTCGTGCGGCGAACGATTTGCTCCTCAACTCGGTGTCTATGTGTTATCGCACAATCGCTCTCCTGTTTCCTCCAAGTGTGTCGTTTCCCCTTATTTGGAATAGAGCTCCATCGTGGCTCCGTATCTCGGACGGACCTTTAATGATATTGAAGGTCTGTATTAGGTTACCTACTTTTTCCCATAGTGTGCACGCCAAGCGCCCTCAGCCTCTGCTCACATGCCATGTGCCTCAAATGCCCAAACCAACGAGTAAAACACTCTAAACCTGTTCCAGTGTTTTACTATCTCTTACTAAATACGATCTCCATACCTGGACACACTATTCCAAGTGCGGTCGGAAAAATGCCTTGAACAGTGCCAGAAGAACGTTAGGCTTCCTAGATCCTACGGCCCTCCTAAGATGGCGTAGGTCACACCATGCCTACTTGTCTGCCTTCTGACATTGCAGACTAGGTTTGAACTGCACTCACGACCGTCTCTTGCTTTCTGAGTTTGCTCTATTGCGACCTGATGCCCAGGTGGACCCATGTGGCCAGGGAAATTTGCTTCTCCTTCCATGAGCCGCTGACGTTTGTCCAAGTTCAAAGGAAGATCCCAGCTGACCGACCACTGATAAAATTTATCCAGATCCCTCCGGACAGCGTTGCCCTTTGCTGCTCCTAATAGTTCGATGTCGTCGGCAAACGTTAGATACGGATTTTCAATCCACTGGCTATATCGTCGTCGACCAACGGCCCCAAGACAGACGCCAGAAGCATCCCGCTGTGTAGCAATTCTGTGTCCAAAAGACACCCGTCGACCCTTGCACTGAAAGATTTGCCCTTCAGACATTGTTATTCACCTTAACATCGATTCCAAAAGCCTTCACTTTCTGATCAAGAGGCCTGTGGTTCACGAAATCAAAGGCCATTCTGAAAGTCTAGATAGCAGACCTCTGCCGTTTCGCCCCTTTTAATTCCACCTGCTACTTCTTCCAGGAAGCTTATGGGGTCAGCCAGACAGGAACGTTTGTGCCAGAATCCTTGCTGCTCTAGCATCGTTGACTTTCTGGCCTCCAGGTGATTGATTATCCTGCCGCAAATAGCTCTTTCAAGAGTTTCCAGCATAATGGATATCAAGCTGTCTGGTCTATGGCTCTGTCCCCACCTTTATGCACCGTTATGACGGCCGAAATCAACCAGTCCGTGGGGAGCCGCATTAAAGAGCCGGATGCAAGGTTTCACCGGTGCCTCCGCCAGAGGCCTTACTATCGCTGGGTGGATCCCATCAGGCCCCGCTGCTTTCGACGTGTCCATTGTTTTAGGCCGTCCCACACTTCTTCCACCGTGATCGCCCCGTCCGGCATCTTCATCAAAATGGTGACGGGTCTAGTGTTCGTCCCTGTATCTCCTGACCCCGCCTGTATACTGCCTGGAAAAATTCTAACGGACAGTCGGCTTTCTCCTGACTGTCGGCTGACCCAATCCCGTGGCGTCTTTTTACTCCACCTCCGGCCTTTCGCAAGCAGCCTTAGACTGCCCGTAGTTGTGATAGGCTTTGGGGTTCCCGTTAGCTGCCCCAGTGAGCCGCCCCTCGTAAGTGGTTCGGCACTGCTGTTGGATGCGGGACGCCCTCTTTCTCTACGCTATATACCTCAAGTAATCGCGGTAGCCCTGTGTGTCCTTATACCTCATGGAAGTCCTGCGTTTCCGCCTTCTGGCTCTCGTGATCCTACTCCTCTACCATGGTGGTAGCCTCTTTTATTTGGTTCTGTGGAGGGATGCAACTAAGTCCATTTCTCTTAATTGCCTCCCACTGACGATCCAAGAAGTTTCTGCCTCTCTTTACTTTCAACCGAGTTTGGAGACCCAGGTTTAGCAGCCTATTTTTATCCATTCCTGAGAAGTCCCTGCCATATTTGTCGGGGCGACCAGTCCCTGCAGGCTCAGTCGCATATGGATTACGGCGTGGTCACTCTTAACTATAAGATCTTCCAACTCAACTCTCCCTCTATCATTTGGTGTTCTCCTTGACACCAAGTCAAAGCTGAGGATACTTGCCCGAATCTCCATCTAGTCGCAGAGGTAACGTGTTGAACTATCCCACTCTCGTGCATGAACTGCAGGAATTGATGCTCAAAGGTACTTCCGCGGCTGTCTCGCAAACCCAGGCAATCGCAGGGGCTTTGAAATTTCCAGTAAGGGAGGCTTGCCAGCAGACCCTGCAGCCACATCCAAACAGAGAAACAGTTCCCTTCCAATTGTGTCGACCCCGGGCTCCGGTACACACCTACAACTGTTATCTTTGAGCCACCAGTTGCGATATTGACTTCCAGGGATTGCACGTTTGGATATGTAGCTTGTGGCCCCGCTTCATTTCGTAATTGTTAGTCACTAATATCAGGGTTCTCCTCTTTTCTCCCATCCATTCTATCTGTTCTAAAGAATGAATAAGCCCGCGCCAACAAATTATTGTCACCCTTCCCCAGCCGCAATCAAGTCTCATTGACAGCCACCCTGTCTACATTCAGTCCTAAATTGTGGCTCTGGCCAATTATTACCCACACTTACGGCACTTGTGTAGGCCACAACTCCCGCTCTTCGCCCTCTCGGTCGCTGGACGAACGGAGATGCCGCATGTTCCGGACTTACACATGAGGCCCTTGTCCACAATTTGCATGATAATCAAGATCTCCACCCTCACCTCCGGCTCTTTCGGCGCATGGCAGTCACGGGTGTCGGGCCCGAACTTAGTGACTCAAGGCGCGCCTGCCCACTACGTTCACATTCAGCCCTGCTGCACGGAGTGGCATTCAGTTGCCTTCCTTCACCCGAAGTTTGGATTCTCAATTTGAGGACTTGCAGCAATGCGGTATTAAATCGTGGCGACCTCCTTGCCTCGTCAGCCTTGTTCATGTTTATAGCAGTATCATCCGGCACTGCGGTAATGAATCCTCTGGTGATCTTGATTTTAGCTGCCGATGCAAAGAACCTGTCCCAATGCCGTGGATTAGCGAATTCCACCGGCGTTGATCGTGGATCCCGGCATCAAGAGCCACTGAATCCCTACCATCTTCACAGGCGGAGTACCCTTCTGATAGCAACATGTTTCGGTATTTCTTCCTTTCGGAGCAGGTTTCCTACGTGTTGCCTCACTGCATTTCCCCTCTGCTTTCCCACCTTAATAAAGAGCCCCGGGCTCCCGTGGATACTGACTGCGATTTCTATCCAGTGCGATGTAGCTGGGCTTTTGCACCCAATTTAACTCTCGGTTCGTCCGATGCAGGGCTCGCTCCACATTGTTCAGCCTTGCACTTTTTTCCCAGTGTCTCATGGCCCGTTCAGTGACCCTTGCCACTTCTTTCCATGTTTGTGCGTCTGTGCCTCTTCTTCATAGGCTCATTCTCCGTCGCATCTTATTCTCCTGGCTAGCTCCTCTCTTTTACTTTGGTCTACCCTGATATAGTACTGTCGTTTCACTTCCATCTGCGCCTACCTTCTCCGAGGGTTTTATGACCTCTAGCCCTATCCGGTTTTCAGGGCCCTCGCCAGTAGTCTGTTCCATTGCAGCCGGTGCCCGTGCCAGACCCACTTCCTCCTGACCGTCCTTACCCGCTCTGCCCTCTAGTAAACCATTTTAACACTGTCGCCCCGTTCAACGCTTTCCCTGACTTCTGTCTTTGGCAAGGTTTGCCGTTGGCATAACGGATGGCACTTCCTATGAGCGTTTTGCAAGTTGGGCAAAATCAGGTTACCTTGTCGCACTGAGAGTAGATCTCGTAAATATCCTTCCCGATACCTCAACACGCACAGTGAAACCGTTTGCCACACATGTCACACTGCATCCCTGCTGCCACTTTGCCTTTAGGGCAAGTAGGTCTCCCGCACTTTGCATCTTGCCCAGGGCCTCGCAATGAGCTTCTACTCTGCAATTCCTTCTTAGTCGGCCCACCCACGGATAATAGCAGCCCTGATTCAAGTAAAACTGGAGGCCTAGATACTCACTCCTAACTCAAATCGAGAACAGTGGTCGTTCGGTAGCAAAAACGATTTGGTCACTTGGCTTGATGCAATCTTCATTTCTGATTGCCTGCTTGCGTTCCCGGAGTCACTATTCTTGATCTTCTTGGTGTGATCTAGCAGGCCAGGCCGCAGTTTAGCGCAGTATCGATACTCGGGATGGATAACCCTCTCAAAATGGAGTAAATAAACACGGGGCAACCATCAGACTCCGTAGTGGATAGAAGTGCTCAAACAAAACACCTGAATCCGTATGCTGGTTCATTGCTGTACATTCTTACTGCCTGTTAAGGGTGAACTTTCACCTCCACCCACTAAGCCGACTTTGGAGCAAATTTGGATCGCCTGCGAACTGTATGCGCAGCTGCAATCAAGACTCTTTTTCTTATCAAGGGATGTGTAAATGCCAAAGGATGAGATGCTGCACGAGTTCCCTGAAAGTAGCGTGCCGGTCAAGGCTGTCACGGCGCCTATGAAAGTTAACTACCATTACCCGCTGGGCTACGAAATCACCAAACTTCGGTAAAACGTAAATAGGACCACAGACTTCGTCTTTTTCTTATAGAAAAATTGGTTTTCAGGAACAACTTAAATGATTAGAGATTTTTATAGGAAAAAGCGAGCGCTACGTACTTTCTATCAGGCCAACCTGCATTCAGCTCTGGCGCCCCATACTGCCTTTATTTCTCACCCGAAATAACGTTTACAATAATACTTATCCGAACGACCTTCAAGAAATCATTGAATCGTTTGACAGATTCTTCATCTTACTCCCAACAATTGACAGTAATATTCCAAATTCGTGTTCATTCTGTTCAGCTTCTGAAACATCCTTAAAGGTTTCTTCCTCACCGAAAGAAGTGGCTCCGCTGCTGGCAAAGAATTCAGTTACCAAGGTGGAACGTAGTCGTAGGATCCGTCTATGTCGGCGCTAAATGTGAAGTATACTTCAATTTTCTTGGCCGACATACTCAATCTCTCTGTCCGATTCGGTATTATCCCCTCTCATTGGAAAACATCTATCCCAATTTCCATACACAGCAAAGACACACTACTTGATCTAACCAGTTATAGACTGACTAATCGTACCCCCATTTTCACCGGAACTATCCAGCAACTCAGTGAACAGCAGCGGAAAACATACCATGTAGACGAAAAGCTCGTCAACACTTGCCAGGGTGTATTCCTAAAGAAGAAATCTTGTGCTGTTTGTGATTGTCTGAATACAATGGCAACTGCCATCAAAGCTGGAAGGTTTCTGATAGTAGCATATTTGGACATGGCAAAAGCCCTTGTTAGAGCATCCCACCTTATGCTGTCAGGCAGTATCAAGTCTTGTGGGATCACCAACCCTATGCTGCAGTGGATTAAGTCGTATCATTTACCCAGAAATCAAGTGACACAAGTGAATGATTACAGCACCCACCCCACGTCAATAACTGGCGGCGTAATCCAAAGCAACGCACCAGGCCGACTGTTGTGTCTATTGTATGCTAACAATTTCTCCACCACTTTCCAGAAACGGTATTTCTTTCTTATCCACCAAAGACACCATAATCGTTCGCATTTCTTGTCCTGGGGATCTGAGTTGGTATACCACCAAAATTACCCAGTACCTAAGGCCTCTCAACTTTCCGGCCGACGAACAGATGATGAAGCTCTCCACCGAAAAAGACTGCTTTTTTGTTACAAGTGCACCTTGCGCATGAGGAGGCCTAACGCTGGAGGTCATACTATCCCATTATCAATATGGTTCGTGATTTGCGCCTAAACCGCCGCAGTAGCTTTAACATTTTGAAACCCTTACTTACGCAATTTGCGAGAGCCAAAAATTAGTTGGTTTTCTACAAATATTGTTTATTCTACCTGGGTTAAACAGGAGATCTTCAAATCACATCAGAGGCATTCTGGATTTTTGTTACTTCGTCCGTTTCAACATGCAGCAGAGCAATAGACTAGGGATTGGATGCATTCAGCACGCACTTGAGAATCCGCTGATAATACTTTCATCAAAATTAAATTATAAGAAACGGCGTAAACTTTTGAATCCCCAACCGGCGCGACTTCAGCGCGCGAGAGCAAACTTGATATACTTCAGTATTATTATTGCCGGTGTCAGCTACATTTCATCCTCACAGTTTTGAAGCCAACGTCCTTACTTCCTTAGTAATCGCAGGCGACATGTCAGAAACTGCTGTCGAAGAATACGCTTTTATTTTTAAACATTCCACCTTTTGAAATTCATTTGCATCTCATATCGTCGCCTATCATCGCCCTCGCAAACAAAGTTTGAAAACCGTTGGCCATATCACCCTCTCATGACCTCTATTTCTCGAGGGCCCGAGTATACGAGTGTAGTTTAGGATTGCTGTAGTTACCTCAGAACCTTGATCTGTCTACGCAGCATCAATTAATATTGTGGTTCTTAATTACAGAAGGATGCCAGATTCGATGCTAGGAACTACCAAGTTAAAATTCTCTCCATACAGATCTTTTTATCCCCGGATCCCTTCCCCGAATATTCTTCTATTACTCAATTTCGTGATGAAAGAAGAATTCTGGACATTGTGTCAGGTAATGCTGGGACCAGGTTCACTATTCCGAGGTTTTAATCCCAGGACGACTTTGAATTTTCGCTCAATGTTCTTCACTCACCAACCTGATTTTTACTCATTTGCTTACTGCAATCCGGCTGAATCTGTTCCTGACTATCCAGCTTTTTTCGAAACCGCCCATGTCATAAGGACGAGCTAACTTACAACTCCTCTTTATTGACAGGTTTCGACTGACATTTATTAAAGAACAGAAGTTGTTGATGACCGAGTCACCACACAGGTCTGTTGTGCGCCGTGGCATAAGCCACCCTCCTCTGTATGCCTGCTTATCATTCCATGCAAGTGAGGCCCCGATTACCGCAGTGCGTATATCTTGTTACCTCCAAATCCGTGCGGAGAACAGGCCCTCCGTAACGGTTAAAAATAGGTCCGTTACGCAGAAATTTATGGCCAGGCGGGGTAGCTACAAGAAGTACCTGCATGGGCCTCAATAATCCATTATCAGAAAAAATGAAAATGGACTCCGCTGGGGTTAGTTTCAGCCTACCAGCAAAAGCTAGCTCGGGTTGCGAGGCAATAAATCACCTTCAGCAAAGGATGTGAGTGCCAGCAGCTCAGACCTGGCCCCGCAAAAGGGCGGCTCTCGTTCCGCAGTTGTCCAATAGATATGAATTCGGATGCCCTTTGAGTCAGTCTGGAGTGGTCTTTTATTTTGCCATCCACGTAAGATGCACAATATTGCAATCCATTTGTCAGTTCGCCTTTGTAACACATATGTGGCACGTATGATGATGCACTTTACAAATGCTGCCGTTCATTTTTCGCTTGACCTCTTATCCCAATTGAAATTACCCGGTGTTACAAAGTCCTGCTATTTTTTAAACACTAAATAATGACCCTTGATTTGTGCTGCACATCCTTGTGCATTTCTACTTGAATTTTGAGGGGGATTCTTACTTTGGCACCCACCTCACTCTGCCTCTCAAACTCAATTCAACTCGATGGTATCTTTTCCTATTGCTCAATATCGACTGTAAATCATAACAATCTGTCACCGTCGCATATACAGTAGGCCCTAGGTTGCAATTATTTCATAAAACTGGCAAAGACTCAATTTTATATTTTGACCTCTGTGTTTGCCATTTCACAAGGCCAATGCATTTAACGCCTGGGGATACGTCAGACTTTCGCTGGGGAGCATATTTTAATAAGCGTTGTTCAATCCAGGATTGACCAAGCCGTATTTTTTATACGCAATAAACAACTCGAAGTTTTGCAGCATGTATCCCAGCCACTAAATGAATCCCTTCTTCTGCTGATTTCAAGATAACCGCCCGGATCCCAAAATACTGATTGTCAACTTACTATTATTATTTCCCCACATCGTTTAACAATTTGTGCATCTTCACGATTCTCGTAATTTTTCCACTCGCTTTTTCGCTCATCAGGTTACCAGCTAAATCAGGTTCAAAATTGCTATATCCTCTCCCTTTGATATTTACTTCAGGCCCCCTAGCAACCGCAATTTCTTTTCTTCGACGAATATAAATCGCAAATTTCCCACAGAATTCCTTACCCCGTGCGCTATCTTTTAACTCCTGCTAGGTCGCTGCAATCAATATCTGGGCCCGTTAAACACAAAGATTACGGAAGCCCCGAAATGATCACGCTGGATACCGTGGAGCCTCTCGTTCCAGTACACCGCAAGTGGCATGTGATTGCAATGAACATTCTTGCACGTTTCATACCCTTCTCTTGCAAAACATCATAAAATGTCATCTTGTAAGTAATCCGACATTCTTGGTTGCCTTCTTCCGCCTCCAAATTCAGCAAACTGTCATCCTAATACTTTGGACAAATGCACCAATTTTATCCACCTCTCTCCCTCCCAAATTAGATATGGCATCCGCCACATTACTCCTTTGGTTTTTGATGTCTCGGCACCTGTCATCGTCTTCCGGTTACATCCTTCGCCCGACACAGGCAGGTTTGATGAGTCTAAAGAAGTACCGACTGAGGGCCAGTCGCTAACGCTTGGTCCCCGAATATCACGCATACTTTTTATGAAACAATTTGTGCGGATTTGATTTCCGACTGGCAAACTCGGGGCTTGCGTATCACTTTGCACATCTGGTCTTGCTCGATTTATTTGAGGAGGCAAGTGCGCATTCCTGTATTATATCCGGTTTTTATTTTTTTGTCTTCTCTGTGCCATCCTTCCACTATTTCGGTCTTGCCTTCTGCCCTTCTATCTGGAGTTGAGATATATAGACAATACTGCTAGCCTCCTGGAATACCAAATTAGCAAAGTCCGAAAAGAAGACTGCGATATAGGAACAAATAGCAGACCGGTAGTTATCAGGCTCTACGTGTCCAAATCGTTCCCCAAAAACAACTGACTTGGTTTAAAACCCTCGGCCCAAGATGTACTTGGAGAAATTTTTGATTAGATACGGCTACATTCCCCAGGCAAAATTTGTGCGAAGCTATCACTAATGGCTTGGCTATATTGGGGCATTTCCGCATAAAGTTTTTAAACAAGGGCCCTCCACACTTGGCCGTCCACCTCAACTCCACTGGAATCCTTTCAAATTTTTCTGGATTTACCACCCGGTGACTCCATAGACTCTAGATAGTTTCGCCAAGAGCCCAGTTCTCATTCAATCCGTTATATTTACCAGACCTCAAATTAATTTTACAAAATCTTATTTAAAGTTTCTTTTGGTAGTGTGTCCTTCACCGGCCGTTTCTTCAAGTGACCTGGTCTTCTTATCAGCAAGGGTTTAGTCTTCAGTGGTTCCAGTTGCCCCTGTTTCCAGGATACGGGCAATCCTCTTTCCTCATCGGTGGTTATCTTGTATCACCCTCGGCGCTAGTCAGTCTGCTTTAGGAACCTCTTCGGTCGTACCCCAGATGTCACCGTCGCTCAGTCACATTAAACCTTTCACAGTCTAGCTCTCCGACCACCCTCCGGGATTTAAGGTAGTTGCTTGTTTTTTATTCTGCGCGACGATCCAAAAATCCAGCCAAAAGGTGTTCTTCCGAGAAAGTTTTCCATAGAATTCCTAAGTCTCGGTCTGACTTCCACTGTGCTTCTGGCAGGTCAAATCCAGCGGATATGTCCACTTACTCCCCCGAGATTTTGGAAATGTTTCGGCCGCCTAGGTTGAGTCATCTCCAGGCAATAGTCTCAATCAGGCTCGGTGTTCTGATTGGCGGTGTATCAGTCAGTAACCCCTTATGGACGTCCGCTGATTTGCCTTTATCGTTGGAGTGAAGTAGAAGGTGAATTTATGCCCACTCGGTCTCGAACCTCACCGGGCGTGCCGATGATGAACTCCATTTGTATTGTGGTGCGTTGAATCGCATGGAGTTGCATGCCATCGGGGTTTTGCCTGCCCCGCGATCCCGAGAAGAGAAAACCCAACTGGTCCTTTGGACATCATCCACTCAAATTGATTAATCTCTACCATCAGAGACTAAACAAATCACCTTAACAGCATAACGATACACTTTATCCTCTCGCAGTTGGTGTCTTCAACTGCTTTTCGATGTGCAGTATGGGATGTTGAATGTCTTTGCACCTGTCCCTCTGTAGCTTGACTCCTCGTCGGCATTTCGTGATTTTACATGATTCATTTAAACAGATAAAATGGGTGCGTGCAATTTTCGTTTTGCCTCAACGCCCTCCGACCTCCAACATTTGGAATCTTTCGCAATTGGCCAACCCACGCGCATACGTTCACAAATCCGTCGCCTGACCTGGCCGATTTAGTCGCAAACGTGGGTACACCCAATCAATTCGCCATATTTGTTGATGTCCTTCATAACCTTTCTAAACTGACCGTTTGTAGTGTGCTCATTAGATGTAACACGATCCCTAGATTCCTTAAAACTGGTTTCTCTATTCTCCGACCAATTTGACTGAGTCCTCGGGTCAGTGCGCCTGGTGATAATAATAATAATAATAATAATGGGTATATTTCTCGAAATTCGAGAGTCATGCGCAAGGCAAGATCACATTTACACATAGATGGCGCATTGGAAATCGTAAGACAAAATTTAGTCGTGAAGATGCAGTTTCTGTGCTCTAATGAACATAACCTGCAATGAGATGGGCTAATCACGAGTTTTTGGGCTTCGAATCAGAGCTAGATAATCCAATGCCATAACTTTCTGGGGCCGACTATGAGTCGCGCACTGCGAGTCAGTCCATGTTTAAACGCGTCAAAGGTGCGCATCGCCGGCGCATACTTTGGCTGGGGAGAAATGGTGGGTGTTGTCAAGTGGCCGGGTCCGTCAAAAATCAGGAGGGTAATATGGTAAAGATGAAGATCAATATGGATGTAGCAGCGGGATGGAGAATGGAAATCACACTGGATATCATATGAGGTGGATAGAGAATGGTAATCAACAACGTTCAATAGTCAAAATAATGCTTAAAATGAAACAGCAGGAAACCTTCAAGGTTGCATCAGACAATTTACGGGACGAAAGTATACGAAAAATCGTGGACAGAGAGACAATGGAACTTACAAAAAATGGTCACTGGACTTATGCGCCCGGGAGCGGATTATGATGTGTGGCGGGAAGTAGATGGGTACGTGTAAGATTTACAATCAATCCTTGAATACACTTGCCATGAATGACTTGTGTTATCCTTGATTAATATTGGAGATTATGGTGTTCTCTGGCGGTACGGGTTTGGAGGTTGGGGGGTTGCGCGGCATTACAATAGTGATAGTAACTGTGGACAATCGTGATGGTCCATCTGAGATGAGGCACCCGGGGCGTTCAACAGCGTGGTTTGACTTGTCTCAGGGTCGCGCGGCCAGGTACGGGGATAGACAACCAGCGCAAAGGATGGAGTAGATCTTTAGGCGATAGTTTGCGTTGCATCTGTGGTCATTGGCGAGCCTGGGGAAGAGCCGGAGAGAGAGGGGCAGTCTGGAATTTGTTCCAGCTGGTGTTAAGGTGAGTAAACAAAAATGGGAACAGTGATAACAGTCAGTTTCCAACGGAGATTACAGGGACCAAACAACTGTCATGAAACAGGCAAGGGGTAGTTTCCGTTGACGGGATGTATGCAACAAACATCGGCTGCGCGCACCCTATGGAGCATATGGCTCAGTCATTCCTGTGCTTTATAGTCCTTATTTGAAACGCGTTCCCGTTTATCTTCCGACATCTTCGCGGATGCAGATTACAGTGGTCTGATAGGACGGCCAGCGCAATGGTTAGGGAATAATGCCACCATTTGTTCTGCTCGCGAATGTCAGTGTGGGCTGGATGCTAGGACAGGATTTGATACGAGAAATCGTGGAAAGAAGAGAAGGGAGAAGCATAAGATTATCGGGAACGGTAAATTGTGTTTGAACAGGACGATAGCAACTTGTACCACATAGTAGTTTCAGTGAGCTTGCATGAATAATAAAGAAAGAACGACGGCAGTTGTTATAGACGTCAGCATACGTACCAGGTGTGCGGTAAGGGGAACAGGGGCATGTTAAAAAATAGAGGGGTGGGTGGTGAAGCATAAGTGGATAGTCCGATGAGCTACTTCCCCAGACCGACCAACAAAGCCAAACGCTTATTAACCGAACAAGGGCGGTGTGGGGTTTCCCCTTTCGCAGGGTCAGGTCTGGGCTGATGGCATACATATCCATTGTAGAAGGTGGCCCATTCCTTCGCAGCCCGAGTGTGCTTTGGTTGCTGGGGTAAATCTGATCCAGCGGAGACTTTTTCTCTTTTTCTAACAGAGGAATGGTTGAGCCCATATAGGTACTTTCCATAGTTCCTCCGCCTGACCTTAGTGTTCCGCGTCTTTTTTTCGCAACTGCTGGGGGTGGGCTGTTTTCCCCACGTTCGGAGATGCTGAAGCAAACCTGTGGCAGTCATTTGGGTTTTCGCACGGACTAAGGAAACGAAAGTGGGGATAAGCAAGCACACGGAGGATGGTAGTTTATGCCGTAAAACGCAGACCTGTACGTATGGCTCCGTCATCGTCAACGCCTTGTCTTGTTTTCATTTACGAGTGCTGCCTGAAACTTACTAATGTGGACCTGTGTTTTGCATAAGCGAATCACATCGTCTGTGTGACGTGGACAGATATTTAGTTTAGACAATCGATTCCAGGGTTTTCAGCGTTAGGAGCAGATGGATGGTGCTTGTGATTTAGGGCCAAGTTGCAGATCTGAAACTTTCTTCCCAAAATCAGCACCAAGTGTAAATTACCACGAGTGAGCTTTGCTTGGAGAGGATGCAGTCTATGGTGCTTCTGGCTAGCTTAAATGCAAGCTGAAACGTTTTTTAGGATCTTGCGTGCGTTCTTGTACCCAGGTTTAGGCCATAAAATTGTGTGCTCCTCTACTGCCCAAATGGGCCGAGTGCGGCAGGAATTTTTCAGGGGTAGAAACCGCTGCTAAATGTAGCGTAATTTGAACCCGTGTAAATTATCGTTCTGCCTAATAACTTGTCAATATTTACTTTGCTTTCCGTCATATATCATCATTTTGATTTGTATTGATGGTGCAGTGGCACTAATGCCATTGCATTTGCAATTTCAGAGGAGCTGGATTTTTGGTGAGGTTTCCAGTAACACGTTACTCGAGTTCAGTCGATTTTCCTGTCTGCCAGCATCTTTTCTCTGAATAATTACAGCACCGGCCTGGAGACTGTCCAGTTCCAATTCCGTTTCTGATTAGGTTATCTTCAGTCAGCATATATGGAATTCATATACACACAGCTATGCACCAGATGTGGCACTGCCTGGACCAATTAATTTAAAGTTTACGAAGTCATCTTGACCATAAACCAAATACGCGACTTGCCCGGTTGTTTTCTGTCCAAATAAAAACGGCTTTGCTCCTCTTCTTGTAGTTTTGTTAGTTTTCTCGTTCAGAATCACCAACCTGAGTGCAATCATGTTTCCGTCTGCAGTATTCGAGCAAGGGGTAGCCGAACTGTTAAGAATCCCTAATGAAAACACGTTCCTATGCTACCAAACTTAATGAAAATCAAAATGTACGAAAACATCAGCCACAAATCTGCGACCAGTGGAAAATCATAGCAATAACTAAAGGCTGCACTCTATCGGGTGTGAACAAGCGGTCACGACAGGACCCACGACAAACAAATTATAGTCTTTCAAGAAAGATGGCAAACAAACTGAGTGACGGACAGAGCACGTGAGCGAGACGTGTGAATTGTTGCCTGAGAATTGCTTTTATTCAATACGCGTGATTTTCAGACGAACGGGAGAGTTTCCGAATCGGTCCTTTGCAGTGATTTGATCACCCAAGACGAATAGGGCCTAGAATGTATAACATATCAGAGCCTGTTTTGGCCGTCTCCGTAAAAAAGCCAGAGTATCATCAACCGAGGCTTCCGAAGAGAAAAAAGCAGGCACTTGTGAAAGAAGTCATGAAGAAAAGCAAGGCTTATTTGCAAAATTTCAGATAGAAAAACTTGGATTTAAGTAGTTTTTTGAAAAAATGAGAGGCTGGCTGTGGGTGTATCTTAAGCTCTTGCGTAACAGATAATGCTCACTGACTATGATGAGCGCTCGCAGTTTTACAAGAAAGAGTCAGAATGGTTGGTGTTAACTCCATCTAAAGTGAAAGTCCATCTGGTGGGAGATATGCAGAAGTGGCAAATAGCGTTTGAGCAATGCGCATCAAAGGTCGAATCCCGAATCAAAAACAACTGATTCGTAGACTTCACGAAGCTTGTTCATGCGGTTAATCAGTTTACATCCACAGAAGAACCGCAAACACAACTGCAAGGAATCAAAACGAGAGCCACTGTTACTGCGCAAAATATGCGTGGGGTTTGCGCGGATCTCAAGCCGGTGTGTTTTGAAATCTTGAGATGATTTTAAAGAAATTTTAAAGTAAACAAACCTTGCACTTGAAAAGATTCCGAAGTCAACAGAAGGAAAAGAGATCCCAAGAAGTTACGTAAAAAGTATTTCCCGTTGGGTTTTTTGCTTTGCGTCTTAGAGGTCAGGTGACTCAATGGTGGTAGCAGACCTGATTCGTCGTTGAAATCTCCCACAGAGACCTGCGGACTGTCTTCAAGAACTAGGATGAATAATGTTGTTGGGCTCTGCCATGGTACAACATTGATCATGAACCGGGAATCCGAGTGCAAGAAACAGACCTGATAGCTTTAAATATAAAACACGCTGGTACTAAAAATGCATGAATAGACATTCTGGCGTTTCGTGTATTCAACAGCCGCCCATTAACCAAAACAAGGGCTTCTTCGAGAACGCCGGTATTGCAGTGGTCCACTGCAATCGAAGATGGGATTCAGTGTGGTCTTTAAACGGCAATAATTTCTACCGGTTGTAACCGCGAACAAGTGTCATAATAGAGCCAAAACATCCAGCAAAAACATTACGAAAAGATCACAACACAAAATTATAGCCAAAGCAGTCAAGAGGCACAAGTGATCACGCTAAAGGGTGGATGACCAACTGGCCAGAGCCTCGCGGGCCTACCGTTATTACAACATGCAGACACACATGTGGCAAGTTGTGGCCATTAGGGGGCAAAATAGAAGGGACACCAGGAAATAGTGAAGAACACCCGTGATCTTATTTTAAAGTTCTTAAAGAGTGAAAACTATTGGAGCAAGCTACAACTGAAACAATATACAGGATGTGGAATTGGACCCTTGAGGACCCAACATGGACCTTTATGATCATTAAAAGAACAACTAATTTAGGGATTAGCGGCTTTCCTAATTAACTCCAATATGCGTCACAAGGGGTATATGCTTGAATTGAAGAGGGGTGATCAAAGCCTGTGGCTAAGAGGTGGCGATATTTGCGGCCTGTTTGATTTTTGCAACTGATATCTTGGGTACGCTAATTCAAGAAAATTTACAGACCCGTCGCATAAGTTTCAGATCAGTATTATACTGCTCTCCCCCGGCACTGGTTGCACTCACTGGGGCCAAGGCTGTTAGTCTGTCGCTGTCCTGCATGCACATATCTAATAATAATAATATTCGCATATTTCTCGGAAAGTTCCAGGGGCATGCCTGGTTGCGTAATCAAATTTTACAGGGATATTGCAAATCACATTGAACAAGCAGATAAATATTTGGGTACAAAATGAGAAGAAATAGCAAAGCTGTTATATCAAGAGGAACGAGGTGTTTATACACAACTACGATGAATATCGCTTGTGCAGAGTTCAATGGTGGCGGGCGTGGAGTCTGAAGTGTTTGGGTTTAACGGGTCTATAAAATAAACATGAATGTTAAAATGTCATGAAGAGAGTCTCCAAAGACCCTGAGTGCAAGGTAAAAACTTGTCAAAACGGACCAAAACAGCTGGCGGGAAGAGTATTGATGGCCTATAGATACCCTGTATTATGATGGATATGAAAAAGTACGTCGGCCATCTTACCGTGGATCCGGGAGCCAGGAAAATAGTCGGAAGCCTTTTGAAAATACGGAGGGACGAAGAACACTGGCTAACCACTGTTCAGTGACGAAGAATGGAAATGTCGTCGGCATTGAGGAGTGAGTATTGATATGATATGCGTTGAGTAGTATATATTTAACGCTGTTATGCTAGTGGGAAACAAAACGGGTTTCTTTGCTCCTTTGCTTGCGTTTGTGGGCTTAGCTGACAGGGATCACTGGCATAGTGATAGCCGCGATTGCCGAGGCGATGAATGGGATAATTTTCGCGGTAGATGATTGTAGCGACATCTGGAACAGGGATCCAAGTGTGGGTGCCTTCGTGGCAATTGGATGTCAACGTGGTGGTAATATTGGACACGGGCGGGCAGTTCCAGCAGTAAATCTGTGCAATAGGGAGGACTTGTCTGCTCAAAGAGTCACAGGCTTTGTGGATCACGTTATGTGGCCTCAATATCTAGGCACACTTGCAAGGTTGGTGATTCATGAAGATTAGAAGCAATGTCCACTTCACCGCGGCCGTGGGGCAGATCGAATATATCCGTTCTGGAATAGTTGATCCAAGCCTTGTGTCAGCTTGTTTTCACGGTGTGTTGAAACGTGCCAGGTTGGGGCCAGAAACGGGATGCTAGACCCTTGGCGAGACACGAGTGCAAGCACACTCAGCTGAAATGGAAAAATGGAGAGATGACAGTCTTGAGGTATTCTAGCTGAGGGTCATGGTGCGCGCAAACCGAAGAACGGGAAGTGATGAATGTTATGTAGAATGAAGTATTAGGTTATGTCGAATTTCTCGCCTGGAATGGTCTAATTGTTAAATGCATGAGGAAGAAAGGGTTCAGATGGGGCATTAAACATTAGTTTAGGAGTAAGTGAGAATGTAGTGTGACTATGTCTTTTTATATACCTTGGTGCGCTCGCGCTAAAGAACATAGAAAGTCAGATGAAAAATTGCACTGGCTTGTTTCACTGACGGAGTTTTCTTCCTATACCTACAGTGATTTGTACTTGCTGAAACCACAGGGAATAAAAAATGGCTGGACTTTGTTGAGTAGGTTGAGATAAGACTTCGAACGTTATATTCAGTTAATACCCCAGGCCCGATCCATAGGCTCTTTCTATTAGAGTCTAAGGATCGTGCATGTTTAGCAAGTTTTGCACGGTTATTGCCTTCCTAATTTCGTTTTTAAAGGTGACGGAGACAGGAGAAATCATCCTTATATGCAGGGGTGGTTTATTCCATAAGGAGGAATATTTGAGGATGAAGAAGTTTTTCCTAAGCCCTGGCCTCTACATGGGAAGTGACACCAAGAGCTCAGCTGGACGCAAGCTATAGGGAAAGTTGTTTCTTGCTCGGGGTGCAGAGATGCACACATTTTTACCAATAATCCTGTAAAAAAAGGAGGTTGATGTGAACTCGACGCAGCCACAAGGGATCGAGGTGTAGTTTTATGCAACGTTTCACGTAGTTTAGCGAGTAAGAGTAGCCCAAAAATCGTTTTGTAAATGTTTGTTGAGCATTCTCAACCTCGAGTCTGTCAGTCTGTTGCATGTTGGAACACACGATGGAACAGTAGTCCAGGATAGGTCTTACTTGCGTTTTATATATTAACGACTTGCTTTCCTGGTTTCTAAAGGTTCTATTCACCAACCCGATTTGTCTCCCAGCTTTTACAACTTGTATCCGGGCGTGTTCTGAGAAGCTGAATGTGCTGGAGTAATGCAAACCCAGGTCTCTGACAGTGTGAGGGGAAGGAATGACTTCTCGGTTAATCTTAAAGTTTCCTGTAGAAAGGTGGCATTTGTGTGCAAGTATGCTGCTTCTGTGGGCCGAGAATTTCATTGACCAAGCTGCGCACCATGAATCCAGCGATAGATCATTTTTACATTATTTATGATGGTATTGAGGTCACGAGGGGGAAACCTGTACACAATGTTTATATCGTCTGCAAACAGAAAAGGAATACCATGCCTGACGATGTGAAAATCATTCTTGATGTACAGCAGAAACATTGGTGGACCTACCACGCTTCCTTGAATAACCCCACTAGCAATCGGACGAGGCTTGGATAGGGTCCCATCTACATTCACTACTTGCATTCTAGAGGCCAAATAGAAAGAGAACCAAGCCAGAAGGGGGGGTTATACCGTAGCTCTTGACTTTTATGAGAGGCTTGCGATGGGATACGCGATCAAAAGCCTTTGCCATATCTAAGAGAATCACAATCGCCGACTTTCCGTCGTTGGCAGCCTTCGTCACTATATTTAGGAAATCAGTCAGGCACGTAGAACATGATTTACTTTGAAGGAAACCATGTTGGCCTGCGTTAATGAGGTCATGATCTAATAAGTAATTTGGTAACTTGCTTTTTATTATTCTTTCCATAATGCGAGAGACAATTGGGGTGTGATTGATGGGTATGAAATTAGATGGCTCCTTCTTTGAACCGTTTTTGTGTACTGGGACAATGACAGAAGTTTTCACTATTGCGGGAAAGTGCCACAACTTAAGGAAAGATTGAATAGGCTGGACGAACGTAAAGGGATGTCGGCACCCCAAATTTGAAGAGGGCTGGAGGAAGGTCGTCTGGTCGAACGCGGAAAGACGGTCTCTTCTTTGACAGTAGCGGTTCAATGTCACTTAGGTGAAAACAGAACATTGGAAGGGAGGCAGCGGAGACTGGCGGAATTTTCGGTGTAATGGTGTTGTCATCAGTTGTCATAGAGGCGGCGAAATAATCACTGGACGCCTCTGAAATCATTAGAGTGTCATCTGCGCAGGTTCCCCTGAATATGACTGACGTGATGTGCGCACTAGGTAAGGAGTTGTTAGTTATCAGTAGTTTTGCCAGTGCTGCAGCCTTGTTGGCAGAGTGTAACGCTTGAAGTTCCTTCTTCTTTTGAAGAAAATCGAAAGGTGTCTTTATCGCCCTAGAAAGACGGCTCATTTGCAACATCAGAGCAAATTCTTTTGGTCTTTTGAATGTTTTCTGGATTAAAGAATACTTTTTTTGAGACGGTCCAGGGTGCTCAACCTTTTTGGGGATCGTGCCATACTGGGTTGGAGTGATTAGTTCAAGGCACTAGCTTGGAGTTGCGTAAAATTGGTTGGTGGCCAGTTGGGGATCCACCGATAGAAAGATACTGTCCCCATTTCGGCTACGAATTATGGAGGGAAGACGGCTCTATGAGGCTCTGTGGTATAGTTTAGTGAAAGCTGAGGAGAAGATAACGGGCGTCGAAACTGAAAACTTGCAAACAATTTGGGAATGGTCACATCCGAGTAATTTTTTGTCTATGGATGTGTGCACCCGTGTTACGCTAGTTTTGAAGATGAGATCTAGAATACTGTCGGCCCCTGTGGGTAATGAAACATGCTGTGTCCACCCACCCAGTCGTACACTAGAAACAAACGCAGAAGGGTATTTTGGGGAGGAGAAAGATGGCCAACAAATCCCTGGGCCGTTAAACTCGCCCGCTACTAGCTTAGGGCCTGGAAGGTCGGCGGCCGCGTTAAGCGCGTCAATTGGTGGTAATAACTCTGACTGATGCCCACTAGTGGGACGGTAGATGCAACTGATCAGTAAGTCCTGATGCCCGATAGCCACAGTCAGCCAGATAGAATCTTTCAGTTTATCAAAGGTCGGATGGTTGTACCATGAGTCTGAAAGAGTCTCTTGTGCATATGAGACAGCCTCCCCCACGCTTATTTATCCTGTCTTTCCTAAAAGCATTGCAACCAATTAAAGTAATGTCTCTGTCGGGGCTGTTGTCGGTCAGCCATGTCTCAGTGATAAGAATGAAATCATATCTACTTCTATACACCAACAGGCGCAGCGTTTGCACCTTATTTAGTATCGAGCGAGCATTCAATAGTAACCATGAAAATGGCTCAGTAGTAGTAGCATGTGAATGTGGATAACAAGAGTAAATGTCATCATGGACGTATGATTTCATTTGGGGTGGAAAGTAATTCCTAGTACCTCAAAACCCCTGCGTTTCTGGGGACAAAGATTCAAATGAAATACGCGGTAAGAAACCGAGAGAAATCACCAAAAGCACCCCGATCTGAAAGTTTGTCTGATCTCTGCGGTCGCCTCTCTCATGTGCAAAATAAACTGAAATGAATTGATGCTGCTTTAGCCTTTAGTTCAGGTTGCGGGCTTACCAGTTGCATCGCAGCAACCGGAAGTTCAGAGGTTAACAATTCAGGCTAGAGTCACTTGTGTTCCGTCGCAAACTGGGGGAGTTCACGCTCACTAACAAATGCACAGTAATACTGCCCTCCGTCTAAAAGTCATTGCTTGCCTTCAGCAAGTATATTTATTGGCTACACTGATGTTTCATAGGCAATGCGGAAATTCACAGGACCGAAAACTTTGACTTCACCCTTCTCGATGGACGGAAAAAGGCGCAAGGGTGAAATGATAGTCGTCGGTAAAATCGGGAACGGCTTGTCGAAACTTAGCCCGGACGGCTATTTCAACAGAATATCGGATCCTGTATACGTGGCCACTGTAAGAAGCCTGTAACCGTGACTCCATGGCTGGTAGGTAAGTCGCTCCTCATTAGTGACAGGGTAGTACAAATATGGAATGGACAACCTGGGGATCCGACAAAGACGTAAAACGCGATTTCCGTCAAATTAAATTTTGTGATTTCCTTACTCGACGTCGGAGTACTCCGGTCTAACTTACCCTTGAAGGCACTGACTTCGGTTGTCGTTCAGTTCCACTCGGTACTTTAACCACTTTCACTTTTCCCTCTTTCGCCCTGGTTGAGAGGAACTTGCGGACACTTGGCACAGTCAATGGATAATATGAATTAGGATGGTTTGCTTTATAACGGTCTAGTCTCGCCCACGTTGGTGGACCTTAAACATTCATTTCGCTTACAGGGAATTTTGGTATTCATGCTCAGAGTGTGTTTGTTGGGCCTGACCATGCCTCCGTGCCACGCCGTGGGTCGTTGCCATCGCTATTTTTGGTCAATTATTTTGTTATTCTGGCAGTATTATGAGAGATAAAACCGTTTTTCTGGATAGAATACTTAGTTTCATTTTTCTGAAATTCAAATTTTAAATTCTCACTAAGTTTTCGCCTCAGGACAAGCTTTCGCATTTCTAGCTTTTACCTGAAATAAATAAAAACACTGTCCTATGCAGCACAAATTCTATTGATCCCTGTGGCTTTTTGTGAGAATACATGCCCACCGACCTATTTATTTTTTTGTTCCTCCATTCCAAAGACTCGAGAAAATCCCGCTGTCTGGACGTACTTTTGATCGAGGCTGCCTTGTTTTAGGCCTCAGTGTTGTATGTTTTGTATTGCAGCCAGTCTTTTTAACGGCCTTTGTTTGTAGCAGGATATCACTGAAATGCTAATTCATCTTCACGTTTATTATGAAGACATAATATACTATTCACTATTGATGCTCCCTAGGCCTGTCGAGGTGATCACAAGTTACCTACCATTCAGAGTAATCTCTGGTATTGCTGTCCAAAATACTGCATCGAACTGATTGGGTGCAGTATCCCTTGTCTTTGAGGCGGTAACAACTATAATCAGTCGCCTTTCATAACTTTGCCCAAATTGTCTCCAAAAGGCCTAAATTTTCAAACAGAAGAAGAAAGAATAGTGGGGTACACCTAAGAGCTGGACATGCCATTGATGGCGTCCGTGAAACTTATACAAAAATGCCTAAAGTTAGTCCTCATTCGGAAACAATCGGCCAATGTTCCAACGTACTGCGCCTGGTAGGAGCAGCCCAGAGTAGGGCACAGATTTTCAAAAAGGAAATATGCAATCTAAAAGACCACGTCAACAATTTGATGCGCACCGTCTCAATGCTTGCACCCCAGTCTCACCTCTCTGATTCTGGAACTCTGCTGGATAAACAGCCTGGTGACCGCCAGCAACTTCCTTGGCGTGTGGCCTCTGAAACATTAAGTAGAATCAATAGGTTATTTAAAGCTATTGTCTTCGACATCTTCGAACACATCCCCATGAATGGCCTTAGAGATTCGCTTTTGAACACTGGCGACATGGCTTACATACCGTATCTAACAATGAGGCTGATGAAACAGACTGAAAGTGATTGCTGTCCTGTCAAGCTGCAGCTTTAAATCAAAGTTCTGGCCAAAATATGCATCAGCAAGGAAAACTTTAATCCTGCGAGCGCACTGTTTAAAAACAAAGCAAACTGAAGACAAAACATCTCTTCAAAGAGAAACAATTGCATACAATTCACACGGACAGTCGTAGGCAATGAGTTTCCAACGCGTAACCAACAAACAGCACACGGCCCACTACAGCTGAGTCACCGCTTGAAACGGGCATTCTTTCACAAGAAAACCCCTAATCGCAAGATCAGAAGAAATCCACTAGTGCCGATGGTGTCCCCGATTTCATTTCCATGGTTTTGGATCTAGGCTTATAGAGGTTGCCCCCACCAAATCAACCTAAGCCCAAACGGTCCAGCGCAGCTTCCCTCTGCACGGTTGGCTTCAATCACCCGTAAATCTCAGGTTCACTTTACAGTACGGTTGCTAAGGCCAGCTCCTCTAGTTCACCGCCGAAACGTACCCTGCCTCCGCAGGACGCATGCCCCCAAATAACCATTGGTGCAACTGACACCAGGGACAGACCTTTTTCTAGCAAGCGATACTGCGTCCCTCCCAAACAGAAGGAGTCTGCATGAGGCATATGGCCCCCTCCCACTTCCTAAGATTGCGGCCAAGAGCACAAAAAGGACACATTGCTGTGTTTTGTCCCTTTCAATCTACCTCGTCCTCATATTCAACCCCCTTTAGGAGTCACGAATAAATCATCTTCACATCAAAATCATCTCAGCGCCACCAAAACCCCAAATCATTGAAAGTTTCCCTTCACAAACCCATTCATCTGGGATCCTTAATCATCTACTCCTTCGGCAACCACCCCAGAATTAACGTTGATTTTCTTATAACTGACCCGTCACCCATCCTCCCAAGCACACGCGCGAACCCCGCGGACTTCATGGTTGTGCTATATTTTCTGTTGCCCGCGACTGGCCAACTCCGAGCCGCAAACTCGACGTTTAAGCTGGCCGGGCTACGGTCATTATCTCAATTTCCCGGAATGAATCTTGATGCTTGCAATCAACTAGAGGTTAGGCCTTCCAGTAATGCTTCACTCCTTGAAAATTTATTCCGAACGCTATCAAGATTTCCTTTGTTTCGCCCGTTTTTTCCCCAGACATACTATGCTCTTCACCTGCTCTAAGCCGCTTCCACACACCCCAGCAAAAGCAATCCGGTTATCGTTTGTACTAGCAGACGGGTTGAAACCTACCCTAGCCTATGGATCACGTGTAATAGGAGATAGTCTTCCAGTGGCCTTAACACCAGCAGCCTTTCTTCTTTTCCTGTCTGACAATGACATTTTACCCCAAACCTTTGGTGACTTTTGCTCCAGTTATCCACAGTCACGCGCTGATACCGGGGAATCATTTTCTGTTTTACTATCTAAAGTTAGCTGGATAGCAAATAGGGTGCACTCGCTGTGCCTATTGGTACACAGACATGGTTATGATTTCATTCTTATCACTAAGGTGTGGCCAACCCATGATATCCCTGAAAGCGACATTGGTTTAATCATTTGCAAAGGTTTTGAGGAAGAATGGATGAATAAGCACAACAGAGATCGCCTTGTAAACGCAAGAGAACCCCTTTCGGCTTCATGGTAAAATCACGCTATCTTTAACAGTTTGCAACATTCTATCCGGCTGACTGCGACAATCGAGTGTCAGTGTTTACTGGTTTATTTTATGTACCACCCTTTGGTACACATCATTCCCACTGCTTATCACCACCCGATGCCCTTGAGGCATCCGCCGACCATCCACGTCCTGAGTTCTTAGCGGGCAACTTCAACACGAATTGGATTCGCTGGCCTTCTTTCTCCTATCCCAAAATAACTTCCCCGGTTTGTTTCCATGGTACGGCTGTATGAGTCAGTGTTGCATTACCTATAAAGGGCGACAGTATCTTTGATCTCACTTTCACAGATGGCCTAGCCCAGGTGCACAAGTTCATAAGCAAAAGACCGCACGGAAGTGACAACTTCCAAGGTGGTTGTTAATCCTTTTTCCCTCCGCCGATTATTTTCTCCTTAGATCACATCAAACCCTACCAAAACGCCTCAGGGGACTGTCTCCACTCCATAATTTGACAAAAATTGAGGCAGTTTCTTCCAGTCGGTGGGTCCCGAAAAGGACACCAAAAAACTTCACTCAACTTCAGGTCACTCCTTTGGTCTAATCATATCAACCCGGTGTGGCACAATCCCTAAAACGTTGAACAACCTGGACTGAAGTAAAAACGTATTCTTGAGCGAAACCAAGATTCAAAGGAAAAAGACGGTTTTCATGATGTTGCAGATGAGCCGTCTGTTTAAAGAGATTAAGGTACTTCTCGGTTCTCCTCGAAATGAAAGGGGCGTTCAAGTGTTACACCTTATCGAAAAGGCTGAAGTACCAACAAAATTTGTGAAACCTAACTCCCTACCTCGTATACACATTTCGGGACATGCTCAAATGAACCCCACTAATGTCAGATGCGTTCAATGATTATTTTGACTCCAGCATAACAACCAATGACAAAACCAATAAACGTGGCATGCTCCAATCTTCTCTGTATCCCATGCGATTCTACTTCCTAATCATGGACGTTAAACTAAGGATGTTCAAAACACTGATGCACTTCTCAGGGTTCGCCTGAAAGAAAATTGTCGATACGTTTTCCGAAAAGAAAGAGCGCAAACGTATTCCTTGCTCGCGTAACTATCTTTGTAGCGTTTCAACAACCCTGCCCTGAAACCCGGGACAATTTTTGAAAGTGTGTCTACCTCCATATGTCAAACAAACAAAAACATCTAAGTGCATAAAATTAGTTTCTTCATATTAAGCCCGGTTAGTCTCAACTGGATCATAACCAGATTTCCACTCTTCCATGAAGTCCCGTGCCAATGTTGATTAAGACAAACCGTCGTTGATAAACATATGCACAACTCAAGGAAACGCGTAAATTCATCCTTCTAATAAATATCATATGGTCCTTTTACCCATTCTGCGAGCCTAAAATGCGGCATAATTTACACCACAGCTTCAAATGTATGGACAGAGGCGAAGTCCGCCAGATACCCCATTTGTTTCATGGCACCTTCATGAGGAGCGTATTAGCATAAGTCACTGAGGAGTCCGGACCTGGCCTGAAAGTCCCATGTTTTGCAGCACCGACTAACATTGCTCTTACGATGAGATGACGCTGACCAAACGATTGCTTCAGTAACTTCTTAGTCTGTTGATATTCCTCAACGGACGAACAAATTAAATGAATGTTGATTACTTCTTTAGCTTTCGTTATGCAACAGTGGAAAGGGTAAATTAGTTTTTGGTCTTCGTCAGCTACACTTGGCATTGTATGCTCACCAAACGGTCTAAAGCGTCGCGGAACCATCAAAATAGGATTTTTGCACCGAAGCAGCATCATCCTGGCCAAAACTGCAATTAGCTAATGCCACTAAGTGACCTTCCTGCAATCCCAACAAGTGTCATGGATTGTTTGGCAGAAGAGAGGGGATTTCTTCCACAAGCTAGTGAGCCTTGACATTACCATCTCCCATGATCTCCGGCACCTTCCTAGGACCGTCAGCAGTGCTTATTTCTCTCAGAGAAGCAGACATCTGTTTCTGGCCTCGAAGGCTTGCTTCCTAACATTTACTGCCTCAATTTCTGATTGAAGTTCTTCAAATTCGAACTCAGTATACTAGGGAGAGATCCCTAGATATGACAGTGTGTAAGCAGCCTGAAAGAGCACATCAGAAGAACGATATGAAGAGGCACCGTATATGACAATTCTCTTATTTACAGTCCGAATGCAAAGTACTGGGACCCTCACAGCCGGAAAGTGAACTTTCATCCTATGCCCATAAAAGGAGATGCCTTGGAGCTCCAACCACTTTGGAAAGAGGCGCTGTCGTTCGAGATAACACAAGCTCACCATTCCAGGGTAATCAAAAAGCAGTTGCTATCAAAGATGGACTAGAAAACGAGTCATGGGCTAGACCTACGACAGGAGACCGGCAGAGCAGTGATCTGCGAATGAGCTCCCGAGCTACAGCATTCGGCGCGGTGAAATAAGTACACCGTCAAGGATTTTCTTCGAGCTGAGGATCACAATAAAACTGTGATAAAGGCGCGAACTGGCATTACCTTGTTCGAAAAGCCGCAGCCAAACAAAAATATCCCCTTCTTGCGTACTCCAATTCAGCGAAAGAAACCTCCCGGAAACTATAGGAATTTGAGACTCGTGGCGAACAAAGACGGTCTCACGAGTTATCCGGCCAAAACCTGCTGCTACCGCACGGCTGGAAGCCAGGGTGGCCGGAGCTAGTTGCGTTCGCTGCTGGTTATCAACGATGACCATTTGACCCGGTTAGCATTAGAAAAATTTGCAGTTATCAAGCAAGACGACAGGAGCAACTTCTAGGCAAGGAAGCAGGTATTCTTCTTAGAGAGCAGACAGATCAATCAGAATTCGGAGTTTGGCTGTGCATTATGAATGTTCAGCTGTGCCAAAAACGGTTTGGCCCAACTTATCTGCGTCTATCGCTCCATAGGTTTCAGCAACGGGTAAGGTAGCCAAATATTTCTCTTGGGTGCAATAGCTGATTCCGGCAATTTCAACGCGCCGCACATGAGTGGGAAGCTAAAATACTCACAACGGGGGCTCGGGAATGTCTTTCAAATCGAAGGAGAGCACTGGCCACAGGACTGGATGCACACCTTCTCTGCTGGACGTCATGATCGCGAACAACTGAAGGATACAAAGCAGCTGAAGCTCTATCCTCTTTCGGCGGGATTGATCAAGCGATCGTCAAATGCAAGGTTTGTACAGAGGCTTTTAAAGGCAGAGCTTACAACGATAAGAAGCTTTAAGGAAGGGGATAAAAAGAGGCTTCGTGAAAAGGCTGTAGATTTACCCTGGAAAAATAATAAAACCAGATTGGAAAGCTCGCGGTTGGTGATGAAGGAATCCTTGATCTTTCTGCAAGACGAATTTGCGCTGCTGAAGAGATGACGAAAAGAAGACCGTGCAGGGAAGTGGATGGCGTGGGTGTGCAGGGATACAAAATATGGGTAACTGTGGTGTTTTTCAAAAAGTTCACGGACGCAGTTGAATACATGCTCAATATGCCAGGCACAGATGTGAAACCGAATGCTTAGCGCAAAATTCCAATTACAACTACGACAGTATGTTAGACAAGTGCACTAGGAGGTAGCTCAAGGAAGACTATGCTTATTTTCAGTCAGAATAACCACGCAGGGAATGGTTCGACATATTAACAGCGAATCGAAATTCTGTTGCAGTGGATGACAGCTGCAAGGCAAAAGTACTGGGTGACTACTCTATCGGTTTACGTAGGTTGGATGACGGCTTTCATAGAGAGCAGTCTTCCACTCCGGCCACCGGACACAGACGACTTGCAGACAATAGCAGATGCTGTTAGTCTGCATCTAGCGAATATAAACGTTAATGAATCGACCAGCCCGGATGAGATACACCGGTTATTATAAGGACTATGATTGATTCTTTTAAAGGGCCGATTTGTAAGCTAAACAAGGCAACTCAGCGGCAGGGGTGTTTGCTAAAGGACAGTGAAACGGCAGCAGCAGCGGCTACCCACAAGGGTTGCTTTTGGTCGGAAGCAGAGCACTGCAGACCAGTGAGCCCGGAAAACGTTCTCTGCAGAGTTCCATAACGCATTAACAGTAGGCATTCGAGTCCGCAATTCAAGCAGCAATCCATGTTGTTCTCAATCACTATGGCTTTCCAAGAGAGAAAGCCTGTCTTACAGCTCTCTTGTTCTTAGATGGAGTAACTCGGAGAATGATTGAAGGGGTGCCCGTTGAAGTATGCTATTTCCAATTTAGTATGGCTTTTGACTTAGTAACTCCTCGCCTTTTGCTTATGAATTTGCGGGCCTTTGGCTTGAATGGTAAGTCACAGATTTAGGTAGGTTTTTGAATAACAGTATTTTGTTTCCGTGTCGGAAATGCTGATTCGGACAACAGGATCTTCTCTGATGAAGTGCCCCAGGGTTTCATACTCCGGCCACTGTTGCTGTTGCTATTTGCCAACAAATAATATGCCAGACCGCAAGCCCCCAGGCCTCAAGGATGACGTGAAGGTGGTTGGTCCTTCTGGGCGAGGGGCCCTAGGCGTTTGCATCGCTGCAGTGATAGACCATGGATAAACAAGGGACCTACCGAATAACACAGGAAAAAGCCATCAAACTTTAAGGAACCCAGCGGGTACTACATCTGAACATGGGGATGGTCTTTTCATAGGAATGCAGCAATCATTGCAAAGCACCATGAAGTCCAAGTTACATCAGATTTTAAGCCGGCTCTCCACTGTGCTGTCGAGGGAAGCTTTTCAGGTGGAGGTCGAGATGTTGTGCTAAAATGCGCTTCTCGTTCCTCAGTATGAGACTTCCGTTAGGCTTCACTACGAAAACCGTGTTCAGCCTTCGTCGTCGTTCTTGCTAAAAGATAGGCACCTGTTTTAAAAGGAGCAACGTTCAACCACGACCTTGCTGGAAGCTCCAACTAGAAAACCATTCAGCGGATGATGGCCGACTCGCGCATGTTCTCACTTGAATGCCTAAGGGCTTGTCGGGTGTGGCCTGGTTGGAACGTTTAAAATACTTGAAGGTCTAGGCGGAATTTCTCGCGAAACCTCTTTCAGGAGAACACCTCGACTTCGGAACCACGGAAGTTGTCGGAAACTGATAGAACGTCGCTCTCGACTGACAGTTGCAGAGCAGTGCTTCTGTAGCACAGTAATTTGGCTGACAATGACGATAAGGCACATGCATGCAAGACTTTTAAGGCAGAGTTGTGTCGCATATACGGTAGAGTCGATACGTACATTTACATGAAAATGGACTTTTATTTTTCACATTGGAAACTTTTTTGGAGCACTGACGGAGTAAGCGATTTCTCGCTTTGTGGTGGGATGAGCTATCTCTGCACCATTGTCCAAGCAGTAGGTCTGAAGGAGCATGAATGCGGACAATTTCAGGCCTATTCTGTTTAGCAACGGAAAACCTGGAACAGCGGTACCATTGGCACAGGGATGCCTCGGTTGTAGCTCTTATCTTGCCTATAGGTTACTGCTAGGCCCTAAGAGTAGAAAACATCGATAAAAATCCGCGAAAAATTTTCAAGTAAAAACGATTTTCCCTATAGCACAAAGTAATTGAGCCATGTTGTCAATCTACTAAAGGTGAAGTTACTGAACAGAACGAATTTCTCACTCACTTGCCGCGATAAAGCATGACTGACATTCAGTGGATTACGTGTGTCTACAATCTGTGAAATAAACTTACTGAAGTGCCTAATATTTTCTTTTCATTTCTTGATTGTTGCATGCTAGTTTGGTAAGATCAACAAAAATAAGTGAAAAATCGAAATCAGAGGGATAGTACAGAATGAAAAATCTGAAGAACTCCATTTTAGGTGTACCTATTGATTCGTTATCGGCATGTCATAAACGGTACAGTACTTGCTAAGTGGTAAATTTACAAAATAAACTGGCATTTAACTATATCTTTTTTCAATGCAATAACTGCCATTAATCTGCCATATAAATAACTTAAATTTGAAATCAGTAAAATCTCCCCAATGATACAGAAGCACGTAATTTCCTGTGTGCTCCTTGTGCGCATCATAAAGCGTATCTACTTAGTGGTTCAAGTCGGGGTAAACTGGGGTTATTTTATGTGCAGTTACCTGCTGCGCCTAGTCTCATAGTCGCAGTCGCGGGAGTCAGTAAACCAATTAGGCATGCTTTTTTTCAACCTCATGCACTTGTTCGTTTCAGAGTGGCGGATTGCTTCCCGTTTCATCCGTGAGACAGCGCAATCTCAAAAATTTGGAACTATCGTTAACTTTGCATCAACTGGTGAATTTGCACCGTTTATTCTGCGGGCGATCTATTCGAAAGCATTTCATCCCTAGTTCTCTGATTGTCTCCTCTGACAGCACTCTTTTTTCCGAATCCCAAAGATCGCGGGATAAACAAAAATTTAAGTTTGCTGGCCTAACGTTGCTGGACATAAAAGCGAACATACCATGTTTTTGCTCAGAAATACTGTTCACAGAGCACCATTCATGACGTTTAATTTTCCCGAGATGTTGACAGGGGATTTGTTTCCCTGCTGAACGACTACCCGTATCCCGGAGTAGTATCGTCAGGAAATTCTCATAGACGTCAAGACTACTAACTGTTCTGTGGTACGTAGTACTTTTTCTCGCCCAATGACAGCATCATTACAAGCAAACAGTAAATGATACATGAGGCGTCGGGAACACATTGCAGCAGGTCTTGCATGGACTTAAAGGTGAAAGCTTATGAGTTACAGGTAATTTTCCAAAACTATCCGAAGGTTATTCTTGAAACTTGCAAAACCCGCGGAAAAAATCAATAATTATTACCAACAGTTTTGAATTTTAATACAGCAAGAGATTGTTTCTGGGCTGAGGCATATAAGGGTTCCCAAGAAATTGCTGCAAAGTATTGGGGCTGGTTCCAACTTTCCCCCTTTATCCAAAGTGCTGCTTTGGTACTTTGCAGAGGTAACGGAATTTCTGTAACGTCAAGGAAAAGGGAGACCGCACTGACAGGGGTAGATGTTAGTTTTCGCGCATACCACGGGGAGAAACATGGACGCTCGCTTGGCTCTTAGGACGTATGCAAGCAAAACAGCCAATGGTTTGGAAATTCCTAGCCTGTTTACTGACGACATCAAACTATTAGGAGCAGCAAAGGGCAACGCTGTCCGGAGGGATCTGGATAAATTTTATCGGTGGTCGGTCAGCTGGGATCTTCCTTTGAACTTGGACAAACGTCAGCGGCTCATGGAAGGAGAAGCAAATTTCCCTGGCCACATGGGTCCACCTGGGCATCAGGTCGCAATAGAGCAAACTCAGAAAGCAAGAGACGGTCGTGAGTGCAGTTCAAACCTAGTCTGCAATGTCAGAAGGCAGACAAGTAGGCATGGTGTGACCTACGCCATCTTAGGAGGGCCGTAGGATCTAGGAAGCCTAACGTTCTTCTGGCACTGTTCAAGGCATTTTTCCGACCGCACTTGGAATAGTGTGTCCAGGTATGGAGATCGTATTTAGTAAGAGATAGTAAAACACTGGAACAGGTTTAGAGTGTTTTACTCGTTGGTTTGGGCATTTGAGGCACATGGCATGTGAGCAGAGGCTGAGGGCGCTTGGCGTGCACACTATGGGAAAAAGTAGGTAACCTAATACAGACCTTCAATATCATTAAAGGTCCGTCCGAGATACGGAGCCACGATGGAGCTCTATTCCAAATAAGGGGAAACGACACACTTGGAGGAAACAGGAGAGCGATTGTGCGATAACACATAGACACCGAGTTGAGGAGCAAATCGTTCGCCGCACGAGTGGTGAATGGCTGGAATAAGTTACCGGATGAAGTGTTCAAGATGGGGTTAGTGCATGAATTCAAAGGGAGATTAGACAGTATGTGGCTAGCTGTATTTGGTGAGAACAGCGTGTGATTTGTAGGGCTGAGGGATAGTCGAGGGGAAGGCATAGCGTTATTTTTTCTTTTTATTTTTGATAGAAACGGGGTCGGAGTCACATGCAAGAGTTGCACTTTCACCCTAGAAGCAGAATGAGTTCTTCCACCCTCATTTTGTCCAGGCACCTTCTGCTCAAAGGAGCCCTTGGACGAAGAGAAATTAGCTGCATTGTCCTGAAATCTCACTGGAACTCGAACTGGTGTCACTTCTGTCATGTGCCAACAAAACCCAATTGAACTGAACCTCCAGGAAGCTGATCTGATTTGGTCTGCAACGGGCGCTACCTATGTCTTCACGCGCTACTTCTCGTCGCTGTTCTTTTTACTGCTTTCCACCATCGGATTTTTTTATTTCTATTAGTGCAATTATCATCTAGCGGTTTGGTTCTGAATGGAAGATAGTTATTTTTGCGACCCAACCGGGTTATCAGAATAGCTCGTGCGCGGGTTCATTGCCATAAGATTTTTTGTCTTACTCGTTGCTTGAATCCCCGTTTGAAATTCTGACAGATCAAAGTTGGATGAAGTCTGTTGGTACGTAACACCCATGGTCATTTAATTTAACAATAGTCGTATGCTGCCTCTTCCTATAGTCTTCTTAAGTTTGAACCTTAACTCATACTCATCTTTCGAGTTATAGGGTATAAAGTGCACATCACATGAAGGTCTCTTCACCACCAGCTCCACTAGCACTTCGCATACAGCCCCGTTAGATATTCATTGAGGTGGACTTGGAGACTGTCCTTGCTGTCTTCTATCAGATGAATATGTTGGGTTTTAGAGAAAGTCACTTTCTTCTGCAGACGATGCACAAGATAGTACCCACAAAATCTCCCTCTTAAAAAGCTAGTTTGTAAGCACATGGTAGGTCACATTCTCTAAATGGGAACTTGGCATGAAATTTTGGTCGAATTTCACCACGGAGTACCTCTAAAAGTATGGAAGTGGATTCATCTCCAGCCCATTAGTTCAAGTTAGGTTCCAGGGCTTTGCGTCATTAACCTGGGTCCGCCCAGATTTCTGCATTTGACTTCTGGTCTCCACCGCTCATGGCTAGTCAGGCATTTCGTTTGGGTTATGAGTGTTACAATTTGCGACCATGGTCGATGGAGCGTCAACCTGCAGCTGTTTACCCTCCGTTACTTGAAACGTCACACACCGTCACCCGACAGTAGTAAACTTCGTTCGTTTGAGGTATGCTTGAGATTCAGTTGAGCTGACAACGCTGTTCAATACTATTTGCCGAAAAGGTGCCACGGAATTGTACTAATCTTGTCATCATCATACTCATTTACTTTTGGGCACGTAAGTATCGTCGGACTCTGAAAGACTACTCAACCAGTTGGCTGAAGGTTCTAAAAGATTCGGCCGCGAACCTTAAGCATTGGGAATCGTGTTTTTACCTTCTGTCAGATTAGAACGACTGGAAAATTTCGCTTATGCGGTTAGATTGCATTCTGTGTATTGGCTGCAGCGGATTCCTTTTCCCATCTGCCTCCATCTACGTTGCATAGTCAATCTTATTTAAACCTGTACCATGTTGAGGAAGACAGTGGTCAGGCAATCTCGTCGTAGCACCTCGAGGAAACGAACAACCTGAGCCGCCATCAATACCAATATCACCAGCTTGAGAGCAAGTATAGTGTCGGCAAAGACAGCGAATAATTACAAATTGGGGAAAAGATGGGATGAGCAGTTAGACGCCAGGAAGTGGAGAGAGGTTTCCAACGTTCCTTGTTCATGGAGCCTGAGAGGTTAACGGACAACCTATGCGACATTCGCGCCAAGTCAGCCTTATCACTGCTTCGGTGCTTTCTTAACAAACACGCCCAAAAAGACAGGCAACGAAAGCGGTGGGAAGATATGTGCCACAAGTATCCGATACACCAATTTCGGTCCAGGCCGCTTGTCTTGGTGGGAGAGCCATTGCCAACACCCAATGCACGAACATGCACCTTGTCATTGATTTAAACTCAAGCAATGCTTGCTTTGTCCCTTTGTCATTTTTGATTACTACAACTAAAGTGGATGACGTCGGTAGTTATGTCACGCAGCAAAGTAAAAAAAACGAATTCTTAAACAGGTAATCAACTTCGAGTGCTGTGAGATGATTCTGTAGTTTGTGGTTACTGTTGATCGGACGAAGGCATTGGTTTCCTTATGAACACCCAACCGTGGCCTTAATCAGCTAAAGAGCGGCAACTCATTTGAAGCCAGTGACTTATTGCTCACGTCATGCACTCTTCGGATAACGCGAACAACTTTTGGTGCCCTGTGTACCTTTCCGCCAAAAATACCGGTCGGCATAGTGTTATGTTTCATTTGCTGGTCTTTGCTCTAAGTAGCTCCCTTTTGGACTGAATGTAAGGAGTACCGGGCACTTGCTTTCGTCCTCATACTTTAATGAATCCACTTATTCACGAGAAACTACCTACAGCTTCGTCGGTCAAGGTCATGTGAGAGCATCTCAGGGGGTGTTCAGGGCGAGACGCAATATCATCATCACTCACTCCCGACCACATTGATGCATTTAGAGGCATCGTCAGTGATTAAGTTTAAGCAGTCTCCGTGCGTCTTCGGCGTGCAGGAGGTAGATCTGGAAACCACAGAGTAGGATGTTGCGAACCGCGACATTCTGCAAACACCCCTTAAGGAAACCAGTCGTATTTTTGTCACGTGTGGCGGGTTGAAAAGCTCCTCCAGCCTATGGAAACCGTAATATGGTCTCATAGAATTCATATCAGGCATAATTAAGCCCCTAGGTGCCCAGCTGTTGATAACTTTCAATTCGTCACCACGAGGGGCTTAGTGAAAGCAGAAGTCCCTGCTGGCCTCGGAGGAACGGTTGCTCTTAGAGGATGTACAAAACCAGTTGTCCGAATATCCTTATCACCGATTGATTAAAAGGATGTTGAATTGTCCGTACATTGCCGCCCGATAGTGTATATTACTACCATGATAAAAAAAATGTTCACTTGAAGGAGTTTAGCCACATCGTCTGCCATCCTGAACAAACATCCCTTGTGATAAGGTGGGAAAGGAGAAAGATATAGAGGAACAGTGTCTCGGTTCACTCTAGGGCATTCGGCACAGACTGTCATGGGGACCATGGCTGGAGAAAAATGAACCGAGGAAAAGCGCTGCAGAGTTCACCATGTATGCTTACTCTTTCATTCCTAACCTCTACTTCGTTGCACACCCATCGTGATACATGGTTTGGGGGATTCCAAAGGCCGATATTCCCGTTTTACACTCGCTTGTCACTCAAGATCGGAGGCCCATCAATCGAAAAGCGTAATTTGGGCTTCTGCGGTAAGATCTTGGATCGTGCTTTAAAGTCAAGATACCTAATTTCGTTGCTTTTAATGTTACTACCGGCACGCCACAGCTGTGGGACTAGGAACTTGTGATGTTTTAAAGAGAAGGAGCCAGTGAGACAAAAACCACGTCGTCCGGGTCTCTGGGCCACTAGAGTTAGTTTTAACCAAAAATTCGACGATTTTTCTCCTGTGCACTACCTGGAGAAGCTCCGGATACTTTTCATTTCCACAGAGGGGAGTGGTCTCATTCAACTATCGGTAACGCAGGTAATGCATAATGTTCTGCATTTCGTAAATGCCAATGTGCAACTCAACTTCCAGATTGCCACTACTGACGGAATAACCAAAATTTCAGGTTATGGTAACCACCCATGTAACCGAGGTGTTTTTGGCTTACTTTTCCAGCTGTCTCACGTTATGTCGTGAATCAGTCGATCATTTTGGCTCACATGTGTATACTGAGTCTGCGCCTTGATCTTTGCTTTTGTCTGCGCCTAGTATATGACCACTAACACGAAAACCGTGCGATAATCGCTGACATGAGCCCAACTGAGATTTTAATGCGGTGGTCGACAGTTAAACACACGGGACTCAATGGAATATTGATAAAGGTCAGAGATGGTCTACATAAGGCGACATTACGGAGAATTTTAGTCCATGCCGGCTTTAGAAACGCTGAATATCCCAAATCTCACTTCGTTGGTTGATAGCACGTGCGGTTCCCCAGGATGCCACAGGCGGCAAGACGCAGAGTTGTCACGAGACTGCACGTTGACGTAGTGCAACGGATTACTTGCCTCCAGGATCCAACGAGCTATACAGAATGGCTTATCTCAAGCCGATGATCCAATCATGCCTGGAAGGTCAATGGGTAGAGGCCTGACGAAGTAGTCTCCTGGTCCTCCAAGTCGGGGGTTGATCTGAGTTAGCAGCTCAGTCAAAAAACTAGTAGAAGAATAATCGATCCAAGTAGATGGACTTCCACTCAGCCATGCCCGGCTGCCTTGAGATCAGGTTCTTGTCAGAACTAA